>VYXH01001651.1:373033-386507 GCA_013397275.1 Burhinus bistriatus
AAAAAGTCATCAAACAATTGTGGAAAGTGTAATTAGTGCTGATCTATCCATTTTTCTCACCTTCACTCCTTTTTTTTTATCCAGAGCATTAATACTTCCCCCACCACGGCTAATGCATCACATTAGTTTCAGTCATTTCTTTACATGCCATGTTAAACAGTGACTCTTCATCCTTGATAGTATTGTATTTCATATCTCTATTTTAAATCTTTGCCACTTTTCCATTACAGACTTCAGTCATGCTGTACATGATCAGTTAGTTTAGTTTTGCCTCATTTTTCAGGCCCTATGAAGTGTCTTCACTGTCTTTTATGTATAGCCTAAAGTTTATCTGTTGACCAGAAATGACCAAAGCTTTTACTAACAAGGAATTGTCACATGTAAATTACATACGCTGGTTGCGTTACCCAGTCTGCAAAAATTCAGGACTTTTCTTAAAGCTGGCCAGATCTGATAAAGTGATGCTTCTGAAATGCATTTGATTTCTGAGTAGCTGTCAGTTTGGCCCTATGCATACCTCTCTTTATTACTCAAGCTCTTTTGTATAAACGTCATTTATTAGCATTTTGCTGCTCATGAGAATCAAAAGAATGTCTGCTCCTCAGAGGGGTATCTCTGCACGCGTGCACATTTCACGTGCATATTTGTTACCTTTGGAAAACCCTTTATCCCTTCTGTGTCTTAAGTTAGCGTCATTTGATAAATATAGATGTGACACATCAGAAGTATTGCAAAGCCTATAAGAAAGTTGTCAAAATGAACAAACCTGTATTGCCAGCATTAGTACCACACCTTCTGAGGTAAGTGAATGTGAAACATGGAAGATTCTTAGGCAGGAATGAGATACATTCACTATTTATTTAGAATGCCAAATAATCCAGCCATCATTATAATCCTGATTGATGAGCTAAATAAACAGAGAGGACAAAGTATATTGAAGGAGTTTAAAGACAAGGGGAAAGATACTGATATGTCTCTATTCACCACTACAACTGAGGAAGAATTAAAATATTGTTGTCTTTATATTCTTTATATATATAGTCTATGTTATGATTCTATGACTTTCTTCACAAAAATCAATAGTTTGGAACCAACACATACATAATCTCAGATTTCCACAGAGGCAAAAAAAGCCAAACAAGAAGAGAAGAACAGAAATAACCATGCAGCTGTAGGTTAGGTAGCAAAGATCACCTTTAAGGAAGAGGAAAAAACCAGTAAAATTTGTGACATAAATTTTTCACATTTGTAACTTCCATGAAGTCAGGCTAGCACCAAGACACTAGAAATTCTAAAATCTCTACAGCATTAATAGGAGAAAGCAACTACTTTGGGATTCATGATCCACCCCATTACTTTATAAGTTCCATCCATGAAATAAGATGTTGGAATTTTTTTTCCGGTTTTTTTTTTTGGTTTAAAATTACTGAGATGACGAGCATGGTCCATAATTCTCAATTTTGTAGTCACCAAGAGAAAATATCATAGTTGGTTAACATGACAGGTAGACAAATGGTACAGAGACTTTCATTAAATGTTCCTTAATTCATTGACAAAAGAGTACATTAGAAGTCATTGTTCTTGCTCTCAAATTTTCCATACATAAATGACTGAGCACTAAACTCCACTAAGAGAAATGGGGACAGACTATTTGATTTTAAGCCTAACTTCTCATCACTCTAGACAAGCACAGCTAGAAGAGCAAAGAATTTGAGAAATTCACATTTAATATAAAACTTAATGCTGTTCTGAGATTTGACCCCAATATCAGAACAAACCCAAACTGTGTTTATGTAGCCTGTCGACATGCATATACTATTTACACTATACACTTCGTTTCAATTATGGTTCACAAGAACACAAAAGTAACTAATTCATCATTTTCTCAACCCTTAATCAAACACTGAAATAAAAGGTAATATTATCAGATTGTGACATAAGAAATTTACATTTTCTAACTGCCCGCTGTTTTAATTTCAGCATTCTGAAATTAGCCACATGTGCAAAACACACCAGAGAGAGCTGTTAGAGAGTTTACATACTATATTCAGCACACTGGAATGACAGTAAAGCTTTCCACCAGTTCTTTCCACTATTCATTATTATTTATTAAGTTGTGATTAAATGAAAACTAACCTCTCTCTCTCAAAAAAACCCAACACAACCAAAAACCAAAAACCAGCCAAACAAAAACCCACACAAAAACCAAAACACCAACAAACACATAAGAAAAAAAAAATCAAATCAAAAACAGCAACAACAACAGCAAAAACCCCCCAAAAACCAAAACAAAACAAAAATACCCCCAAAATAAACAAAAAAAAAACCAAAACCAAAACAAAACCAGAAGACACTGGTAGATAGTTGTAGTTCTGTGGAACTGAAGTCACAGTCCAGTTTATAGTGGTAGCACAGAAGGCAGCACTGAAAAGAATTATGGCAAATCTTTTGGGTCTTCCAGTCTGGAAACTAAAAAGGGAGCATCGGTTTAGTGTTAACGCTGTGATCAAGTAAAGCACTTAATACATAACTTTAAACACAAGAGTGTTTACTTGTGAGTTACACACTTTACAGCCAATAAAACTATTTGTTTATTTAAATTGATGTACATATTTGTTGGCATTGCTGATTAGAGTCAGAAAAGCGTGACTAATATGTACAAAAGACTTTGGCTTCTGGGGTTCTCTGTCAATGCTATTGAAAAAAATAATTCTTTTTTTATATATCCATTTCATATTCATTTTCAAAACAGAAATATTATCTACTTACATGAGCATTTGCATAGCAAACACAATAGTTGTAGATTGACCCATCCTGTCAAATGAACATGCACATACATGATTTGCGAATGTTGAATCTAAACATTTAATTGGGATTGTAGATTCGGTTTCATCACTTTGATATGAATTACTAGTATATTAACAGCTCATAAGTGTTTGGGTATTTATGAAAATGTCAACAGTCTCAGAATGCTCATAGATGTATATATTTAGCTAAAATGCCCTACTTTATTTCACTATCAATATTTCAGACATTTAGGAAGAGCAAGCAACACTGTTACTGAGGAGATAATAATAGATGAGGTATTGAAGTAACAGATTACTTATTTTATGAAAAGAGATTCACAAATAATGGATACAGTCAAACAAGATGAGTTAAAAAGACCTAACAATTTACCAACACAAGTGGACTTCCTACAGAACTAATTGCATGCCTGTAAACAGCAACACATATAATTTTCTGTTTGTTTTGCAGAACATATAATTTTGGTTCTTCCATTTTTATTCAAGTATTTGTGAGTAAAACTTGGCCATTTCATGATTCTGCAAGGGAAAATGGTCATTTCTGCATTGTGTGGCAAAACTGTGGCAAGCTAGATTGAGATGGTTTGGACGGGTATTTGCTTGAGTGATTCTGTTTGAACATGAGGAAATGTGGAGACTAGAAAAATAAAAAAGCAAGCTAAAGGGAAGAAATTGTTTCTGCATATCTTCAAAGACCAAGATAACCCAATGTTGCAGACAGATGTTATGAGGTTGATTTTTTCTGAAAGCAAATATGAATTTTATAGAAATATACAAGAACACGTATGCTGTTTGCTGTTCCTGGACACTAAGAAAAGTATCTAAAAAACATTTTAAAAAAATCATTAAAAAAACATTACAGTTACTATTTTTTAAAAAGTGAAAATCACAAACATTATTCAGCCTCTCATAGCTGTGTTTTCTTTATACTATACAGAAAACCAGAGAAATAAGTGCAAAATACTTATGAGAAATGATGAGCTGAATATAAGATGACATTAATATTCTCTTAAGGTTTACATTGTTTTTCTAAATATTTCTGAACACACATGAGAACAATACATTCACCCCAAGACACACAAAGAAAGTATTTTTTAACATTTTGTTTTGACAGCAAGAACATTGCAAGCTGTTTGCCATGGACTGATAATCTGTACAGAGAGACATATATGTTGGCTTATCGAAGGGAACAAACGTACCTATGCCCATGTTTTAGAGTGTTTAATACTCTCAAGAAACTCAACACAGAAATATTTCTGCTGCTCCCACAATTACTGTCTCTTCTAAACTTCCTTCCATGGCGTCCTGACATGGAGTCCCAGGGTGGTTCTCTTAGAAGAACCGTTATTTCTGATTACTTTTCTTGCAGGGGGATAGGAAGTAAGCAAATGTGACAAAAAAATGTTGAAGTAGGCAGAATCCAGAAACAGTACCTTCAGATTGGTTATTTTGCAGCTGCTTGCTATATGTCTCATTTGTTGAGAGCTATTTATTTCTATTAGCTTATTTATTACTACTGATCATCTGATAGTATATCTTTGTGACTTTATATTTATTCATCATTTCTGATGGACAGAAATCCTTATGGGCTATGAGACTCTGAGATGTGGGAGTACTTCCAGTATTCCAGGTCCATGTCCATACTTTGACTGCATGTCATGTCCATTTTTCTCTTTTGCTGCCTTCTGAACTAACACATGCGTGCACGAGTGTGCACACACACACACTCACATGCATTGCTCTCTATGCCTTCACACTTTATTACTTTTAAGGTATAAAAGCTTGAGGATATACGTGGCTTTCTGGATCCTCCTCTTCTGGTCATACAGATAGTTGTAGCTGTATCCTAAACTTTATATATTTAGAACAAGAGGGATTAATCAAATGTTTTAATATAATTTCTAAATCTTTACATTTTTACGTTATGCAATAATCCTAATAAAAAAACCCAAAACACAATCTTTTGTATTGTTATATTATAATTATATTTCTTGATGGAGAATATGATATACACATTACATGTCACATACATTTGGCTGACATGTCAGACTGTCTTAGCAGAATACACATCTGCAACAAGAATAGCACGCTAATAACAAGAAGTAAAAAAGACAGTACCAACTAAATCCCTAATATATATATCATCAGGTGAGCAGCAATGCAGTAAGCATGAAAGTGCAGAAAAGGGAATCTTAATAATTAATAACAATATGAGACATAATACTTAAGCTTAGCATTTAAAAGTGGAAATAGAAAATAATGTTTGGGGGTTTTCCTATTTATTTTATATCTGACCATATACATGTTTGCATTTGATAGAAGTGTAAATCACTCAATGACTTTGCAAAAACGTCTTGAAATTTTTTCAGAACTTCCATTTTTCCTACAGCAAGGAACAGTAGCATGTACTAGATATTTTAAAATCCATTTAACACAGTAATTGATCTTTTGTTTTCAGGAAAAAAGAAAAAAAAGTAATTGGGAATCTTACTTTTCACCTATTCCTGAGAGAGATACAGTCCAAACAGGTACATTTAGCCAGTGAGGCACTTGCAACACACTTGAATGCAGACACTCATTAACTCATATTAACCTAAATGTCTGGGTGGCAAAGACCATGGAAATGAGAAAACTGCTGTGAATTTGGGAAAATAGAAAAAATCCACCTATGTCTTGAGTGGAATTTTTCAGCTGCATGACTGCAGTAATGCTGTATAACCCTGTTTGCAGTGGTAAATGAAAATAACTTTTCAGGCTGAAACTCCCAGGAAAATTTGTTTCTTGGTATTACTGTGTGACCTTGGAAAGCCATTAAGGGCTAGATTAAAAAAAAAAAAAAAAAAAAGGGATTAGATCATCTGTTTCTCAGTACTGAATTAAAAACCTGAGTTAAGTGCCTCGAATTGCAATGTGCTAGATTTGTCAGAAAGGGACTCCACACAACCAGACACGTTTCTTAGATGGACATTAACTTGATCATCCCGTAAGGAAGTGCAAAAGATGGCAAAATTTCTTAACCTCCACCTCAAGACTACAAAGATCTTGCTACGAAAATGTTTTCATGCATTATCAAGCATTGCAGATCATGATCTTACCATAAATGTAGGTACCTTCACCTACTTTAGGAAAAAATTCACCATGTGGTTTCCACTTTCCGCCCCCCCCATAATTTTAAGAAAAAAATATGTTTTAAGCAAAATACGTTAATCTTTTCTTTTAAGATGGCACTGCTCTTAAAATTATGCAGCAAGTCATTTAGTGCCGGCCCCTGCTCAGGATGTGAATGTTTAAGTTTAATTCCTTCCCCTGCTTCAGGACAACTCAGTCTACTCTTGTCTTTTTCTTGAGTACTGCTGTAGTTGCTTTTATCTGTTTTGAGGTGTACTGGCCTCCCGACTCCTTTTAAAGTTGTCCCACCATGTAAAACTCAAGCAAGCAAGCAAGCAAGCAAGAAAACAACAAAGAAGCAAGAGCTTCTTCCAAGAGGACCAGAAAGTAGGAGCACGACACCAAACTGCAGCGATTAGGATTGTCACTGGATGGCAGGGGTGAAGATCTGTTCATGCATTTTCACCATATGAGGGGACAGACTGAAAATTCTCCCCTCTCCATTATTTCCAATGCAAACGCCGGCGTTGGATTCCAGCTGAGTACCGGTCTGCTTTTCCTCGATGTCCAGTCCGAGACCTCTGTAGCCTGCTCAGAAGCAGCTTTAATATTCAAAACTGAGGTACATATGGAGTTTAGGTATCTCAGGAGCTAAGTGCCTAGTGCTGTTTTAAAGCCTGGAGTTTTAATTTTATGGGCCTCAGTCCTGCTTAAATACTGCCTAAGCACCTACCTCATTTTAGAGGAACTAGATCTTCTTCTACTGCATGCCTGAGTTGTCTATCCCCCTTCAGAACAGTTCTGTGCTTGGAAGCGGTGATAAGGACAATAACATCAAAGTCTACATTCAGCAGAAGACTTCTCAGAATACAGCTATCTTGGTGAGAACTCCTCCATGGGTCTGTAGTTTTACCTCATCTACATGTCTCTAATGGCATAGTAGAAATCGCATTTGAACAGCATCTGGGCTGCTTTGACTGAAAAAATGTCTTTTTGACCCATAAAGAATGCAGCAGGATTTGTCACCTAAATTGTTGAGTCTTATATACTGGAGAAAGCAGCAAACAGGGGGAGTGGGGGCAGGCGAGGCCTTAAAAACCTTATGGTACTCACTTTAATTCTTGGTTTTGTCTTAAACAAAAAGGTTAAAGTCAAGTGTCCTTACCTGAAGAACCACTTTTTGGTTTAGCCTTTAATAACATGATTTAAAATGTGCATATGCTGAACATTATTTGATAGCAAAAATGACATTCCCAAAGACAGTGCAATGAAGTATAAAGGATAAGGCTCAGTAGGGGTTTGTGTCTGCCTTGTGAGCAGCAGATAAAATATCCTTTTCTTGCAAGTGTTCTCATCCTTTCCGCTCTCCAAGCCCTTCAGCTATAAAAGCTGCAGTCTGATTTAATAGCTTTTCTTGCAACTGAAAATAAGTGTTTTAAGTCTTTAATATGTGTCTCAGAACTGCTATTTTGTTTCTGTCATTTAGTCGTGTCAAGTTCTTCACATCCTGACAGCAAGACCAAACAGGCAATCGCTTGCCAACTTTTCCTTTTACAAGGAGAAAAAGAATACAATTCTATTCTTTGCACCAACAAAAAAAAGAAAAAAAGAAAAAAAGAATGGGAAAAACCTCATATCCATCACTGCAGAGGAATGCAAAGATGAAAAAACAAGCAGGGCAGATGCTATCCCGATTGCACGCTGACAGAGAACGGTTGTATTTCTCAGCTCCTCTGCTGGGAAATAACTAAACAAAAATTCTGGAAAGAACTGGGGAAGAATTTTTTTCTTTTTTTTTTTTTTTCCCCAGGACCAGCTTTCCATTGTTCTCTATTAACATTATTTTCCTGCACAGCATCCTACTGAAGGTACAGAGTAAAATGTTCATCTTTTCTGCTGGAGAAATAGGCGAACGCTTCCCATTAGAATAAATGCCAACAGCTGGAACGGTTGCCAGGGCCTGAGTGTTCTGCAGAGTATCTCTTTGGTCCTCAGAAACACTGTCCACTTATAAAATGTGTGGATCACACCTCACTCCTGGTCTCACCTGAACTAGTAGTCACACATGCACAAAGCTGATTTGTAATATTTTTTTTCTTTGTATTAGTTTTGTAATATAAATTTCACAAGTTAGACACCGCACGTGAAACATTCATATCATGGAACATAAATATCTGCAGTGCTTGAAGCTAACTCTTTTTTTGAAAGTCAATATTTATTTGAACCTTTCTGTCCCAGTCTTTCTTACCTTCTCTTTTGGATAAAATGCTTTGGAGAGAAGAGGGGTTGTGGAAATGCTATTAGGAAACAGAGACCAAAGAGCAATTTTTATTTCCATGGGATGCTTCACTGGCAGTTCAGTGACACTCTAGAACCACAAATTTGTTGATATAATAGCTAAATATACAGTGTATGTATATTTAAAAAAATAAGTATAAAAGTAGAAACAAATAAATTACAGAAGTACATGCATGTGTATTTATAGCTAATTATTTTTCCCAAGAACAATCAATATGATTTCAGTCACTGAGTTTCAGCGATACACAGATTTATAAGATAAGGAAAAATATACTATTTCCTCTGTGATTCAGTGATGAAGCAAATTGATGGTAGCAATATTAATATTAGGTTGATACACTTATTTGCAGCACACTTTTCAACCTAGAGTACAGGAAAGTAAAATACTTTTTCAACTTGGATATTTTTCTTTGTGAAAGATGATGAACAAGGTATGTATATAACCAGGACATTTAAATATTTTAGAACATTATAAAAAGTCGTAACAATAAATGAAGCAATTACAAACAACATTGGAAAGAGAAAAATATTCAGAAGAATGCATCTTTTTGAAAGGATGATTTCTAGAATGAAATTGGAATTTGTAATTTCGTACTTCACTGCAATTAATCTCTTAATGACATCTATTGTAGTTCTTATGACACTAGTACTCAAAAAATCATATGTATTCTTATACAGTTTGAACGTGTATGTCACAGGACCAGATTCAACCAGCAGCAAGGGTTAATGTGGTGAATTCTCTCAAGAATATAAATCTAGATAACTGTATTTTCTTTCTTATACTGCTTTATGATTTGTCTGTTTAAATTGTTGTTTGGGTTATCTGGGCATGGAATTCTTACAAAGTGACAGTGGAACTCAGTCTTGTCTGCAGCCAATATTCTTTAATCATGGAATATTCTGCCCTTTGGTCCTTAAACTGAAGGAAAACCTAATGTCTGGAATCACACTATTATATCAGAATCTTAATTTTTCTTCTCTGTGAAAGCAAAATTCTAAACTTTAATTTATGGAGAAATTTGATCCTGTGAGTTTTAAGGAAGAAAAGCAGAAAGGAAATTAAAAGAATTGTACTATATTTATTAAAATTTAGCCTCATAATTTAGTCTTTGGTTCTAATTTTTTCCTTTTTAACTAATATTACATCGATGTAATTATTTTTTATTCATCTGATTCATGCAAATTTCTTCAACGCAGCTATGTGAGACTATTATTATGAAATTCTAGATACATATAAATTTGTATAGTCATTATCTGCCATTAAGAAAATCTGAACAGATGGTATAGAATACATTGATGTATAGCATTAATGATGATGATAAAGACTGTCTTTACTCTGGGATCAAAAGACTCTGGGGTCTAACAGAATTGTTCTATAGATTATGAAGAAATAGTACCCTTCTTCTCCACTAATCTGAACAAAGAAAGATGTCTCAAGGATATGGCTTCTAAGTGCTCAAAAAGTAGACATGCTTATAGAGGGTACTCACTGAAGCACTATGAGAATCTTCTTTATCAATAGCATATGAAAATGTCTGCTTGTATTTGAGCTGAAATATCTTCAATTTTTGAAATAGACTAAAGGCAGAAAATGTGGCCCAATAAAACAAAATATTGCTTTGAGGAACCGAAGACCACCATTCCTTTTTTTTTCCTGAACAGCTATGTGTTAGTAGGCAAGTCATTTAATCTTCTTTTACACTATTTCCTTCAACCCTGAGACAGTAAACTGTTTAGAGCCGAAGCCATCTTTTAGTAAGTTCTTGCTGGTACTTGACTTTTACAGCCAGGGGGGCTTTTGACTTTTCAAAGGGGCTTTCGAATTCTATCGCAACAATCATTAATTACAGCTTATCTCATGTATTTATAACCAAGACTAATATGGTAGGCTACTCATGAAGAAGAAGTTACTGCTTGTATGTTAATTACTTGATTTATTTCATCCACTGCTTAATTTTTTCCATGAGATGAGGCTGAAAAAATGGTTTGAAAGAAATTCCATTTTAATTAGAATGGCAGTTGGCTGTCATAGTTGGATCAGTCCTTCTATTCATAAATTCATAGAAAAGAAGTGACTACTGTTATCATCTAGCTTGAACCCATAGATAACAAATGTCAGGAGACATTTCTGAAACAAATCCAGTCAGAACTAAAACATAACTTTCAGGGGGAAAAAAAAAAAAAAGCCTTATTTAAACTCAGACTATTTTTGAGCCTGTCAACCTTGTTATAGTTTGTTACATAGACAAAGACCCCTGTTTCTGTTCTTTATGCCAGTATTCCTAATCTGTGACAAAATTACCCCTTTTTTTTCCTCTGAGAAGCCTGCATTGTTCACTAAAGACATATTTAATTCAGCCTAATTTGCAATCCTTTGATCACTTTCACGACTCTTCTTTGAATTCAAAATTATTTTGATACCCTTCTTAACTGCAGAAATCTGAACTGAACACCAAGATCCAGCAATAAAACACAGTGCCAAATGCATACCATCTGCTATATGATATTATCATGTGAATTCATCCAGCAATTAATTTATCAGCATATCAAAGTAAGAAATTGTGAACACAGTTTAGTCACTAAGTTTTTTCCAAAGTCACTGCTTTCCAACACACAGTATCAACCCATGCACAAGGCTTCATATCTGCCTTTAAGAAGATGCAGGTCTGTCTTGTATCCCCCCAAAATATCTGATAATTCTTTATTAGCGGCTATCTGCTTCCTTATTTTCTACTTTCTCTTTTTGTCATCTGCAGATGTATTCAGTAATGTTTTTGTATTTTTATTTTTTTCTTTCTTCAGACTACTTTTTGATGGAAATGTTGAATAGCGCGCAGTGAAGATCTGATCTCGGGGACATACTAGAAGCACACAGATTTCATTTGATGAAAATTTCCCATTGATGTTCTCAGATGTAACTTGCAATTTTTATTTTATTTAATATGCACTTAATTAAAATATCATGTGATATGAAGCTGTGCAAAAATCCGAGTGCATTAAACCACTATTATCTTTGTCAACCAAACCTGTAATTTCAAGTCGATTTTAACAAGTTCCATTTTCCTTAAACTGATGCCAATTGGCTTTGATTCCGTGGCCTCAAGCCTATTCTTACCAATCTGTTGCACTGCTTAGAATGGATATCAGATGAGCAGATGTATAAACTATGACAATGCTCACTTCCCAGAATTCCTCTAGAAACCAGAGCTCTCTCAGTACAACAGCATGCCCAGGATCTAAGAGGTGGGAATTTTCTACATACTACCCTTTCCCACATTTTCATTTATAAAACAAAAGTAAAAAGAATAAACTCAAAAATTTCTTCCAGTAAGCCAAATAAAGTAAGATATTCCAAACTGCATACTTTGCTCAATGGGGAGAAGATAAAGGAATGAGCAAGACATGGCAGATCCTTGTAACTTTGCTTAATTAGAAGTGTGATGAATGCAGCTGAGAACCAAGGGAGGCTGTGACTGACAGAATCAGATATTTTTTAGTACTGTCAAACATTAATTTTACTCTCGTTCTATAGTCTTCCAAGATTAATAGAAAATCAACACTCCTGATCTATATAAATCCTTGCTTAGCTCAGATCAAGTTATCTGCTTGAACTTGCCAGTTAAAATGTCCAAATCTTCTACAGTTTCTGGATTTGATCTCTTTTCAAAGTTAAGTTTTAAATCACTTAAGCTACAGCTATTTCCCGCTCAGTTGACTTATTTTTTTGGAATCTGGAATTTCCTTTTAGACAGAATGATCATGTAATTTTGTAAAAACCTGCTAAAATATTCCTTAGATCTCCCCCCTATATTTTTCCAGTTTAAATTCCTTTTCCTTTGCCCACCTAATAGAACTCCAACTTTTCCCCTTAAAAAAAACCAAAAACAAACGAACTAAAAAACCTTTCTGATTGAGACATTTTCAAATCTACATCCTTGCCGAGGTTTTTGTGTTCATTTACCCATTCTGGAAGTTACTGTAATAGAGAGAATGAACACATGGACCCGATGACTCTACATAATTTGTACCTCAATAAATTAGTTCCCTGACAGTTCGATGTACAGCTGTGTACAGTAAAAGTATAAAATGTAATACCAAATTTTAACTATAATTATTACTACTGAGTTTTGTATATGAAACCACAGATGTTCAAAAGCAGACATGTTTGTTTCCCAAACAGCTGTTGTTGCAAGGAAAATACAACACAACATGAAGCAAAAAGTGCCACTCACAGAAGGGAGGTCACACGGAGAGAAGATTCTGGGGCTGCTGGATGCCGTAAGACATATCACCTTTTCCTTTAGAAAATTAAAGGCTTGCTTTAAACAAATAAATTTCATCATTTGGGGCAAAACTGAAGAAAGTTACAATTGCAGAGGTGCCTGGTCAAACTGAGATTGTGTTTTTATCTAGTCATTTGGTTTCAAATCTATGCCTATTATTTCCTCTTCTTCACCCAATTTCCAGACTAATTAAGGTAAAGGTGGTCTTTTGCTCACAAAAAACAGAACATCAGACAGCTCTTTTGAAATATTTCTAACTAACCCCTTTTTGGGGGTTTTGGGGTTGGGTTTTTTTGGTTTTGTTTTGGGGTTTTTGTTGGTTGGTTTTGTTTTGTTTTGTGGGGACAAGGGTAAAAACATGAAAGTTTTCTTCCTTACCCAGGTTTTTCTGCCCGACTAGCATTTAGTGTAACCCACAATTTCCATCATGCGGTAATTTGGATGCCAAGTCATTGCCCACCCCAGACTTTTTAGGTTAAGGTGGAGTGTAACTGCCTGTGAGCGCAAAATTACTGCAGAGTTATTGCATGGCAGGGGTAGTGAGGGAAAGGAGGTAACAGTCTCACTCTACTGCTGGGGAGAACCACTACTCTTCTGTCAGCAATAGAATCATAGAATCATAGAATGGTTAGAGTTGGAAGGGACCTTAAAGATCATCTAGTTCCAACCCCCCTGCCATGGGCAGGGACACCTCCCACTAGACCAGGTTGCTCCAAGCCCCATCCAACCTGGCCTTGAACACCTCCAGGGATGGGGCAGCCACAGCTTCTCTGGGCAACCTGGGCCAGTGTCTCACCACCCTCACAGTAAAGAATTTCTTCCTGAGATCTAATCTGAATCTCCCCTCTTCCAGTTTGAAGCCATTACCCCTCATCCTGTCACTACATGCCAGTACAAACCAGGACAATGCCCTTGTCAAGAGTCCTTCTCCAGCTTTCCTGTAGGCCCCTTTCAGATGCTGGAAGGGGCTCTAAGGTCTCC
>VYXH01001651.1:389930-455253 GCA_013397275.1 Burhinus bistriatus
CCTGCGGGGAGGAGCGGACAGGACAGGTGACCCAAACTGACCAACAGGGTATTGCATCCCATCTGCCTCATGCTCAGTATAAAAGCTGAGGGATCAAAGGGTCAGCACTCTTTCTTCAATGGCCGGCATCCAAGGAGGACTCTGTCCCTGCGTCTGCCTTTGATCCTGATCCCGATCTTGAATCCAGATCCGGAATCCAGTTCCCGTCCGTCACTGAGTCCAGTCTGGGACTTCCCCAGTGCCTGCTGGTGATGTGATCGTCATCCTGGGAGCTTGATACGGTTTTGTATATATTTCATTATTTTCTTTTTATTATTTTATTATTACTATTTCATTAAAGTAGTTTAGTTCCTTCTAAACTCTTAAGTCTCTCTTTTTCTCTCTCTCTCTTGCCTCCCTTTGGGAGAGGAGCAAGAGAGAACAAGCATCTGTCGTTCCACTGGATTGGGCCAATCTGGCCTGAACCACAACAGTATTTGTTCTTAAATAGTCAAATACTTGCACAGTAAATTTTTTCATCACTCAGCATTATTTAGCATAGCCACTTGCAGTTGGTTTTGTTGTGTTTTGTTTTAACTCCTCTCCACACAAAGGTTTTGTTATATTTATATAATCTTTGAATAATTTGTTCAACAAGGAAAACAAAAGGTGGTCAATGTACTCAAGTCCAGTCCAGCATCCAATAGAGTCAAGGCACAAAACAGTTCACAGTATTTCCACTGTATACCTTTATTTTCCCTAGAGAAAAGAAAAGTGCATTAAGAAAGTAGCAGTAGCCTTGACTTTATTTAGTCATACTATTCAAGTAAATTTTGATATCACTTCTTCATGCAGTTGTTTATTCTTTTATTTTAGCCCTAAATGAGGGAAACAAATCCCTTAAAGTCACATGAGCTTCAGGCTTGCAAGTACGGTTCCTGAATATGTGTCGTACAGAGGACACCTCTTCAGCAGTGCCTGCAGATATATCCTAGGAGTTTCCAAGTTCCCAAATCAGGGGCTGCTGGGACTATAAACACAGTGTAATAAAACTCAGCTTACAGGAAAGCTATTTAGGACTTCAGGAAGTTTTGCAGCCTGTATTGTGTTCAGTGTTGACATGATTTTGCTGCTAGCAGAAAACTACCCTGGGGAATTCTGAACAGTTCAGAGAAGTCTACATGAACTGAAGATACCTCAGTTGCTGTAGTGTAGTTTCTTCTCCAAGAAAAAAAAGGATAGTGGTGCCTTTCTAGGTTGTTTCATTATTTTATGTGAACACATTTTGAAACAGATTCAGTTTAGTGCCTTTTATATTTAAGGGATCAAAAGGAACATTTCACTGTTTGCACAGACACAGAAACCTGAGAAAGAATAGACTTCTGGGAGGAGGACGTTTCAAAATTATAAAAGAGAACATTAACTCACAAAGTGCAACTGCATGGGTCCAGCATAGAGCTGGAATGAAATGCTGAGGCTGATTTATAAACCACTGAAATAGGGGTTCATAATAGAAGTGCTGACACAGTAGTAGCAAGTGAGAACCAAGTGTTGTTGTCAGGAGGAAAAACTTATGGAAGTGCCAGATGAAGTTTTAGAATAATACTAGCAACATATTCCTTAACGTATCTAAACCCCTCCGCTTCTGAGCCTATCCCCTATATGTATAGATATATATATCTCTCCCTGCTATACATAGTGGAAAAACATTCATTGTTTGTGATATTTTTACATGTGTTAGCAGAGTATCCCCAGTTGCTATATTAATCCCACACTCATTAGTGAAGTCCATCAATGGAGTCCTTGCAGTCTTTTCTGTCTATCATTTTTGTCTTCTAGCAGTGCAGGTGTACTAAAGAAGGAGCGTTCAGCATGATCAGGTACAGTAGATGCATATAATATATTACGCATTTAATTTTAAGACAGATCTGTTGGATGAGACCAGTGTGGACTCTACATGGACCATTATTTTTGAGAACTCATGCTATGCTTCACCCTGTCATGTTATTTGAGCACTATGGTCTGAAATGAAAGAAATTGAAATTATCTATCTATCATCTGTTTTAAAGGTCAGCACTCCACAAAATTTCATGTCTGAAGCAAAATCGTGTACATTATAAAAATGACAGGTTTGTTTCAAAGTGCATATCACCTTGCAAGCTTTCCTCATAATCAGATCTTTTTCACTCTTTGGTTTCTATCTTTTGTACTTTATCCAGTTTCTGAATGTTCCTTTACAATTAG
This sequence comes from Burhinus bistriatus, assembly GCA_013397275.1. NCBI lineage: Eukaryota > Metazoa > Chordata > Aves > Charadriiformes > Burhinidae > Burhinus > Burhinus bistriatus. Next base: position 392,154 of record VYXH01001651.1, read on the forward strand.
ATTATAAGATCCTTAAAGGAAGACGTGGATCCTTTTTTATATATTTGTACATAACAACAGGCCTCTGAGAGCTTGGTACTGGTGTGATGTGACACAATACAAGACATGGGAGATCAAACACCATTATCAAATGCCTTCTTTTAATTATGGAAAGGATAATGAAGTGAGCTGTGTCTGACAGACCCATTGGAACCCATTAATATACTGTACAGTAGCTCACACTTCCACCACTGAGCAGGAAAAACTCAGACACTGGTGAAGAAGACCCCTTCAAGGCTCTGAAGACCATGTTCTGGATGTCTATTGGAGTGCTTAATACCTGCTTATCTCCATGATAACATCTAAAATGACAATGAGAGTCTCTATAATCATGAGTTTTCAAACAGCAGAAAGAAAGTGCCGCAGCTAAAGTAGGTTGCTCAACAGGCGATTATTTCCATTGTCTCAGGTAAAAAGCTGCTCAAGGCAGCCTAGCTAAATGAACAGGCTTTTATATGTGTTACCATTAAAAAAGAGAACCAAGAATCCAGTTTTATTGGTATAGTTGCACTCTCTCTCTTGAAAGGAGTGAAAATCCAATCTTCATTTTACAGGCCAGGATGTATGTGTGAGTATTCATTAGTGGAACAAAAGGATCATTATATACTATACTTAAATCTCCTGAGTACTGAGGAAAAAATATACTTACTCCATGTACGTAATTTCAAAAAAGAATAATTAAAGTAATGTGTTTTGGGGAATACAAACGGCTCGCTTACGGCCATTGAAAAAGGTTAAGAGACGATAAGATATTCCAGTGCAGAACCTAAATTCTGCTTCATTTTCCTCCCTCATTGGTAATGTAATCCAAAAGCAAGAAAGAAATAAAAATCTGCTGCTTGGAGGCACTGAGACATGGTAAAATCAAGAATGTCCTAGAGCGAGATTTATAATGAAAAATCCAACATTTTGTAATCCATAATAACAATCCAAGATTTTGTTTACAATACTGTCTATTTCAGCATCTATCACTAAAAAATGAAATTAACACTGACAATAACACTTCCTTGCTTATCTTAATGTTATATGTCACATTACTATGAAACTACTTTAATGACATAGCTAGACAGAAACTAACCTTGGAAATCACATGAAAGTGAGACGTATTCAAAGTGGATTATTAGTTCATTTGTGGATCAGGTTGGATCCAGGCAACAATCAAGAATACAAGAATACATTAATCATGAAAATAATAAAATAAGGTACAGTTTTATTTTAGATGGTTTATTTTTTCAAATAAAAAACTAACAGATTATAAGAAACTTATTAAAAATCTAAAGCTGAAATATAAGAAAAAGATAAAGAGAACTTCATATTTCAGATTTTGACATTTTAAGATTGTCCTAAAACTGATTTACAATAATTTAGGGTTGTTGAAAATGGAGAGATAAGTGTTGATGCATTTTGAAATGTTTAAAATCTAGTTTTTGTTTTCTAACTTTGTAATATGAACCCCACTCTAATCCATTTGACGTCTACCATTTTGCTTTAAAAACAGCTACAATGTAATATCTGTCCACATTAAACACTTGTAATATGCATAGTTATATTCTATGTTTCCTTCATGAATGAGAGAATTTGCATTAAATAACCTCACTCTTGCTGAACTAAATTTAAAATCTATTTAATGAAGTACCTTAGGTCAGACTTTTACAGGATCTCTTTAATTTATAAATATTATCTATTTGTATACATAAAAGCCACCCTTGTTTATGGATATGAATGTCAAAATAGGTAAATCCATTCACAACGCCTCAACTGGCCCTTACAGATTTGGATTTTAGCCCAAAGGAATGAATACGCTCACAGACACAGCAAAAAGTATTCTGTGAAAATATGGTTTGAAGACAGCGCTTTCTATCTGATTGCTAGACATGCACGGTATAAGAAGTAAAAACAAGCAAAAATAAGAGATTTAAAATATTTGCATTCCAAATGTGGTATCCCATTGCACTTCCAAAAAGAAAGGGAGAAATAATAATAATATATGTACTGACAAAATGTGCAAAGTTTTTAGAAAATATTCAGTGTAATAGTATAATTAAAAAAAAAAGAGAAGAATCATCCAGTTGTTAATAATCCAGATGCTTCCCAGCAGATTAAATGTATTTGCCACCTAAAATGTCTCTTAATTAAAAATTATATGGTTTCATATGCACTGTTCCTAGCAATAATGCTTCTCTGACCCTCTTATTGTATTATTATTAAAATCTAAATGACTAATAAAATGTTCTTTATTCCTTTCTATATCACCTATATTCTTTTTTCTCCTGTTGTTTACTCAGCTTTTGTGCCAGATGATTGTAATACTAATATTCACCCTTCATAACCAGAGGCAATAGCAGAACTGTTAAGACAAAGAAGTTGACCTAAATTCCTAGAAAGCTTTGCCTCAAATATACTTTTTTAATTTTATTTATTTTCTGGTGCAATACTATGTCTTCACCGGTATGCGGTTCATTCAGTAGGACAGATTTCAAGCAGATACAACAAAAAGAAACTCTTTTCATAGCAGAAATGTCTTTGCAAGCAAAAATGAAAAAAACCCTAAACTTACTCAGTGAAATTCTTCACAGAGAAGTGAAGGACTCATTTTCAAAATGATTTAATCTCTTACCAGTGCTGGGCATGTTTTTAAAGAGTACAGAAGGAGGTTAACAACCAAACTCACTTTTAAATATATTGATTTAACTAGATCTATTGATTTAAATATATTTATTGTCAAACAAATACATGCTGTAGCTTATGAAATATATTCTCTTCTACCTATTATGAGTCTTGTGTAAAGGGAGCTGGTAGTATTGGTGGAGTCCTCGTTAAGAAATGGCTATATAATAACTGCTGAAATCACAGCTGATAATAATTGTGGCTGTCTCAGTGGGGAAGCCAAAGACTGATTTATCACAGCAAGATGAACCATTTTTGCAGAGTTTGATTCCCTTAGAAGACGACCACACGAGACAGGTTGAAGGGTTTTGCAACGATGTGTTTGTCTGAGCTAAACTGTAAATTTGCGATCTGCCTGTCGCCAGGAGTGGCACAGAGCTGGGCCACCTGAGGAGCGCGGAATGACTCCCAGCACCACCGCTCTCGCCTCCCCCCTGGGAGGTATAAGTTACTTTGAACTTTCTCTTGTGTAACAGCCAACTGGTCTTGCATGTCTGTCCAGATGCTCTAGCAACCCTCAGAGGAGAAAAAGTCTGCCTGCTTCCAACTCAATTCCTAATTGCTTACTTTGAGGTGTCAGTACAAGCCTCTGTGAATGAAGACAGGCAGCCCTTGAAGACAGGGTTATTGATGTCACGCCTTTCACAAACACTGAAGGATGGAGTCTGAAATGCTTCCTCTCGTTCAGTAGCACTTCATTTCAGGAATAATTCTGGATTCATTTTGGACATGAAAATTCCTATCTGCTGATGCTGTCACTTATCCCTCTGTTCCACGACTTTGTGTATCGTGTCTGCTTATAACCAGTCTTGCAAACTGTTGAGGTTCTCTTGTGTTATATGACTTTCCTTATGTGTGAATAATTTTAATGCGTTAATCATTGATTGTAATGATTAATTTAACTTAGAGGATCAAGAAACATGCAGGTATCCCTTCAAATTCTGTCCTTCTTTATAGGGATTGTAAAGACACCTTTATATTAGTTTTGTAGAACACTACAACTAGTGAACAGCTTCCTTGAATTTGACATCATATTTTGTGTTGAATTATATCAAATTGCTGTCCCTGGACCAGAAAAAAAAAAAAAAAAAGTAGATGGTTCTGACTAAAAATATAGCAGAGCTAAAGAGAATATTAATGAATAGGTATGAAGAATTGTAGTAAAAACCTCTAGGAGCACCTGTGCCTGGAAATAAATCTAATCAAGGACTGGTTCACAAGTTTTTCAGCAATAAATATAGAAAAAAAAATTGATCTCCTAAACTAATGGCTTCATGATTTCTGAACAGAAAAGAACAAGAGATAGATAATGGAACAATCCCCTGGAAATTGTATATATTGCAGCACAATTGTTACAGCAGCTTCTAAAAAAACAAAGGCGGCAGCAGGTTTAAGATCAGATGTGTCAGAATGTCACCCGTTCTCATACTGGGATCACAGACTAAGTCCCAGGCCTTACCTGTCCCATTTATGCTGTATGGTGTGTAGGGAAGGAATCCTAAGCTTTCTTCTTGCTCCTGTTTGCTGATGACATCATACAGGTCCTTGCATAAGGATACTGATAATGACTTTGGGAGGATGGAGGAAACCTGATTTTAAAGGACCTTAACACATAACTTAGGTTAGATACTCAGGTCATATTCTTCAGGGATATGTTTTCATGTCTAATTCTTACCGTAATACCTGATTTGCTGAAGCTTGAGATCCTTAAAGTAGAAAAAAACCTAGTGGGCCTTTATCAAATTGGAAATGCTGGACATACAAATGATGGGCTGGCAGTTAGAAAGTCTGTTTGAAGTAATGAAACTCTCTCTACATTGCCAGCTTTGGTAGAACTGGGAATAGTAGAGAGTGAGATTCTGTAGGGCTGAGCTGTCAAGGAGTTAAGAAAAGCTATCCATACTCTAAACCCTTAAAGAGTCATTTAGACAGATGGGAGAGAAGAAGGAAGGTATCTCTAACAGTGAAAGTAATAAGCAGAGTGCTATGCCCTGTTCTGCCAATGAACTCACTTGGTGATCTAATCCAGAGACATTTTATTAATACAAATGGCTCAGAAGGCATCCCAAGCAGCGCTCACAAATGTGTGACTGTCAATGTAAGACGTATTCATAAATATTAATATTTTTTAAAATAAATGTCTTTAAAGTTATACTCAAATATATGAGAGTATATTAGCTGAAGTTTTGAGAGTATTAAGCATTATTCAAAATTAAATTAATGGAACTGAAATGAAAAAAATCACCTTTCATAACTTTTCATTTTGTTTAAGACAGAAGGAGTTCCTGCATTTCTAAAGTTCATTTCTTCAGGCTTTTTTTTCAATGTTTTTTCTTTTTTTTCTTTCAGAAAGGTTTTACTTTTTCTTTTTTCATCAGCTGATGTCATCATTCTCCACAGTCTTGAGAACACCCAGTTAAGTTGTACGATCATGTCTGTGATTAGATCTGTATTAAGTTACATTCATCATTATATATTTCCAAAATATGAGAGTGTAAGAAAATGTCAGTCTTACAAACCGGCATCATAGCTTGCATGCTGAAGAGGACGCGTACAACAGATGGCATATCTCACTCAGGGAGTGAGGTTGGCCCAAGATGTGAAGCACGGTGTGCAAGAGAAATAGCATGGAACAGAGGTGTTAATAATATCGTATTTTTCAGTAAGTGAATTTGCCACCATCCTCTTAAGTATGTGTCAGGACCCTGAGCTCTGCCTTCCCACCCAGCCGCCAGGGTTTGGGGGCTTATCTTTTAACAAAAAATAAACTATCAGTTTACATTCTGAGCTGTAATGGGTTCCCAGTTTTTAATCATTCAAAGCACAATATCTTTTCACATATTACTGTAGTGCATTCAAGTTAAGAGTTTGAAGCCACAACTTTTTAGGGAGAATGCAGGGATTTCCATTTTTGTATCATGGTAACGAAGAACAAACGCCCTTTGCAAGAGCACAAAGCATGTTGAATTGCCTCCTGTTATTCAGATACAGTCTTATTTTCTAATTCTAGTCTTCAAACAATGTTTAAGAGAGCTGAATATGTGTACGTTTTCAAGCAGCACCCAGAGGCCTCGGGATAAACAGGAAATTATCTACATAACTCTTCAGATGTGTTTCAGAGTAACATGACTTTTCATTATATTATTTACAATCACGGAATTTATGTGACTCACAGCATCTAGACTTTTGTGAAAGAATGCAAACAAAAAGCCTAATACATGAGAAAAGGAACATAAACAAATCGTGTTTTGCTGCTAAACAATAGCCTGACTCTACCAATTTTGTGGGTAAATTGCTAGAGTTCAGAGTCAAACAGATTTTGCCTAAATCCTTGTTTTCTTTTCCTAGCTACTGTTCTACAGTTCCTCTTTAATCAAAATTTTATGAGATTTTATAGGGATTCTAAAGAGTTCAGGGAATAAATTTTCTTTTCCATAGTTCTCATTTCTATGTCCCTCTGTAAACCCATTGTTCTCCAATACTACAGCATAATTAGGCCAGTTGTTTTGTATGCAAATACTGGAACCACTGAACAGAAGAGAAAAAAGAGATCAACTAATTTAGTATCGTTTGTATTAAAGGAGAATTCCCTTTCCTAAGATTACTGCTAGGATGAATAACAAAACCTCCTATGATTAAATATTTTACCTCACCCTTATTTTGCCTTATTCTCAAGTTCTTCCTACTTTTCATGTCTTATTAGTGTCTAATATTACAGTTCTACTTATCATTGTAAATACTAAAAGTTACTTACATAAATTAAATGGTTAATTACACAATACTGGTGCCTGTTGATTGTTACTTTCGGTACGTTGGACATCTTCATACTGACTAAATAGATCAACAAAAAGATAGGGGGATTCTGAGGTCCAGGCCCAACAGAAACTTTGACTCCTGACTAGATTTCATAAACAAGCCATAAAATTAGTAGCTGGCAATGGAGGAGGACAGCAGTTCAGAGGAGAATGCGTGCTGCAACAGCTAATAGAGGTCTATACGGAAGAATCAGAACTAGAGACAAATTTGCTACCTTCTGTGACTTCATTTGCATGCTTGTCTTTCTCCAATATACATAAAATAATGGATCATAGAATCATAGAATGATTTGGGTTGGAAGGGACCTTAAGCATCATCTAGTTCCAATGCCCCTGCCACGGGCAGGGTCACCTTCCACTAGACCTGGTTGCTCAAAGACCCATCCAACCTGGCCTTGAACACCTCCAGTGCTGGGGCATCTACAACAACTTCCCTGGGCAACCCATTCCAGTGTCTCACCACCCTCACAGTAAAGAATTTCTTCCTAATATCTAATCTAAATTTACCCTCTTTAGATCTTGGTCAAGGACCTTACTTCAAAACAATAGTGGTCTAGAAAGTATCTGAAACACGGGCTAAGGTCCAGTTTGCTTTGATAAGGTAGTAATGTATCTATTCCAAGAGCTGCCTGAGCACTGTAATTTGAAAAATAACAACTGAAGTTTCCAAATTTGCTTTTGATCTGTACTGAAATGGAGGTTCTTTATATTTCTCCCACCCCTTCCAACAAAAATAAGAATTGAATTAATTTTTTCTTTTAATCTAGACGAAGAAGCTCATGCACCTCTCCAGCAAGTGCTTATCAAATGAAGCAGTGCCACAGGAAGGCGGCAAAAGGTTCTCATCCAGAACATCCTAGTCCAGGGGCTAAGGTATCATCTTACAAGGTGAAGTGAGGGCATTTGAATCCCTTCAAGCAGGATTTGAATTGGAAATGAATGTAAGCATGTTTTGGGAGAGTCTTAATTTTTAGGTAACGGGAAGGAAGTGCCCCAAAATATTAGACACAACTCTTTCATTCAGCATACATTCTGTTTCTTTTTCAGTGAAGAGGTGGGGTTTTTTGGTTGTTGGGGTTATTTTAAAAATTATACATCAATGCGAATCCTGCTCATTTGGCATCACAGAAGGAAAGGAAGCCAGCACTTTTTTTGTTGTGGAGTTGAAAACCAAACAATTGTTTGTAACCTCTGGCTTCTACTACAGGAGTAACCACAAACTTAAGTAACCCTACGTAAGTAATTTGACTCCCTGCTTTCCATTTTCACCACTCTAAAATAGGAATAAAATACTGTTCTGGCTCCCAAAAGAATTATGAACAGCTTTAGGATTTTCTCGTGAAGGGGGCTATGTAAAAGCTGACTCATTTTCTGTTATTATTCTCATGGAAGAAAATCCATTACCGGAACGTTGGCAGAAAACAATCATAAAAGGGACATAGACAGGGAGAAGAACATTTATTTTAAAACTAAGCTAATACTTGCAGATACATAGTTTGTTATACACTTCACTACAACAAATTTCTGGCTTTACAATGTGTTCTATATAAATTTATTAATATCAGTGAAATGTGTTTGTGCCAGACTGGTCCATGCATAAAGATCCATTTTCCCTGGATTACATCATTTTTTCCATGGTTGTCAGAATTTGATTAACTAGAAATACTTTTTGCTCATGTAAAAGGGTTCTTTTCTTATTCTTTATAATGTCTAGTTTAGTTCTAGTTTCCAATGTGAAGTTCATTATCTTAACTTACATAAAGTACTATGTTTGCACATGTCTATTCTGTATCCATTAACACTGTCTCTGGTCATTAAAAACTGCCGTTATAAAATGCTGACAGTATCTTTGCAGCAAGTAAATATATCCTCTTCCTTATCTTCCATAACACAAGCCTGCCTGGCTCTTTCTTAAAAAAAAATAAATCAAAGATACTAATAGAGTTGTATCAATCAATTCAGCACATACCTAGGACTGAATTAAGTATCGACTGAATCTGTGATCCTGTCAAAGATTTGTATACTAATTTAAATAGAAGGAAAAGGTATCACTGAGGATAAATATTTATAAAATATGTATTTAAAGAAGAATAATAGGTAGTACTTAACTGGCTTTTCTTATCATTTTTTAAAACATTTAAACATATGTATTTATTAAACCAGGCAATGTCCCTTTAAATCATGTACTAGTCACCTGACTCCACTCTATTTTGGAAGCTTTTCTACTAAGGACAACATGTTCCAAATAAGAATTGAGTGAGTATTTTGTCTTTAAATGAGCATTTTGTTTCCCAAGAGTAAATTTGCAGGTTTTGATAATGACAAAGGATTTTATTTAATTTTTCAAAACAAAAATGAATTTAATGTTTATTTTTGTAGTTTGGTGTCTGAGATGATTCCTACAGTTCAGTATGCTTGGAAAATTTTACCTTCTCAGATGCTAAAAACCTGAAATTGATGTATTCCTTGGATGAGAAAGCTTACTTCTAAATGGAATACAATTTGTTTCCCCTAAACATAACGTAACCTCTCGTGTGATGAATAGGCTTTCAGTATTCAAACTGATTACTTAATTTAGCAGAAAACTATAAGTTTAATGAGACATTGAACAACAACGCTCAAGAAAAACTTCTGATTTTCTTCTGCTATATGGCAAATTTTCTCCAAACACAACGTAAGCAGCAAGTTCTGCTTCAGTTCTGCAGTGCTGATCCATTTTGCCGTACTATGAATGCATTTAGCAATTGCTGTATTTGCTACGCGTATGGACCCACGTCACCGGTGGTAATTTAGTTCTTGGTCTGATTACTATGTAAAAGGGACCACAATGAAGAATGAAGAACTAAACATTTTTAATAAATGTATTACTCATCAGGATTTTAAAGAGCTTAAAGCAATGCTTTCTTTAAAAAGAAATCATTTTGGCCAGGTTTTCACTGAGGACTAAACTTCGTTCAGCTAGGCATGTGGCGAAAGACCCTCTTGCAAATCTATCTGGAGTGGTTGAAAATGTTACTAGCCCCACAAACTAGCCACTTCTAGAGGCTCCTCTACACAGAGCTCAGGCAGCGTGTAGAAAATGTGTTTTTCTTGATCACCTTCCATGCAAAGTCAGTCACGTTAATGCAGACTGTGAGTTTAAAGAAACTGGCCTGCCTTTGCACCAAAACAAATCAGAAATATTCACCTGTTCTGCTCTGTGAGGAATAACCCTACCAAATGGGGGGAGAGCAAGAAAGATGCGTGTCATTTTTTTGACCGTGAAGCACATGTCAAAAAAGGAGCCTAGACCTGAGACCTATCAGTCCTCTTGACTGGGTATAAAGAGTAGCTGGGGATAAACACAACTCTGTTTCTGGAGATTATGTTGTTTATTCCCTGATCCTTGTCATTCTGCATTTTTTAAAGGCTGAATCTTGTGACTGCTGGGAAAAAGTTTCTTAATTACATTGCACAGAAATTTTCTTGGGAGGAATTCTGAGCTTTTCTGTATGCACTACCCAGTAAACAGCCAAAATAACAAATACACAGGAATAAAAAAGAGAACATGTCATAAAAGGAAGGGCCAAATTCATAGCAAATATTTTTTGCAATTACTAATTTGCCCCTTTTCCCCTTTTCTCCACCTGATACCGTCCTGCAGCCATGTGGGGCTCTGCAGCTCTCAGTGTGATTAAACCTAGGCAGAACTCCTTCTCAAGGGGACTTCTGACCTTCTTTCTGTGTGCTTCGCAGCCTGCCAGCAATGGTGGTGCCTAACAGAAACCTAAGATTAATTGCCTACCTCACATACTGGGAATGTCTGTCACCATTCACCCCCCCCCCAAGAATAAATACTCTCTTTGTTTTGTTTTGGGGTTGGTTTGTTTTTTACATGTTCCTGGCAATGACCTCTTCACAAGCCACTGTTTAAGATGCTTCTCCTTCTTTTTGGAATACGTTTTCTGTGACAATGCTATTATAATATCTCACTTGCAGCACCATTTATTCTCCTGTTGTTTTATAACTCTTTCTGAAATAAAGTTCTCTCCAGCTTTCTTCTGCTTAGCACAGGCCAGGTGTCAGCCTTGCCAGCCTCATCAGAAGTACCTGATTATCCTCTCAGTGAGCTCAAGGTTAAATATCTTGACCTCAGAGTTCGGAGTTCTGAATCGCGCCGTATCTTATTCAACTCAAAGTCAAAGATAAGAGTTCGAACCCCCTTGTGGAAGATGAAGATGGAAGATCATTGTTTAAACTCAGAAAGACCTGTAGTTTCTTATCTTACCCAGATCAATTTGATCTCTAGCTGCTGCAATTTCTATCGGCTTTTGTAACAGCTTGTCTGTTCATTCTGTTCAGCTCTCACCCAGCAAAGTTTCTGACTCAAGTGCTGTGAAAAGCAAATAGTTTTCACCACACAGACCAGAAGAAAGCAACGATAACAAACAGGAGATGCAAAATACGTGATGGATTTGACTTGCAATTTAAAAGAATTTTTATGAAAGCCATTTTATAGGATTCAACCAGCTCTAAATGAATTCCCTTATAAAAAACATTGAAAAATAACCAACAGTATGAAAATGTCTTCACCATAACAGGTCATAGGAAAGGGAAGGGTGTTATGATTAACTTTTAAATCCCCAGTTTATGAGAAATATGTCTTTAATCTTGCCTATGGCTGTTTACTATAAACACTTTTGCTGCAATCATGCATGCAACGCTTCAGCCATGTTAGAAAGACATTTTGTGAAAACCTATGGTTTAGTTTGATTTCACAGCTTAGGTCTATAAATAATCAAAGTTCATCTTGAAAATCAGGTGTTAGTGTCTCAGGAATTCTGTTTGGGTACGTAAACTGTTGCAAGGTAAACTATAAGGATGAAAGTGCAATTTTCCATGTTCCTTCTCTGAGTGTCATCATTTATGTCACTATGAAAGCAAAGCTCTATAGGGAAGAATTCTATAAACCCTGTTTTCCTTTAAAATTCCATTAATTATTTTTTAGGCCTGTCATTTTATAAATAATTAATTTTCTCTTATTATTTTAGAATCATAGAATCACCTAGGTTGGAAGGGACCTTTCAGAGCATCAAGTCCAACCATCAACCAAACACTGCCAAAACCACCACTACACCATGGCCCTCAGCACCACGTCTACCAGGCTTTTAAATACCTCCAGGGATGGCGATTCCACCACTTCCCTGGGCAGCCTCTTCCAATGCTTGACAACCGTTTCAGTGAAGAAATTTTTCCTAATATCCAATCTAAACCTCCCCTGGTGCAACCTGAGGCCATTTCCTCTTGTCCTATCGCTTGTTACTTGGGAGAAGAGACCAACCCCCACCTCTCTACAACTTCCTTTCAGATAGCTGTAGAGAGCGAGAAGGTCTCCCCTCAGCCTCCTTTTCTCCAGGTTAAAGAACCCCAGTCCCCTCAGCCGCTCCTCACAAGGTTTGTGCTCCAGACCCCTCACCAGCTTTGTTGCCCTTCTCTGGACACACTCCAGCACCTCAATGTCTTTCTTGGAGTGAGGGGCCCAAAACTGAACACAGTATTCAAGGTGGGGCCTCATCAGTGCCAAGTACAGGGGGATGATCACTGCCCTAGTCCTGCTGGTCACACTTTTCCTGATACAGGCCGGGCTACTCTTGGCCTTCTTGGCCACCTGGGCACACTGCTGGCTTATATTCAGCTGACTGTTGACCAACACCCCCAGGTCCTTTTCTGCCTGGCAGCTTTCCAGCTGCTCTTCCCCAAGCCTGTAGCGCTGCATGGGGTTGTTGTGACCCAAGTGGAGGACCTGGCACTTGGCCTTGTTGAACCTCACACCATTGACCTTGGCCCATTGATCCAGCCTGTCCAGATCCCTCTGTAGGACCATCCTACCCTCAAGCATGTCGACACTCCCACCTTAGTGTCATCTGCAAGCTCTACTGAGGGTGCACTCGATCTCCTCGTCTAGGTTATTGATAAAGATCTTAAACAGAATCGGCCCCAATACCGAGCCCTGGAGAACACCACTTGTGACTGGCTGCCACCAACTGGATTCACCACCACTCTTTAGGCCTGACCTTCCAACCAGTTTTTGACCCAGCAAAGAGTGTACCTATCCAGGCCACGAGCGGCCGGTTTCTCTGGGAGAATGCTGTGGGAAACTGTCAAAGGCTTTACTAAATTACAGGTAGACATCCACAGCCTTTCCCTCTTCCAACAAGTGGATCACCTTGTCATAGAAGATCAGGTTAGTCAAGCTGGACCTGCCTTTCATGAACCCATGCTGACTGGGTACTCAGAGAATAACTGGTCTTACTGTTAAATACTGAGGCAAAGAAGGCATTAAATACATCAGCCTTTTCCTCATCCTTTGTTACTATATTTCTGCCCCCGTCTACTAAAGGATGGAGATTCTCTTAGTCTTCCTTTTATTGATAATGTATTTATAGAAACTTTTTTTATTGTCCTTAACATGGGAAGCCACGTTAAATTCTAGTTGGGCTTTGGCCTTTCTGATTTTCTCCCTACGTAGCCTCACAGCATCTTTGTAGTCCTCCTGAGTGGCCTGCTTCTTCTTCCAAACGCCGTAAATTCTCCTTTTTTCCCTGAATTTTCTCCAACATACTTTCAAAAAATCCTATATAAATTTTAAAATTACGTGATTTCTCAAAGGACTGGATAGTTCAGAGGATAAAATGTGAATTTCAGAAATAAAGATAGTATTATTCTTTTTAGATTTCCTTTCATCGTGTAGAAATTATGTGCTGAATTTCTCTTCATTAATGATAGGTGAATATCACAAAACATTTTCCATGACCATTTTCTTTTAACATGTGTATGACTTTCTATTTGATATTTTTCCATGTACATTTAATTACAAGGAATATTCAGGTGATAAAAAAATTCTAAAATTAGTCCTCACTAAAAATTTATTGCAACATGACATCCTTGGGTCACTATAGGAGGCACATCCAAAATAGCCTTTTTGAATTTTTTCGGCATCAGCTTTTAAAAGTGCATTCAGACAAAAAGGGAACTGAAACTTTATCACATGGTTCATATATCCAAGAGAGCACATGGGAATAAGTAAAAAATACAGTCTCTTTTTCCTCAGCTTCTTCATTTTTTTTTAATATCTTCATTTTCTTAAAATATCATCATTAAAACTTTTATCTTCTCAGTTATTCCTAAAAGCACTAAAACCAGACATTTGAAAATATAAAGATTTGTGCTTTGAACTCTGCCCTTCGATCTTTTATCTGCTTCTTTTTCCATCCTTTTTATTTTAGTGTGGCAATTTTTCAAGGGGTGGTGTTTTATTTTAATAGTGTAATGTATGTTGCTAGACTGCAGTGGAGAGTGCCTTGAATGGTATGAAGTCATTAAGCCAAGAACTACAGCCGTATTTTCACTACTGCAATACTGCACTAAAGGAAACAGCAATACTTTCAACAAAGAACTGACAGTCTTAGGACTTGATCATGCAAAACCAAACTTCAGTTCATACTGGATGTCTTTCAAGTTTCTCTCACTAAAGTCTCTTACTGGTCCTCAATGTTAAGTGTTTTATGTTATGTACTGTATGTACGAGTCTTTCAAAAACAGATTTTACAGAACAAAAATATTCACCAATAAACTGCTGTATTAAGTTGTGTAGGAAAATGTGTTTTCCTTCAGAAGATCAGAATTGATTTTCAAAGGAAGGTCCACATTTGCTTTGCATCATCCTTCAGCTCATACTGGAACGAGTACAACGTAGCCAAGTCTTTGGCTTCTTCTCAGCTGTTTCCGAAGTGAGCCAGTAACTGATGTCAAAATGCTCATTTGGCCACCACATGATGTCTGTCTTCTTGGGAACCTTCCAAACAGCTTCTCTGAGCTATTTCAGAGCAGTGATTATCACCTGTCCTGGTGATTTTGTGAAGGTACAAATGTCAAAGTTTCATCTGGAAAAAATATCTGCACAAAAAAGTAGTATAACACACTATACCCTTTAATAACAGAAAACTGCAGATGTTTCACACAGATTTTGTTTGCATTAAGAAAGGCACAAAAATGTATGCTTAAATGCAGATAGATAATATCACCGATCAGTGAAGTAGGTTCTTGTGATGACACAATAGAACAGAAAACACATTGTTTATGTGTGTAGATATATTACTATATTAATCATAGAATATGCTACTTGTTCTACACCTACATTATTAAAAGTTTACTTACGAATAGTTATGAATATATATGTATCCTATATGTATTAGTAATCACAAGGTATAAATATTGCGTAATTTACGAAAGCAAAAATGTGAACCAGATTGACTGACAATGGCTCTTCTCCTCTTATCGGGTCTCACAACTCTCCTCTGAAATTCAGGTCTCAAGGTCACTTTCCCAGACCAATTTTCAGCAGTCCAAAGGTTGTTTTTCAGACAGTAAAAGGAAAGTATGGATTTTAGGTCAGAAAGGCTATTTCCAAGTGGCCATCAGTCCTGATACAATGTTAATTACAAAAAGAGACAACATGAATTTATCCTTTTTCTTTGAGATGTAACATAATCCTCATTTCCTAATGTCTTATTTTTCTCTCCTAATTTCTCTGCATCTTGGTTACATCTACTTTGTGACCAAAAATTATAAATAAAACCCATGGAAAATAATCCTATATGTGTGGCAAAGCCAAAAATAAGCAAGGAATAAAATTACTGCAGATAATTAAACAAGAAAAGATGAATGTAAGTTACTACAGCTTTTCTGCAAGAGCACAAAAATAAATAGGAACAACTTCCTATTTTAGGCATCAAAATTTTTGACAACTAGCAATTAAATTTTCCATTGAATTTGCTGTTGATAGTTTGGGACTTTTTGTTTGGTACATATTTAATTTTTCCTTCTGTTGTTCCGAATAAGAAAATGAGCTGAATAAAGAGCTCCAGTACTCTGAAGTTTTGGAAACTAATGAAACTTGCAAGTTCATTGCTCCAGGCCCTAGGCAAAGGACTCTGTTCCAATGGACTCTCTTTCTCTCCAAGTGGAGTTTAACAGGTCTGAAGAGCTATGTCTCCAGCGGATATAAACTTTGTTTAACTTTCTTGGGCATATGTGAAACTATCAACATGGAATGTTTATAAGCCCCAGGCCTGTAAGGATTAGACGAATATGATTTTTTTGCTTTCTCGTCTGCTTCAAAAGCAGTTATGGGTTATGCACACCAGTTTCACAAAGCACCTCATTCAGACCTAGGTTTAGGTACTTAAGTCCAAGAGAGAGGGAAAATTTCCTGAGTATCTCTCTTCAGAGTTTTCTGTTGCCTGTTTAGCCTGAGGTGTTGTAAACCTCATACCCAGATCTGTTGATGGAGTGTACCTGTCTCCTAGAGACATCTAGCTTATGAATTACAGCTCTGAAAATAGGCGCTATGCCGTAATTCTCAGATTTCTAGCTTGAGGATTTCGCTCATGATCCCCACTTAAACTAAATGCAATATTGCTATTGCGGTAGAAGCAGGCATCGGAAGCAGGACAAAGTTACTGCTTTGCTTAACTTAGTTCTACATGTGTCGTTCTATACGGACCTTTTTCCAGTACCTAGATTCCTCAGAATCTAGTTTTGAAACAGAACCTCAGCTGGAAGCAATTTGCATCGCTGTTGATGTTAACCTGAAATAAATTTAGGGAAAATGATTCATTTTCAAATCAGATGACACTTGACTCAACTCTCAATATAATCTGTAAAACATGAAAAATATTCAAAATGTCTTAAATAACCAGGAAAAAAAGTTAATTTATTTAGACCCTTATAATTCACCAATTGTTCAGCCTTTCCAATGAACTAACTAAAACATTTTCATTACTAAATGGAAAAACAATATGCAAAAACCCCACTGATATGTTTTGTAGAGGCGAGTAAAAGGAAGCTAAAATTCATACATTGTTGATATAGTTGCTTCTAGCCAGTCACTGTGAGATGACCATTTGGAAGTGCCTTTTTGAAAATGTTTATTAACTCTGATAGAAAAATACAGTTTTAGTTGTGTAGATTTAAAATTATCACCATAAAGTTAAGCATAGATCAAAAGCATAGACTTCTGGAAAACAACTTTTCAGGGAAAATGTTTCTCTGGTTCCACTCATTCTGATCTGCTAAAACTTAAGCGGAATGTCCAGAGTATTCACATTGCACTTTTAACTGAAGACCATGCAAACTACATTTTTAGATTATTAATTAATTTTAATTATTGCAGTTTTCTAAAAGTCACCTGACAGTTCATCAACAAAATAACTGTTTCTGTTAAAGAAAACAGCTTTTTAATTATTGCAAAAATTCCCATCCAATAGCAACAAATTAGTTGTGGAACACTTGATGTGTTTTATTAAAACTAGGAATTAGTTCAAAATTAATCTGAATTTTAAATAATTTTTTTATTTTATTGATGTACAATTGACAATGTCTTTTCACATCTAAGTTTCACAGTTTTCCAGCTCAGATGAAAAGCTTCTGTCAAATTTGCCCTGCAGTCATACTGGTTTCAAGTTAACATTTCATTTGTTTGTTTACAGTGTTCACATTCCTACTAAGAAGGAAAACAAGGTGTAGAAAAGCAAGGCTGCCATCAAACTTCTGTACAGCATGTTTCTTTAGACTGATTGCTGATTGCTCCTGGCCTCCTGTATGCAAATCAGGCAATCACAAAATTATAATCTAAATGTAAATACGAACAATATGAGAACCTCTTTGACAACAATCAAAGGGGTCCTCTTCAATCTCAGAAATCGAAGATAATGAACTAATAAATCTTTCAATCCTTTACCTTCAGAAATGAACTGAGGGGTTTTTTTTCTGTGAAAAGAGGCATGTATAAAACAAAAATCGATGGAAATACTTGAGAGCTCTTTCCTGAGGGTTTTGGGTGAAAAGACTTAGACTCACAGAGGGCTTTTCAAAACACTGCACACTCTCATGAAGGAGATCTCTGTGAGTAATATATTCCTTGGCCAAGTCTATGTTCTTTTCTTTCCTGACACATTCTCCTGAGATGAGTATTTTACTTGAAAAATACCCCAAATGCCAAGACACAGGGGGAATTCATATTATTTAAACAATTGGAGGAGCTGGAGAAGATTGGTAGTGAGACTCAAGCCTCAGGGAAGAACACAAGAGAAGAAGAAGGAGCCTGGGAATTTAACCTAGTGTTATCAGAGATAAGAGCTGATCTCCATCAAACAAAACTGTCTTTGAAGAAAAGGGCCCTTGCAACATAAATTTGTGGGACTGATATCCCACGAAGTTAGCAAATGGGTAGACAGACTTCACAAGAGCTTCAGCTCTCTTTCTCACATGTCCTATTACCTTTTCCAGTAGGCAAACAATGTGCAAAGACACAGAAGAAACCTTCCACATTGCATCTGCATCCAGTCTTACCAGATTCGTGTCAGTATGTTTGATAGTTAGACGATGACGCTTGATCAAAGTGATTTCAGCTGCCTATTTGCTGTTCCTTAGTAGGCCCTACAGCTTTTGAAATTAATACAGTGAAAGACTTCTGCTTTAAAATGTATCTGGTTAATTACTGACTTTACTCTTTGCAGCTTCTTTCACCTGACATATCCTGTGCCACCAGAAGTAATCGAAAGTGGTATAATCATAACTTACGATGATAGCTTTTGAATCACTACACAGCATTCAAACAGAATCCAAAATCATTAAGCTAATAGAGCAACAATATGATATTTATACTATCCTGACATTTCTTTAGTTCCCCAGTTCTTGGTCATTGATTAAATTTTTGTTTCACTAGGCTAAAAATAATAATGCCGAGATTTGGCTTAGGAAACAAGGCGAAAAGGACAAGATTTATTATAGTTTTGGTCTGAAGGTTCTATATTAGCCAAGCACTTTTCATACTGCCATTTTCAATGGATTGTTCTGACAGAAAAGGTCACAAAGTTTTATGCTGGAAAATAAAGAATAAAATAGAAAAGGAGAAATATAATTGTTTTGGTTGAAAAGTTCAGCAAGGTCTAGACACGTTGGACAGTTGGACACTGATGTTATTTTACTACAGGGTCACACATTGCAATGACAGCAAAGTCAATTCGGTACTGCAGCTGATTCAGTTTCCGTGCCTTGCATGGGGACTAAAGTATCTTTCTAAAAAAATAGTATATTTTCAATAATCTTTCAAATCATTTGTCTGTAACAACTGCTTAGAAAGCTAACATTGAAATCCATTTGCTTATCAAAATGTTTTCATCTCCACAGTGTGTAAAACTTCATGCTGGTTATTGTAAACTTGCCATTGGTTTTCCAAACAGTTGCAGAGAGCTGAGGTAAAAGGAAGGTCACATTTTGAAGAAAAATGGATAGCTAAAAGGTCTAATAAGTAAAATAGATGACAGATAGTATTTTTGTAGATTGTAAACTTTTCATTTTCAAGGCATGTTGAACAGTGTTCATTTCACTTCATCACAGTCCACAATGATACCAAAAAATGTCTTAAATTCAAAGTAAAGGAGAAATACAAGATTCGTCAGTCTTGGAAAGCTGGCCATTCATTTCAGCAGCTGCAGCACAAGACTTTTTTTTCTCCTTGAACATAAGCTCTTCCACTGTTATTTTGGAAAAATAAAATAAAAAAATTAAACTATCATGATGCTTATTTCAGGGTAATAAGGAGAATACTTTTTCCTCACATACTTACATTTTTATTTCAAATAGATGAAAGAAATATCCATCTATGGAAATTCAGCATGAGTTGACCTTGGAGACGAGAGCTAGGTAACTATGTTCTCCAAATTTCTTCAGCACATTAAAGAAGTTAGTGTTCTTGAAATGATCATGCACTAGAACCTTTCAGTGTTGAATCAAAGAGGTAAAGCTTCAGTTTGAGAGTAAATGACTTATTCTAGAGGAGCTAAGTTATGTGTAACTTTAAGTGAAATCATCAGTTGTCTTAACACATTTTATCTGTGAGCAGTGCAACATTCCCCACTGAAGCTTTATGTCTTTAGCATCTGAATTGCATTTTAGTATGTTTTCCTTTCTTTGATTAATTTACATAGAAGAATGGTTACTGTTCCTGCAGAAAAATAGGCATTTTGGAACTGCTAAGGCATGCGGTTGAAATGACAGTTAATTCATCAAAGACCTTTTACACCTGTTCCCATGGGATTCAGTTATGCCTGATTATATTGAAAAAAAAAAAAATGTTCATCATGTAAAAGGTCAACATTACCTATTCTTAGACCAATTAAAACTTTTTTTTTTTTTCAGTTGTTAGGAAGAAAAGATGCAAAGTGGTCATACAGGCTTAGGAAAACCTGTTCTTCATTAAGACTGTGTCCTGAAAGAAAGCAAAGAAGTAAAGAAAGGAAGAAAGTGATTTCCTTACCTAAAAAAGAGAATTAAAAGATTGTTTCAAAAGACTTCAGCCAGAGTTCTTTTTTTCCATGATTCAGGAACTGTGGTTCTAAATAAATTGAGGTATTCTTAATGTTTACTGCATGTAATACAAATTTTTCTCGTCATTACAATATTTTAACTGAGTTTCAGTGGTTCTTGTATAAAGAATGACAAACCTAAATTGTATTTTAGGACATAGTTTTAAAACATACTAAATAAAAGGGAGTTGATACATAGGCAACAAATGCATGTAACTAATAATCCTAATTCACCAAGGAAACTAGGATAATCTATTTACTCAATGAAACCAACACTACTTCATACTCATTTTAAACAGTAAAATCTAACAAAGGTGAAATAATCCAACTTTATCAATACCTGAGTAGAAAGCAACATATATTAGAACAATTTTTTTTTTCTCATAAATAAGAGCAAAACCATTTAATGAACACAGAAAAATATTTTCATATGGAAATATCACTAGAAATAGCTATATGAGTTTATTATTTGAAGTTAACATTCAAAAATAAAAAATGTCAAATTAAAAAAGCAAATTACTTGCTATGGATAGACTGCATGTCAGATAAGACATCACTGAAGGGACTAAGAACTTTATTTTCCTAAAGAGCTTGCCAGACTTTACGTTTGAGCATGCCGATATCAAAGAGAGAATTTTTGAGGCAATTCACTAATCCACCTGAAAAAAAATGGAAAAAATTTGGCCTTTCAAACTTCAAAGAAAATATTGGAAAACTGACCCCAGGTTGTTTTGTCGACAATACGTAGATGTGACTAGACATCTCACCAGGGAATACATTTTGTGCCAGAGTTGGAAAAAGAGAGAACGAATACCTGTATTCTTGGGGCGGCATGGCCACACAGCCTTCCTGACTGCACACCTCATTGAGCTCTGCCATCTATTGCCTTGATGCCCCTTCCAAGTATTGAAAACAACATATCCTTTCCTACCAAAGGTTTCTACTGAGGGTCTGGGAAAACAATGAAGACTAGTCAGCTTCAAAACACTTTCCCCATCACTAGAACCCCTTTCCCAGTACTTGTGCAGTTCCCTGCCTGTGCTGCCAAGAGCGGTACGGATACCAAATGGAAGTGGGTCCAAGAGCAGAAGCAGATACCAAATGGAAGTGGATACCAGCAGCAGAGCCGCGGTTTTCCTCCCAGCAGAACGGAGTTTGCCCGGCCTTATCACCCTAAGACTAGTGTCTGGGAAAGCTGTTCTGCCACTTAAGTAAACCAGCACAAGCTGTGCACAGAGCAGGGGCTGCTGCCGTGAAAACTGGGGGATTCTCCTTTTCCACTCTCCTTGAGCCATGACTTCACCACTCTCATCAATGTGACACCCTGGGGAATGACTTTGCTTATGTCTGAAGTCAGCTCTGCTGTTTGGACACAAATGTGTAAGGAATACCTAACAGTGCTAATGCAGGAATAACCACTCTGTTCTTTACCTTTAAATTCTAGAGGTTGTTTCAAGTGGCGCACTTCTATTAGAAATACAATAAATATATACAAGCGTGGTGAAAGATTGATTACATAGTGGCTTAGTGAGCTGGATTAACCTGAGGGCTCAAATCCAGGTGCCAATCACTTTGATTAACAGTGCAGGGAAGGCTACTCAGCACGAAGCTGCTCCATGGCAGCCCCGTTTCTGGTGCTTTTGCCATAAAATAAGATTACTTAACTTCCAGTCTGGAGATTGGAAACTGGCTGGTTATAACACTGGGAGTTGATTAGGCTATAAAACTGAAGTCATGCTTACTAGTTGATTTGAATCACTGGCTAAGAAAGTCCCTTCCAATCGTCTGGTACGAGGGTTTGCCCACATTCTTCTCTTGTTTTCAGGGATTCCCATTCCTCACGTCACCCGAGAGACTTTATCCCTCTTGCTGTTTCTACTTCTGTACCTTGTACCCAGGATGGTATAATTCTACCAGTTATGCAATTCTCCAAAATGGTACAACTATCTTGACGATACCACACAGCTGTAAAGTGCTATGAGTGTTTGTCACCGTGACATTTTCTCCATAACTGCACAGAGCAAATTAATTGGTGATGAAAAATAACTAAAGACTGGAGTGAAGTTCTTTGAGTAAAATTACCTGTTTGCTCATGAAATAAGGCAGGAGATAAATCTGCAAACCCAATCACACTGCAAATACGAGCCTCTCCATACTTGGTAACAGCTATACGGTACTCAAAGAGATGATGTAAATCATGAAACCCTGCAGAAATTAATACACAAATCCAAAAAGGACAAATCCTATATGAAATGGCAGCTTCATCCTGCAACTGAAGTGAAACCTTTTGAAGGGATGTTGTTTTTTCCTCTCTTCCTTTACCTGTGTGGTGTTTTTAATTGTCAGCACCATGTAGTGTAAACTTCTGTTTGTTTTTTTTTATTATTATTTTAAAAGGAATTCAAATGCTAAAAGTATATATTAAAATATTAATGTTATTAACGCACCAATATACATTATTTTACCCATAACATATTTTAGATATTATTATTATTAAGTGTATACAAACAGAATTTTTAAGCTCTTGTTGAAACTCAAAAAAAAAAAATAAATCAGGATATTCATTACTAAAGTTTCAAAAACACCCTTATATCACTTTAATCTGTTTTTTTAATGCTGTGATTGAGAGATTTCAGAATGCAGTATAACTTGACAGATTTTGTATGTTGCTACACTACCTTTAACAGCCAAACTATTTCATTTCAAGACATACCAAAAAAATCCTTGCCACAGTTTTCTTAAATTAGTGTTGATTTAGGAGAGTTATTCCCATCCTTCCATTCAGTCTTGCTTTTTCAAGATGAGTGCTGTATGTAGAAAAGGAAAGATGGAACAGACAGAAATAACTCTGTTCAATCAACTTTAAAAATCTGATTTATATTGACAACACGAAGGAAATATCTTTTGTTGTTGTTGTTGTTGTTATTCTATACATACTTATTTAGAGGACTAGGTGGCTTGCTGGATTAATACACCACTTTCCTCTTTCATTTGCTTCCCACCATATCTCTGGAGATTGGAAACCAAAGTTTTTCAAATAAAAAATGGTTTCTAAAGAAAATTCGCTTGATAATGTCATCTGAGTTCCCCCCTGAATATTTTTTGGTATGTCTAGTCACCACACTGAATACACAGTTTTAGAAAACTACAGTTACAAAGCAATATATATATGTACATATGTATAGTCCATAAATATAGACATAGACGTGTACATATACATATACATACTGTCCATATGTATATATGTATGTGCTTGAACAGCAATTTTAATTACACATAAAGGTTAAAATAAACTATTACAATTTACATTTTCACTTCAGCAGCAAACATTGGGGAAATAAATACTAGAGCCATTCTACATCTGGACCTAGCATATGCAGTATCTGCTTCATTAATATCGAGTCTCTTAGTTTTCATCTATAGTATTCTCATTTTTTATAGTCTTTATATTCTTCTGATTTGAAAACTTCATGACCAGTACCATGAATGATTTTATTTCTAATTTCCTAGTTCAACCTACAATGAAAGCATATAATTCATACACATTTATATATGAACGTTCAGAAACTGTGCATAAAATTTTAATGTAAGTTAAACAAAGCAAATATAAGATATGTTCACAGAATACTTTTAGTTTTCAAACTGGCATACATATGGAACACAGACCTGAAAAGCCAACTAAAGTTAATGAGAATCTGTATGTTGACTCAAAGACTTTGGCTCAGACTGAACATGACTGAGTCTATTGCTTATTTCCAGCTGCTTAACTCTAGTGGCCAACAGCTAACTTGAGCTAGACACTTTGAATACATCTCTGTTATTTTTTTTCCATGTAAGCAATCTTAACTTTTGGTGCAGGGATGCTAGGCAGTCATAAAGTAAGGGACAGATGGTCACGACAATGAAAAATAGGAGAACTAATGGCCTACGCAAAGAAGCAAGTGGTTTATCAAACAGCTTTGTGATCTGAATGAAGAAATTATGATAAGATCTATTTGGTACACTGAAAAACGTCATAAAGTAAGCAAACAAGCTGACTACAATGAAATGATATAAACCCATTTTTTTGTGGTTTGCTGTTTTAAAAACCCAGATTAATTTTCCTTGGTGAAATTGAACAGTCATTCTGAAGATTGTTTATAAGCCTTCTAGTTTTTGCAATATCTATACTGCTAATTTTCTGTTGAGTTAGCAAGTGTAGCATCTATATATTCTAGTCACAGGGGAATGACTGAAAGCATAGGCTCAACTTGACCAACGGATTCAAAATTCAGAAGGATTTACTTAGTTTCTTGGTTTGTAAGCCACGTTGCTATTTTGCAGAATAGGCTAGTAAAATGTCACACTGCTGGTCACAAAATACAGTCTTAATTTCAATAGAGAAGACTGGAATAGTGAATGTTTAGATAGAAAATTATAAACTCATGTTCATAAATACAGATTTTACTCTGCGTAATGTGGTGATTGTCATGTACAAACAGAAGTGCCTGCAGTTAATACCGAACCAAGAAAAACATGCTATCTTAAATACCAAAATAAACCTTCTCTCTCAAACTGCTCATTGAAAGCTTCTATCAAAACTTTCTCTTCTGATTAGCTTTCTACTACAAAATTAAAGAAATTAAAGCATGCTCATCTTCACAGTTGGGGAAAATTACTTTGCTAAACTCTGCCAAGAGACACAGGTGTGACTGAAAAGTCCTTGCCTCCAAGATAGAAAAACTGTGGTAAAGTTATTTTAAAAATGCTGCAACTGGAATGCTGAACAAAAGAAAAACTCATTTGTTAGCTTTTGATCATCATAAGTCTTTCAGCATGGTCTCAAGATGGTGCAGCTTCTATCTCAGCTTTCCTCTTGGACAAAATAGCTTTACCTTTTGAGCCAAACTGAACTCTTTCACTTCTGGAATTGTATTATAGAAAAGAAAGGGAGATATTTTTCTTTAAAATCTAATCAATGGGATCTGGACCACAGGCGCTTACTTGCTTTTCTTCTGACTGGAAGAATATTGTTATTATGTATCATTGGGGTTTAATGATGCAATTGTTTGGGTGCTCCAATTTCGCATTTCCACACTTTAAAATATATAAGATCATTGTAAGTGTAACACAAGCTCCAGGTGTATCTAAATGAGAATAGTAACTGCCATTACCGGTATTCCTACCTTAAACCATTGCCCTTCTTTTGCTGTAGATTTCTGTCTGAAAAATGTACTAAACCCAAAAACATTTATTTTCTTAATTGCTTATATGATAGAGAATTGCTAATTTGTGTTACTCGGAGGTAAGTCACAGAAGGTTTTATATCACACCAGACTCAGTAGAGGGTCCACTCAAGAGGGCTGTTTTAGTTTCAATACATAAGTAAGGCCAAGCACATGCACGATGGCCTTTATCAAAGACATTTTCATGCATATTAATTCCTTGACACTTAAATTACTTGATACAATTGGGTCTCAGAAGAAAAAAATAGCTTGGTTTTTTTTTTGGGGGGGGGGCGTTTCTCCCCCTTCCAAAGAATGGAATAACTATTAATATTATTCAGTAAAGAATTTCCATTAAAAGAAAATATCTTCTATTCCAAAGGAGACATATGAATATATGGTAATTTTACATCCATATGGAGTTTGAACTTCATATCTTGGCAGCTACCTGCATGGAATTTCTACTGATGATTTTCTTCTGTTGGAAACACTTCTTTCTTTTAAATTTTGGTTTACTCCTTTTGGAAATAATTAAATTACTGAAAAAAGAAATAGTTTGGAAGCAAAGAAGCAAAGAAAAAAAGTTAGAAATGTACAAATGGTGAGAATGAGAAACATTTCAAAGGAAAATTAAAAGGAAGTTGTAACAGTACAATTAAAACGAATGAAGAATTTATTTTGATTACAAATTTCAAAGGGAAAGTATATTTCCTCAGTTCAGCTTTGTTGGTGTTGATGCTCTGAAAGGTCTTTTGGGAAAAAGAAAAAATCTTGCTAAATTTTTTTGAGTTATACTTGAAAAGGGCTAAATACAATTTTTTTTCATATGTCTATTTTAAATATTTTAATCAATACTGAAAATGCAAGTCTAATTTATTAATATTCATGTAATCTACTATCCTGCAGTGAAAAGAATTGGCAAATGCTTATTTTTTGTTAACTGGAGCCATAGCTGAGCACCTTCGGGAAGAAAGAACCTCAGACTGGAAGACATTTATTCCTGTGTTTAGTGTTTGCCTCTGAGACAGTCAGTGCAATACAGAATGAGTTACTGCTCACGGTTCTGTCTCTGCAAAGTGGGAAATTAAGTTATTTTCTTCCCCTTTTTCTTTTTTTTTTCTTTTGTCCTTTAGAGGGGGTGTGTGCGTTTGTGTCTGTGTTTGTTTTCCTCTGTAATTCACGCTGCTTTCCAGGGATGGACCCTTCTTTCATACCTTTATAGTACACTGCCGAGAATACTAAAGCTGTACTGAAAAAACTGCCAGATCCCTTTTTCTTCATATCTGCCCCAGTCACCTCTTAATTGCGATAACGTGAGGAAGGTCAGGCTGCTGTCCCTTCCAGAGAGCATTTCCAATGAAGAAAAACGGAATGCAGGGGAGAAAGCGGCCGCTGCCTGCTTCAAAAGGTCCCCTCTCATGGCCTTTGAGGCCAGAGACCTCAGAGGGCTCTGCGTGGCACCGTCACACAAAAGTTTAAACGCGGGTCTCCAAGTTTCTCCTGCTGCTGTTGCTAACAGTTATATCGAAGCAGAAAATGTGAAGGTACACAGAGGAAGTTTCAGCCGTTATGGTCGAAATACACCGGGCTTTTCACTGATAAGAACGTTGAAAGCGTGCATTGGACACGCATCAAATCTGCTCGGGGTTTTGCTTTGAATGTTATGCTAATGCTAAGATGAATATTGATGAGTTATGTTTCGTTTTTCCCTTCCTTTAGCAGGTTCAAGAAGGAACTTTAATACCTGCTGGTGGATGGGCAACACAGTGGAGTGCGAGGAACCCCACAGATTTCTGGAATGCAGTGGCGACTATTTTTTGGCACAGATAGTGGATGGAACAACCAGGAGAGGTACTCTGCTGCTACATATAAATAACGAAGATCTGATTAAGGACCTGGTAGCCATTGCCAGCCCTGGCTTGACTGACCATGAAGCAATACTGTTTAAGATCTTGAGAGAAGTGAGGAAAAACAACAGCACAACAAAGTCCCTACGCTCCAGAAGAATGGATTTTGGCTTGTTCAGGGAAATGGTAGGCCGTGCCAAAGAAGTGAGGCAAAGGCTGAGGAACTTTATGCCTCCTGTCCCTTGGTCTCGAAATGTCTGCTTTCAGGCATCCCGGCTCTCTGCACCTAGTGGCAGGCTCTGGAGAAGTGCTGTGCACAACAGAGGACAGCTGAGATACGGTTTACTTACGTAAAATGAACGTAAGTCCGTATGAGCCACTGCAAAGCTTCTTAGGGGTCCTGAAGGAGCTGGCTGATGTTGGGAGGCTGCTTACTAATATATTTAAAGTGTTATGCAACCAATGAATGGAAAAAGGACACGCATTAGCTACACCCATTTTCAAAAAAGAAAGGAGAAGGATGTAGGTAACTACAGACTGGTCAGCTTCATATCAGGACCCAGGAAAACTGCAAAGCAAATCCTCCAGAAAGTCATTTCTGGACACATGTAGAAAACAAAGGTGACTGGGGACAGCCACCTTGGTCTTACCGAGGACAAATGGTGCTTGACCACCATTGCCTTCTATGATGAAATAAAAAGCTCTGGGGACAAAAGAAGAGCAGTGGATGTAGTTTGTCTTGATCTTAGTAAGGTTTCAGCATGATGTCCCACAGTACGCTTTAGCTAATGTCTAACAGGAGACCAGCTCTAAGTGGTGCTCTTTAGCAGTTGTAATGGGGCATCTTCATCAGTGGCCTGGATGTGAGATGGTCTACTCCCACCCTACCAGCGAAACCTCAGGGGGACCTCATCAAGCTGAAGCGATTGGCTACAAGGTACTTCAGAAAAGTTCAGCGAAGTCAAATGCAAAATCTTGCATTTGGGGTCAAATTGGGATCAAACAACCCAATGCAACACTGCAGGCTGGGGACCGACTAGGTGGGGAGCAGCTCTGCTGAAAGAAGCAAGAAGTTGGCTAGGTGGCTTTGAGAGGTCCCCTCCAGCCCAACTTATTCTATGTGCCTATGACTAGTTAGCATGGGATGGCAGCCAACCTCATCTTCTTGTGTGACTTCACAGAACTAGAATTTGTAGAAAGAAAAGCATGATTAAGATGTAACGCTTTTTCTCTTTTTTTCTTTTTCTTTTTTTTTGTAAAAATCAGAATGATGGCTTGCTCTCCATACAGTTCTTTTCAATTACTCTTTTTGCCTACAGAAAGATAAAGTTAAAAGGACCATTTCAAACAGACATACAAAAAGCCAAAGCTTTCATTTCCTTTCTGTTGAAAGAAACAGATCCCTAGGAAGGTTTAAAAAGTGATTCAGCTAGGAACACTTTTTTTTCTGGAAGTTGGGATAGAAACAGAAGTCAAATGAGTTTTCTCCTTCCCCTGATGAATTTGCATTTTTCATTCAGCTTCAATAACAACTAAATTTAAAAATGGGGAATTAAACCCCCAAAAAAGTTCAAAAAACCACCAAGAAAATAATTAGAGAAAGAATTGGGTAAAACCCTTGGATAAAATGTCAGTAATGTAATCAACATCAAGAGGTTTTATATCAGTAATTGCTTTTTGAACATAACACAGCTGAACACATAAGGTTTAAGCTTAGTTTAAAGGGTGAAACTCCGTGCTATAGGTGGTATCACTACAAGTCAGCTTAAATTCTTAGTGGGAGGAATGAGCTTAATCTACTCCTGTTTCTGTATAGTTGTATTGCATGAGTAGAAAATGACTGAAAGTCATCCATTTTGTGGATGCCGGGAAAGCTGGAAGTATAGTCTTACTGATAAATATCTACTGACAAAAAATTACACTGATAGTGACTTTTTAAAAAAATCCCAAATCCAATTTTGAAGAGGTTCATAACATCAGACGTGGTGATAACATCAGACATGGTGATAACAATCAGAAACGGTGAGAAAACTTCCCCTGTATTTTGCATTATCTCATACAAGAGAGGATGGTCTATTAATTCCTTTGTCTTTAAAAGATAAAATAATTTTTAAAAAGGTGAATAGATGATCTTGATTCAAATACAATCCTATCAGAACAAAAGGAATTATTTTTTTATTCACGTGTAACAGCTAATAATCTCTGAGCGATAAAATCATATCTAATGATATAATAAAAATAAAAATGTTGTTTTGCAATGAGTTATGACAAGGTGACCCACTTAGTGGATGAGGTAAAGCCTTCAACACCATTTCCTCCAGCATTCTCCTGGAGAAACTGGTTGCTCATGCCTTGGACAGGCATATGCTTCGCTGGGTAAAACTCTGTCTGGATGGCCAGGCCCAAAATGTTGTAGTGAATGGAGTTAAACCCAGTTGGTGGCAGGTCACAAGTTCCCCAGGGCTCAGTATTTGGGCCAGTTCTGTTTAATATCTTTATCAGCCACCCGGACGAGGGGATTGAGTGCACCCTCAGTAAGTTTGCAGATGACGCCAAGTGGGGCAGGAGTGTTGATCTGCTTGATGGCGGGAAGGCTCTACAGAGGGGTCTGGACAGGCTGGATTGATTGGCTGTGGCCAGTGGTATGAGCTTCAACAAGGCCAAGTGCCAGGTCCTGTACTCGGGGCACAACAGCCCCAGGCGATGCTACAGGCTTGGGGAAGAGGGACTGGAAAGCTGTCCTGAAAGGAGGTTGTAGCAAGGTGGGGTTTGCTCTCTTCTCCCATGTAACGAGCAATAGGACAAGAGGAAATGGCCTCAAGTTGCGCCAGGGAAGGTTTAGATTGGATATTCAGAAAACTTTCTTCACTGAAAGGGTTATCAAGTGTTGGAACAGACTGCCCGGGGAAGTGGTTGAGTCATCATCCTGGAGGTATTTAGTGTAGATGTGGAGCTTAAGGACATGGATTAGTGGTGGACTTGGCAATGTTAGGTTAATGGTTGGACTCGATGATCTTAAAGGTGTTTTCCAACCTAAATGATTCTGTGATTCTATGAGGAGTAGAAAACACATTCTATATAAAGATGTGCACTGGATATAAGCTGGATTGAATGGACAAACAGAAATTTCTCATCTCTTGCTCCAGCTCAGGGGTTTTACATCCTGCAACTTTGGGAATGGGCTGGCATAGCGCCCCCGCTACTGAGGTCCTGGACGTGCAGAGACCGTACAGGATCTTGACAAAAGCAGCACGACATTAGTTCCATTTCCTTTTTCTTCTAAAGCTTGGAGTATTCGTATATACAGGTTAGTGTTTACCTATCCAACTGAAAGTTAACTCTTTTAATGTATGGGAAGAGGGTAAAATGATTTGTGGCATATGAGTCTGTATAAAATATGGCTTGATGTCAATTTTGTACATTGAAGGAATTACAAAGAGTTACTTAGAATCTTACAGAGTCATGGGTATCTGTGATTGCTTTGGCTAACTTTATAGTTACAAATTATGAAACAAGGAAACATTTTCAACAAGAGTGTGGGAGAATTTCCTTTTAATATACATTTTGGAAACAAACACCTTAGTTTTAAAACAAGTCTAATAGTGTGTAATTTCTGTTTTGTATTTTTAGAGCTCTTTGAAGGTTTGACACACCTTATGAATTATCATGTGGGCCTGTAACAGCTGTAACTTTTATCAGTTATCCTCTTCATCAAAAGGCTTTTCACTGAAAAATACTCCTACAATGAAGGAACAGATAGACTGTGATGTACAAAGCAAACACCTTTATGTTGTTCCTTGTTGTTTTTTTAAAACAAATTTTTCCAGTCTTTCTGACAAAATGAGGCCATCTTTTCAACATAACTGAGCTTTTCTGGCATCTCACAATACAGTCTTTTAATTATGTTATTGTATATTATGTCTCTAGCTTAAAAATAGAAAGTAAAAACAATTAAATAAATTAACCTTTACCATACATAATGTTGGTCATAATTTCTTTCATTCATTTTAATTGACAGCCAATATAAACCAATTTAAACTTCCAGGCAGAGGACATAATATTTATATTTTTAGTATAAAATTTATTTAATATAAATATTTACCAGGTTAGTGAAAAATATGAATAAGTAGTTAAATATTACCAAAAAAATGACAAATTTCACTTTTTTGTGGTGTAGAAAATGAATCAAATACATTTGACATATGCTGTCCATGTTGCTTACTGCACCTCTGGAAATTGTTAAGCTATTTTAATGATAAAGTCAGTACACAAATCTATCTATTACTGATCTTTACTGACTGACTTCTTCAAAGATAATATGAATTGTCATTGTAAATGATGCGGTTTTAACACTTACACTTGAAATCTTCTACCCGGTGATTTTAATGTAATTTTGTAAAATGCTCCTTTAATCATAAGCAAGATACTGTATATTATTTCATCAAGAAGAGCTCTTGTTTTGGAGAGTAGTTAACTGCAAGATTTTTTTCCAATAAATTATAAAAAATAATATTTAAAGACTCTCACAAAATATGTTTACAAAAGTGTTTCCTAGCTTCCAGATGTGTAAGCACAGAATGTTAGTTTTGTATCGTCTCTAGTGACACGCAACTCCTAATAGCTTTGCCTGGAGCTTTGTAGGCTTTAAAATATTTTCATATTTTGTTGTTCTTTTCTGTGATGGTAATGGAGGACTGTACTCTTAAAATTTGCAACCATAATAACATTTCATTTTTCCTGCAGCGTACAAGACTGGTACTGTCTGTCTGATATCCCTCACTCCATCAAACAAGCTCATTATCTTTTTAAAACTATTTAATAACAGTGTTTCCCACACAAAATTTTTAGTTCATGACTAGAGATTTCTCTATCCATTTCATATATATATGAAGACGACTGCTGAAAAGAACATGGTGGTGATATGCTTTAGGCACAGATAATCACTTTAAAAACATTCAGATAATTTTAAGTGGATTTTCTAGTTTTTAAATTACAAATTCAGCAAGTTCCTAAATGTTATATTATAGGACTCTAAACCCATATATAGTATTATAAAACTAAAAGCATAAAAACACTAAAAAGTGAAATTAATAAATCTCATTTTACTGATTCCATTCACTTAAATATAAACACAAAACTTACCAGTACATTTATGTATAAAATTCCTATTTTTCTTGAATAACGTTTTACTGAAAATGACATTTTATTTTCTTAGAAGCTTTAAACATTAGTTTTTACAAGGCATAACTCTAGACACTTTTCCTTATGTGTTGAAATATTGTGGGGTTTCTTAGAAGTGCATAAATGATGACAAAAGGACCAGAAAATAAGGTGAACTTTTCATGTATTGCATACATTTTAGAGTATGCATCTGCCAGTTAATCTAGTGACAGTCATCAGTATGAGAGAGTGAGAGAAAAAAAAGAAGACATTTTGGTGGACTGGATAAAATAATCAATCATTACCTCTTACAGGACAAAGAATTAGTAGACTAGTTAAAATTCACTGTGTACTTTGATAATAAGCATTTTTTCCAATAAAAGACATAAGCATTAATATTTCCATCCATAGACAACGTAAATAAAAGCGTTTGGGTATGTGACAGCTGTGCCTGCTAGATAAGAGAAGCATTGTGAAACAGTGGAGAAGTAATTTTCCTGCGACTTATTTATATTCATCACTGCTATAAAAATGGAGAGGAGGGGAGGAAAATCAATCCCGGCATTTTGGGGAAAAAGCTCAATAATTATTTTGTGAACGCTGTGAATTGGTACGGTGATACCTTTATTCTGGTTCATTTCCCACACTGTTAAGAGATACTAATCAACACAGTGAAGAGCTTTCAAGTGGCTCCGAAATGTATTTCTTTCTTAGATTTCCAATGTTTTAGGGCAGCTGTACAGTCGCTAAAAGCTATTCTCTGCCTGCTATGTCTGACGACATACAGAGGCCAAAAAGTTTTTGTGACATATAACTTGATTGAACTTCACACAGACCTAATAACCCCCTGGCCTTTCAAGAGGGGAACATTAGTCCCCTTTAAGAAGTAAAAGAGGCTTATTTCTAGGGATCTAGCAAGATGCCCCATCTCCCACTTCTGAAGCTTCCCCCGGCTCGTACATCAGGAGATAGCTCAGTTAAAAAATACTGCACATTTCAAGTATGAAAATATCAATCAATCAAGTCAGAATTTCACAAAATCTCTTCCCCTTCCCAAATCCTACCAAGAACAGTTACAATAGAGAAAGGAGGGTCTTCATTTCAGTAGCAATGCAGTGACAAAATCTAAAATAAAATGATCTTCTGAAAGAGCACAGGCTTAATCTCTTAGTAATACCTTTTGCTGAATTCCTTATGTCTGAGGAGACAATACCAAATTTGCTTTTAAAGGTACAAAATGAGTACTCTCAGAATTAACCTTTGCGAATAGGTGTGCTACAACTTACCGTTGTTAACCATTTTATGATTCTACGGTTGTCTCCGTGTGTATGCTCCACTGATCTTTACAAGAGTGTTTTATGTCCTGGTAAATCCATGGACATGTTCTAGATTGGGAAAAATGATTGTGTGTTCTAAAACCAGCACACGGTCAAAAATTCACCAAGGAGAAAAGTAAGTTGAAGTGCTGTCACTGGACATCATTTTTACTAACCCACCAGCTAATGCGGACTAAAGCCTTCTTTTTACCTGTGCAAAACCCAGCTTAAAAATTAAGATAAAGTCCAAGGTGTGGCTCAAGGATGAGCATGCCTGAAACTGCACTTTACGTTCCTGAGGGAGCCTAACAACTTTGATTTTCCTGAAAATCCAAACCATCACGGAACATTGGTTTCTGACTCCCAGGGAAGCATTTCATTGCTCTTTCAACTGAGGAGAGGCAAGGGGCTATCTGAGGCTGTCAACATAAAAGCAGGAAATTAAAAGAAAAGAAAAAGATTAGGAGAAAGCAAAAAAGAAGTAGAGGGGGCAGAAAATGTTTTTTATGGGACTTTGAGTAACACTGTAAAAAGACGCTACTCAAATATATTATCCTCTGCATGTCCAAATAGAACTGGTCATTTCAGAATAATTATATTGAGGGCGAAAGCTCTTTTTAAATCACTATATGCCCCAACACAATTATTTGCAAAGATTTATATGCAATATAATTAACAGCTATGGATAACCATATATTTTAAGTCACATGCCAAGTGTATATTTTGTGATTGCCACATGGTCTATACCACAATACCGATATTTCCTTCCCTGCATTCTCTTCTACCCTTTTTTCTGCTTCTTTGCCCCTGGCTGGTATTCAGGAGATCTTCTTGTTGCCTGGTCATAGCAGGGCGCTCTTTCGTGAAGTCCCTGTGCTCAGCTCCCAGCCATAATCCTCTACCTGGCACTCTTCATTTAATAATGCCCAAATAAACACCTTTATCAGACGACCGTTCTCAGAAGTGACAGTCCAGTCTCTCAACTGAGCTCATGGTGCAGAACATCCTATGGCTCATCTAATCAGCCACCTATGTGCTAGCCTATAGCCTGGGAGGGCAAGATCTGATGAGCTCTGCTCCCCAATCTTTCAAATACGGATACATTTATGTGGGTCTGTGCACACGTGTGTGCACACACACACATACAAAGGGGAAACAGAAGCTCTGTATCAGCACTGTCTTCTGAGACAAACAATTCCCCAAAATATCAGACACTGAATTCTTTAATCCTTTCCATCCCCACAAGCTTCCACTACTGATAAGTCTGAGAGTAGCACTGACCAAAGAAGTAAGGGTTGCGTACATCATGTCCTGTTATTGGTGGCAGGCTTTGAATGTGGCAGAAGTTGACAGATGTGTGCACAGAACAAAACAAGACGTGCCAGATAGTTTTGGTCCACCA
Organism: Burhinus bistriatus; assembly: GCA_013397275.1. Taxonomy (NCBI): domain Eukaryota; kingdom Metazoa; phylum Chordata; class Aves; order Charadriiformes; family Burhinidae; genus Burhinus; species Burhinus bistriatus. Next base: position 427,013 of record VYXH01001651.1, read on the forward strand.
ACGTTCAGTCTTTTTTTCTCTGTCGCTGAGAAATGCTATTTTGAGAAGCAAAAGAGAGGGTATACATTTAGGGGTGTTTTGTTTAGAAAATGTGATGTGCCGGAAGAATGTCTTTGTCAGTTCTATCATGGTTTTCTCCCACATGCTGGTGATCGGTGGCTGTGGCGAAGTAAATTGCCAGTCATGGTTTCTAAAATTGATACTCTGAGGACACATGGAGACAGTGGAAAAGTCGATATGTCCATTTTGGTGAGCATTTCTCCAACAGTAGATTCATTAACAGTTTCACCAGTGTATTTAGAGGCTGGGTTTGGCTCTCCCTCCTTTTCTCCTACTGAAGGTCGTTTACTCTTAACTGTACATGTAAAACCATCTTTTGAAAAAAACGTATCTGCAAGCAGACAGCCTGCAGCAAGAGAAGTAAATAGATAAACGCAGTCTCAGATGTCTTCACCATGTAACACTGAGAGTAGAATAATCTGAGGGAGAATTGTTTAGATGAGATGAGAGTCAGTCTACTTTTCCACAAACCTGAAAACATTTTGCAGGCCAGCCCCGCATGGTGTGCCTCTGATAAGCCCAATAAGAACGAGGCAGCAAATTGGTAGGTCAATAGATGGCTTCTGAAGCTCTTTTACTGCTATATGGATGCTTCCTAGTTTCTCCAGAGCTTTCAGACATGGCATAACAGTACTGACTAATCAGTGTTTCCACATGGTGCAGAATTTTAAGAGAGAAAATAACGTAGATAGGAAAAGTAATTTGAACTGTGTATGTATATATATATAAAAGTATGCATGCAATGGAAAAAAAAAAAAAAAAGAAGTCTGGAAATTCTGGAAGAGATCTACATGCAGCATCCCATCAGATAGCAGTTTTGCCACATGGATTGGCAGCAAAATGAATGTCATCGTGAGCTAGATTAAAGAAGCAATACTTTCTCTAAGTTTCTCTTTCAGCTGCATCTGGAATATCTTATTTGGGTTAGGATGCATGGACAACAAGAGGAATAGCAAAATTGCTTAGAAGTCAGGGATTGTAAAAATCAAAATAAGTAAGTAAGTAAATAAAAAATAGCTGAACCTTTTACACGACAGCCCTGGGGTGACAGGCAACATTAAACTGGGCTTTTAACCCCTTGTGTGAAGGTGAATCCTCCTTGAGAAAAGTTCTATTAACAAAAATGTTCAATTTTACCTTCCTAATGATCATCTTGTTATAATAGAAATTTTTCACTGCCTATGTCAAGCTGAGGAATATTATTTCATAAATATTTGAGAAATAACTAGCAGAAGAAATCAAAATCAATAATAAATCCTACAAGTACAATAGGAGCAAGAAGCTTACCGGGTAGCCTTTAGACAAACTGATGATCATAGCTCCTTTGAAAAACATATTTGCAAACAAGCAGAAAACAAATAAATAAAAAATCCATTCAAATCTCTTCTGGAGAAGAGAAATCCGTTGTAGATTTCTAAATAGATACATGTCATATATGGTTCAGGCCATGCCACATCTGAAATGTCTAGGGGCTGTGAGATAGACAACGTGAGAAGAGTGTGGAGTAAGGTGTGCGCTTTTCTAGTTTTTTTATTTTTATCTTACTGATTTTTTTAGAGACACAAGAAGAGGTTTAACTCAAATTAAAACAAAGTGATTCCTGCATACATGTTTTCAAAATGCTTTCAGATTTACCTCATGTCGAAAGTAATAGCTTTATTTCAGTTTTCTTTGTTATTGCAGTTTCAGGAAGGACAGAGAGAACACTTCGTCAGTAAGTAAATGCCAGATAAACCCGAGCACACATCACCTTACGTTTAATGTTAACACTAGACTAAAGATGTATCAAGCCATACAACAAGAAAAGTCTGTTCGAAACAACTGTCGGTGTATTATTCTTGATACAATTTAACTAAAATAAATCATAGTCTACTTCAATGTAAAGGGTTGGTTAATGATTTAACAATATAAAAAAAGTAGTAGAAAATTATTAGGCAGTCATCAAAGCCTTTCTTTCAAATTAAAAAGCTAAAAATGAGACAATGTTTAGGTAAAAATTACTGATAGGTAAAAATTCTAAATTCCAGTTATCTTGTTTGAACATCTAGCTAATTCAAATCAAGCTAGCAGTTAATGACAGCTAACTTTCCAGAAATTAAAGACTTCTCATGCTGTTGCCACTAATTAAAAGTTGACAGGATAAAACTACATGAAGATATAGTAGGGACTTTTTAAGTGTAATGAACTGGGATTGTTGCATTACATAAATAGCTTTTAAAATAAGTTGGTAATATTACTATTTTGTCTGCTCATCAATGTTTAATTAAATCATATGATATTATAAAGAAACTGGAGAACTAATTGGCTGACATTTAATGTACTATATGCCGGACAGAACAGATTGAAAGGTAAATCCCGTTAAAAATTATAGTGGGTGCCAGTCACCATATTATGTGACATTATACCATAGTTCGGAGAACACTTTGTTAAATGAGGAATGTCAGTATATCTATAAAGTCATTATAGCTGAAATCAACATGCAGGCACACAATTGTCTCAAGTCATTCTTACCCAAAACACCACCAAAAGCAAATTTTGATTGTCCTGTCTGACAGTCGAGCGATTCAGCCACTGCAGTTATAAAAGGCAGGGCTGCCACAGCTATAAATACAGCTAGTGAGAGCGGTATGCCTAAATTCATTACAAACTGCTGGCCAGAAACAAGAAATTTTTGTAGCAGGTTATAGGGCTACAATATGCTAGGACAAACCTTTGTAATTATGGTATTTATGTGTATTTATGTACATTTATTTATTCATATTTATGTAAATTACTTTGATTCACCTCTATTTACCATGGTACTGTTCTTAACTACAGAAGTGCCATGACAACCTGTATATCAAAACAAAAAAGAAGGGGACCAAATGTGACTTTAGTTTTGCACACAGTGCAAAAGGACGGGTAGTAATCTGCATTTGTTTTCCCTGAGATTACACTAAAGAAAACAAAAGAGAAAACAAACAGTGGCAGGAATTTTCTTCGATGCTTGCAAGTGTGAAGCTTTCCATGGCTGAATATTGACGGCCACATGTGTAAAATTGAGCAGTGGTAAGTAAAACAGAGCATTTGACCTTCTCATACACTTCACTGTGAGCTATGTTTAATTTTTATTAGGAGAGAAGATAAGCTTTGTGGGGAAAATAACTCGCTATATCCTACTGGCAAAAAGCTTGCAAAACTCTGTTGGCAATGCATGAATTTAGAGAAAAGTGAAATCTGTAACTTTTGTTTCATGTTAAGAGCTCGCTCTAAGCTGTAGCTGAATTCAGATTGCTCATTATCTTGCCACATTAAAAAGCTAAGTAATAATACGTTCTTTTGTGTAGCCATCTGATGAGCTTACTTTGATGACTTCTTCCCATAAACCAGCATAATCTCCATGAAGGGAGAGAAAGTCACATGTAAATCTCATTGTACTCTTAAAAAAGGCACTCACGTGCCCACCTCCGCCCACTGTGTAGTTGGTAAGACTCAGCTCTGTGAAGTGCAGAGTTATCTTTCTGTTGAGTTCTGTTGACTTCCTTACGTGCATGAGGCACATAAAAAATCTGGCCTCGCTTATAATTGTATTTCAACTATCATCCCAATTTTCAGTCTTGCGTTGAAATATTTTTCCTACCTTGGCAGAGATTTGTCTAACTTCCTGTCTGCTACTCAAGCTTGGGTTTGGAATTCTATTTAAAAGTATAACCTTTGAAAAACGGATTGAGATTAACTAGTGTTGCAGGTATTCGATGAATGTTCTTTCAGTGCCATAAAGCATTGGGTTTTTTCAAGCTGTCATCCAGAGAGACAGTTATTACTATGAATAATAGATAGAGTTTTGAGATAATTTATATTAAAAAAAAAAAAAATCCCGTGTCTGTAAGACATTGTTCTTGCAGAGAGGAACGTCAGAGACAAATTAACTTGGTAGCATTCTGACAATTAGAGAAGTTTGAAGAATATTTGTTAGATTATTTACTCGACACATTCTGTAATTTTTTTCCTAGTTAAAATGCTTGAAAAAAACAGTATTTTTATTTCTGGCTAAGTTCTCCAAACACTAAAGTTTCCTCAGTGTTAAGAGACCCATAGGTGTATTTAAATGTTTGGAGCAATCAAATATGTTATTTGTGCTACAGAGATTAAAGGTTATTACAGATACTCAAATAGGTCAATAAAATCTTAAGGTTTAGTTAAAGAACATTTCATTTGACACAAAGAGAAACCACAATAGGTAATGGGGTGAAAAGAAGAAGTTTTGAGGAGTTGCATTCATACCGCATGCATCAGCTCCCTGCTTGAAAAGAAGCGACCACAACCTCAGCATCTTTTGACTCTAGTGAGGTTGTTACCATTTATCCCATCTGAGGTCTTGCCCTTCAAATTTCTTTTGGTTATATGGTGCTTTTGGACACTGAAGTCAGTATTAATCGTTCTTGAGGTGAAAGTAGATCTTAAGAATCTTAAGGATTTTTCCTTAAGGAAGACTTTTCTTTAAGAAATCTATTTCTTAAGAAAAATCTTCCCAGACAGATGGGATAATGAGAAATAGTTGAAGACCTTTTTGTGGAAAATGGATGCAAGATCTTCATAAACAGTCTACATGAGGAATGCAAAATCCCGTGAACGTTGTACCACTTAAGACAAGCTATGAGTTGTTACAAAGCATTTAATGACTGAAGAGAGAGAAGGTGAAAGAATAAGAGACTACAAATATGCAAAGGAAAGAAACCAAAATACATCTTCTTTGTGGCTTCAAATATCCAGACGTGGCAAATGAAGGTAATTGTTGAAAAGATGGAATATAATCTACAAAGAAACAAACACAAGATCACATTGAGAAGACATGAAAACCAGAAAACAGTACAGGAAACCGAAGGCTGCGGAGAGCACAAAATACTTCACAGGAGATAATTCTGCTTAATATTCTCAGAACTGAGTATATCCATGCAATCAGTTCTCAGGACCTCAGTATGGAAGGTTTCAACCAACTGACAGTCATTCATAAGAATGACCAAGTAAGGCTCCCTTCTAACGTACATTTTGACATATTCTTAAGTCAAAACCCTTTTATACGACTTCAGGATTTTTGCAGTAAGTGGAAACAAGCTATACGTTATATGAAGTCAGCGAACTGCAGAAGTCTTTATGGAACTGAGATCTACCTGAGTATATGAAAATAAGCTTGAAAGACTATATAACAATCTCCAGAAGACTGTGCTAGAGGCCTCATCAATTGATTTCTCAAAATAGCATGGGGCAGTAAGGAGCAAGATTTTATCAGCAAGCCAAAAAAATAAAGTAATGAAAGAAGGTAATAACTTGTTTATATCTTTACACCATAATTTTGAACTTAGTAGCGTATGGAGAATTAGTAGCAGAAAGTGTATGTATATATATATGTATTTATATAAAAGTATATGTATTTATATATAAGCATATGTAAGGGTATATATATACATGTATGCATACTTCTGAGTTTCTTGTATGTAGGTTCTATAAAAAGATTAAAAATAAATTCAATGACTTGCATCAAATGTTTTTCCCTCTGGGTAATGTTAAACAAACCAATTTCAATATAATTATATGTATGACTAATTTCTACTTCTAAATGGAAAGATGACAATAAAATACTACTCTAGAAATGTAGGTCTGTTGTGATTGTACATTTGATGTCTCATGAAGGGTGAAAAATATAGTAAGTATATATAATTTAACCCAATGTTATACTATCTTAGGGATGACTATGTCTTTTGGTACTCTGCAACCTTCTTCACAAAGGATCCCCTACAGGACTCAAGCATTAACAAACAATAAAAGGTAGTTGGTTGCTAAGAATCCATTTACTGACACACAAAAGTACTTACTAAAAGCATTGCATAACACGCTCTCATATGTTGGGATTTCATATTAGGTCAGAACAGCAAGTTTAGATGGAATTTTTTTTCAGTAAGTGCAATAGATAATTTATACTCACATCACTAGACAGAAGCAAGATATTACAGTAAGATTTTAAAAGAAAATTTTTTTAATGAGTGGTTTTTCTGCTTTTTCATTAAGTAATATTACTTCTAGCTTTTCTAGCAGCAAACTTTGGTTTTTGGTTGCACATCCTTTTGCTCTTTATATAAAATTGGTGCGGCTAGTAAATTTTTGCATAGTTAAAATAATAGTCACCCCATCTCAAAAAACATTTTTACATTTTGCAAGCCTGTTTGCATTCCATTCTTGAAAACCAAGCTTGTATTTTTGCTGAAGGACAAGCTGCATTACCAAGCAACTAAAGGGAACGCCCCAGTTGAAAGGCCTTCAAAATCCCTTAATTTAAGTATGATTACCCATCTTCCTCACTGTGTCTCAGAATCTTATCTCTCATGATAAATAGCATTGTAGTTTTGCGAAGTCCTTGTGTGCAGCTGTTAGTCACGGTGCTTGGAAGATGCCAATTAAAGAAACACTGTAAAAAGAGATGCATGAAGGAAAATGAGATTAAATCTGTAACAAAGCTTTATTACTATCAATAAACTCTCCTATCTCCAATATGCACACTTGTTAAAACTACATGGAACAAATTATCATCAAGACAGACAATTAAGCGGGAAAAACAGTGAGGTTGTGGCATGAAATGAAAAAAAGCTAAGAAATTTCGATTCATATTTAACACTTCATCATTCCATTCTTACACAAAGCATAGTATGCGTTATCTTTACTTAAATGGCAGTTCGGTCTGTGCACCTTTTGACTTCTCTGTTGACAAACTGTCCCAAAATGATAGCACCTGCAGTCAATCTAACTTCTTCCATAAAGCTGTAGTAGCCTGTATTTATGTTTGGCGTAACTGCTTGCTACAGAAAATTACTTTTTTAAGCATATTATTTACCAGAAAAATAAAAATGTCTGTTTCAAAACCACTCACAACTCCTGCATAGTCACACTAAGGATGTAACCAAGTCAAAGCTGGCCACAGAACAGATCTTATAAATACTGTAAGTCTGTTTAGATAAATTTGTATTCAAACATACAAGGGGTTCTTTTGGAAAAATATATCTATAAATAAAAATACTGAATACACTAGCAAAAATCCCATCCAAAACCAGATGTTCAGAGTCATTCCTAAAGAAAAAAGGTATCTTCTTTTGAAAGAACATTGGAGGATTAAGTTTGGTGCAAGCAGGAGGAATTACAAACTTTTGGATTAGACTCCTAACATATTTTCTCCTTGGAATCTGCAGAGAGCTGAGATAAAAAACGGAAAAGGGAGACTTAGATTGACACTCACATCTGTATTCCAGCAGCATGAAAAATTAGGATTCCAATGTGCAGCATGTTGTTCCATCAGTGGAAACACCACATATCTCACCGAAATGTCAGGGTGGTGTCTGGAACCAGAAGACTTAGACAGAATTTATGTCTCTTTCTTGAGATTTAACCAAAAAACCCTGCCTCCTTCAGGGCATGCCTGAACTAGTTAGATACTTCCCTCACTGACCACTGAACTCCCCTGTGCTGGCAATACAGCCAGCTGCCCAAGCACAATGTTTGTGCATGTCCAGAACAGTCTCAACCAAGTGCGAGAGAGACCAGAAAAATAGGCGCGTAAGTCCCCTGTGAGGTCTAACGCAGCAGGCATGCTCCAAAGATGTTTAATGCGTACTGACAAGATCAGAAATGTCAAAAAAAATCAAAGTTACTTGCTGGATACAGAATCCAGGATGCCTCACTCCCTGCTGAGAACGTCCACCTGCATGGATACAGCCAATTGCTTGTTCAATAAACGCATGTTAGCCAAATGACTCTGACGTTTTTAACCACATTTGTGAAATGCTGTTTACATGCCAGTAAAATGAGGTGGATCTCCTTCCTTTCTATATAGTAGTTTAGCTGTCAAAACAGTGATTCTCAGCTTTTGTAACTGATGAGATAGATTTTTGGGGGGAAAAAAATTCCCAAGATAATTTTGTATTGCCACAGCAGTTTTCATTTTGCGACCAAAGTAGGATGAAATTTTAAGTGGTCTCTTACTACTTACCCCAATTTTGTTTGCTTGTTTGGTTTGAAACACATGCATTTTTATTTTCTTCTAAGACTTTATTTATACTTTTACAGTGGTTTTGCATTCTAGTCTCTGATATGTTATAGCACACTAATTGTCTTTTACCAGAAGTTAAAAAAACCCACGGATTAGAATACTTTGGACTAAGAAATCTGGGTTCCTCGTCTTCTTCTTTTTGACCAGATTCAAGCTCATCTCCTGAAGAACACAGTTAACAGCACAGAATAATGTGGGATGGACAACTCCATAGGCTGCTTGTATATTTTACATTGAAGAATCATTTGTTAAAAGAATTCTAAAATCATGATTCAAGACTGTTCACTCCCTGCTAAGCAGCTTAAGCCCCAGCCCTGCATTAACCTGGGTACGTGTACAATGATGAGTATAGACAATTATCTGTCCAGTACAGTCTTGCCAGATGGTTGTGAACCTGTTCCTCTCTGCATAGCATGCTGGCGTACTGCTGATCACAACCTAATAAGACAAATATTTTTCAAAGGATGAGGTTTTGCTTGAGTTTTTTGTTTGTTTGTTTGAGGGAATACTTCTAGTCACAGTCCTGAGAAGATTCCATGTAGGTGGACATACCTATTTTCATTCCTGTGTTAGGCTGACTAGGTTTTCCGTGAATTATTAGTGCTTACTGTGTCCTATTCTTTTCCCTGCACAACTCGTTTCTCATCTATTTTTTCTTTTATTTATCTGTCTAGGCCACTTTCCTCTTGCTATACGTGGATTGCATGGTATACAACTCTACATCTCAATTCCTATTTTGAAGTGTAACATTCATTTCTACAACCCTTTCTGGATTCAACCCATGAACTAAACAGCAAACAGCAGGATCACAGAAATCCATGGTAAAAAAAAAATGAAGATGTAGCAGGAAATGTAAAAGTTAATTTCAGAATAACTGATAAAATGATTATTCTTTAATAAATTTGAACACTGTTCTATTAGTGGTGGACTATCTGACTACTAATATGAAGAAGTTAATTGAGTAAACTAATTGATTAAGACTTTTCAACCACATTGTTGAATTGCTCATGAAATGCCAAAGGTTATACCTCAAATAATGCAACTGACATCAAACCACATACTCAAATGAGCTGTTAAATGAAATTATTAAGATTCTTTAAGAAAGCGTGCATCTTGTTCAAATGAATGTTGTTTTCCATTTTGAAGGTAGACGGAAAAAGATGCATAAATTAAGGCAAACTTATATTATTTTCAGTAGGTTGAATCTTAAGGGAAAATGTCTGACAAACATCATTGCTTAACCTGCTCAACCAACAGGTTATCATGCGTTGCTGTCAGCAAGTGCATGAAATTTCAGAACAGACTAAAATAAACATATCATTCTCCAGTACTTATCTGAGAAATGCCCCTATATCCTGGGGCAAGAAGATACCAGACAGCTCTGTTTCCCATAGTGTACCAGCTTCTACAAAACTTCAGAACTGGTCAGGCTCCCATATTTATTACCCTCCTAAAGACACTGTAAGAATTTCTGAAGTGATGCAGAAGCCAACAGTAAACATAGGAGAGGTTAACACTGCCAGGACTATCATACAAAACCAGCCAGCCAGACTCTGATCTCTGTTTCTCTGGAAGAAATCCAGTAGAAGACAATGGAGTTATGTTGGATGTGTAGTGCTGTAATTGAGATCTGAAGCTCTTCTACAGAATTTAAGGGTGTCTTTTCAAATGAAGTTTGGGACTATTCTATAGGACTGAGTCTACAGCTGCAAACACAAGATGGTATTTCTGCCCCTCTACTCTGCTCTCATGAGACCGCACCTGCAGTACTGTGTCCAGCTCTGGAGCCCCCAGCATGAGAAGGACATGGACCTGTTGGAGCAGGTCCAGAGGAGGTCATGAAGATGATGAGAGGGCTGGAGCTCCTCTGCTGTGAGGACAGGCTGAGAGAGTTGGGGTTGTTCAGCCTGGAGAAGAGAAGGCTCCATTCGTGGAGACCTTAGAGCAGCCTTCCAGTATCTGAAAGGGGTCTACAAGAAAGCTGGAGAGGGACTTTTGACAAGGGCATGTAGTGATAGGACAAGGGGTAATGGCTTCAAACTGGAAGAGGGGAGATTTAGATTAGATCTCAGGAAGAAATTACTTACTGTGAGGGTGCTGAGACACCGGCCCAGGTTGCCCAGAGAAACTGTGGCTGCCCCATCCCTGGAGGTGTTCAAGGCCAGGTTGGATGGGGCTTTGAGCAACCTGGTCTAGTGGGAGGTGTCCTTGCCCATAGCAGGGGGGTTGGAACTAGGTGATCTTTCAGGTCCCTTCCAACCTAAACCATTCTATGAGTCTATGATTCTATGTATTTACTACTCCAAGTGTTCATATTTACGTCGGAATCTGATAGATACTTGAAACTTTGGCACACAACTGCATTTATTCGATGTCAGCCTATATTTTCCAGAGTACTTTAATTAGTTATGGACATGTATAATCTGGACTTGACCATCTGATGCAATGATGCCGTTGAAAAAAAACATTGTTGGAACATTCTTTAATGTTAGTCTTGCCAGAACAAATTTCTGTCCTGGAAATTTTTCTATAAATAAATTAAAGAGTAAAATTAATTAAAAGTCACATTTTGTAAAATAAAATAATTAAATGTACATGGAAAATTTGAAGCTGATATTCAATTTAATTTTTGAATCGTGCTTATTTTTTCTTTGATAATATCCAGTAGGACTAATTCTATTTATGTACTTTCTGTTCTACAAAATCTCTACTCCTTTTAAACAAAGCCATACACAGTTCGGAGGCATATCTATTTCTTACATGTATAAAACAGAAAATGTCCATACGCTTTGCTGAAATGTGTCATTATACAGAGTTACTGAAATGTAATAGTGAACAGCTTGAGGTTCGTGTACTTCTGTCTTTTAAAAGCAAGTTGAAAATTAAGTCAGCATGGTTTGACAACAATGTTATCTATGCATTTGAAATTAATTAGATAACAGTGAACAAATTCTAGCAGTTTAAATCAACGGAATGTACAAATGGGTGAAATAAGCTTATTAATACAACATATTATGGCAAACCTGTTGTTTTCATTCTTGCTCTAGATGAAATTAGAAGTCGCGATTAGCAGTCATCACAGGAGTTTTTGCATCTCTGGACCACAAAATCCTCAGCAATCTGAGATCAAAATAACACTTGGGCACTGCAACAGCTACAATTAGGATCATGTAATTCACCATATAAGAAGGGAGCAAAATTATCTTTGGAAAACATTTGGCATAATTTGGCTGGTACTTCTGAGCACTAACAAAAGCTACAATAAAACTTAATTTGAACTGAATTGAGAGACAAAACATGAAAATATAATAATGTAAAACGTACTTTGATTTATGCTTGTGGGTTCTTCCAAAACTATGCCAGCTTTCATGGATACCCAAGTTTAAGAAAAGCTTATTGCAAATATGCTCTAAAAGCAAAGGCTGTAGGGTCTTAAGAGTGAATAATGTGGCCCATCCAGTCACGTGAATGCCTAATGTTTCTGTTTCTAATTTAGTTATATTTCTGTTCTCAACGAAATTTGTTTGAAGCTTTTCTCTGTATAAATGTTTGTATGGATTCCCCTTTCTGTGAAGCCGTTGTAGCATGTGACTCAATTATATTTCTGAATTGCCTTTCCAGCTTTGTGTATTCTTAGAAACAAATATCCATTTCTACGTCCATTGCTTTTCTGTGAAGTAGGAAGGAAAACTTTGACCTATATTCTGGTGTCAGGATATGAGAGAATAATGAATGTTTCTGATGTTGAAATAAAATAAATATTTCTCATTTAAATTGTTTCCTTCCTTTCCACCCTCACCGGTTTAGTCTAGTTTTTAGCTTTAAATTTTGTTCTGTGTGAAACGAACACAAATCCAAAATTTTCAGCACTTTCAAAACTTATCTGTGGTTCTAAATATCATATTTGAAGACCTAGTCAATATATTTCCAGCAACTAGAAGTAACATTATCCCCATTTTCACTTTCCAGTTGAAGCACTGGAGTGAGCTGGAGAACTAAAGCACCTGCTTCTAGAAGAGATGCTGCTGGGTTTCTGCTGAATGATAACAAGGTGAAGTTTGGTCTGTCCATTACGGACACTTTCTCTCTCCTGTAAGAAATGGTCAGACAGACCACAGGTCCTAATGAGGAGTAAGAAACTTGGGTAGCAAGAGTAAGTTTGAAACAGAGTGTTGCTATTTGTGATGCGAAAAGGTTGGCAAACCTATTTTCCTCCAAAATCCTAACAAGGTTCCAAAGTTTATTGATTTTTCTTGCCTGGAGACTAGAATCACAAAGGAAATAAATCTTAACTATTAATGCAGTTAAACTATCCTTAAGCTCTACTGCAAACCTTCTGCAAAATAAATCTTCCTCTCAATTACATATATATCTAAGAAAAGTTCACTACCCAAGTGTACGTACATTGAACAAACAGATGGAGAACACTGCTAGGCCACAAAATACATCATACACTGTAAAAAGATTATCCCCTGAGAGCCTGCCAACCTAATTAATTTCTTATATACACTTCCCTGTGCGTTACTTCCCATCCAACAGTTCAGGGGAAATGTTAGACTTTTCTGCATTTGTACCCTTCAGGTTGGGAAAGTTATTACAAACACTGTTGAAACCTTGGCCTTCTTAAGCACTAATGAAGCAGCATATTAACCTTACACTAACTTAGTCAAAAAGTGCAGCAATTACGCCCGTTTTTAATCACTCCGTAAGTAACACTGCTAAAATTAGTCAGCATGAATAATTATGGAGATTTTTATAGTGTTTTCCTCTATCTACCCATTCCCTTTTTTTCCTTTCATGTAACACAGTTAAGAAACAGGAAACCTACACTAACAATCATTTAATCTACCCCTGGTCACTCCAATAATAAATTAAATTAAGATATTTTACTCTGGCTTTCTCAGAGCAACATTTGGCTCTTCAGATTTCACTTAGATCTTCCATTTCCCATATATTGTCCCACTTGGTCCCAACCTTTCAGTCTCTGCCCATCTTAAATGCCTTTAGGTCTACAGAAACAGCGTTTTTGTTTTGGTCTGTATTCAATTTCTACTTAACTCAAAATCATGTGGTGTGTAATCATTATAGTTCCTTATCGGTCATGTAGCTGAATTTTAAGTGAGGCAAAAATATTTTTCAAACATCTGAGAAGTAGTTAGCATATTTTTGTTGTTGCTGTATTTATAAATTATTAGCTTTTAATAGTTCTGCCCAGAATATTCTATCTCAACCCCAATTCCCACTTCAGAAAGCTGTAATACTAGCAACATAATTTTGCTGCTGTTTATTGATCCAGGTTTGAGCTCTTTGAGCCCAGCTGATTTTTCTGTTTGCCTTTAATTGATTAACACAGAAATGACATTCCAGCTGAGCATTTGGCGGTCAATAAGATCCTACATTTTATTTTGTTAGTATTTGAACTGTCTGAAATATTAACTTCATGTTCACCAAAGTCAGACAATAAGTCAGACACGGATCCTGAGTTAAAACAAAGAATACTTCTGGCGACTACCTACCTTATAGGTTTCTATCACTTCCTGTAGAATAAAAAAAAACACCTTGGAATACATGTGAAACAAAAGTGAACTATGAAATGTTATCACCAGTCCAGGACTGCTGCAAAGTAAACTCCGTTACCTTGGGAAAAATCAAACAGTCACAGATATAAATGTGAAATTATCCAAACTATCATACTCATGTACATGATCTACTGAGATGTTAAAGGAGCAGTATCTTAAAAGCTTTCATTTCTGTAGTTTCATGTTCTGACCAGTAAAAGCTCTATAAGATAATTTAATGTTTCTGAAAAAGACCGATATTAATTTCCTTCCTGTCCTGTTGATACGTTACCAGAATTTTGTATGTTGCCACACCAGGAGTTTAAATGAGTGATATGCCCTTGTTATTAGTCATTTAAGATTTTATTAAACTTTCTGTTGCCCCGTGCTTTAGCTAAATAAAACTTAGAAATACACTAAAATAAACTAAAACTTTCCATCTGTTTGACTTTTTCACACTGCACCAGAGCTTCTTGGACAATTGTTATCCTGAAAACTACCCAAGTCAGGCAGACATCCGACAGAGAATATGTTGTATTCTAATTACCACAGAAATGCTTGCAATTTAAATATAAGAAATGGCTCATTATACTGAGCATGTCAATTGTAGTGCTGTCCAAAATAAAATCCATATTCGGAGTCGGTTTGTCTGGTACAAATATGATTTTAACTTTCTAACAGTGATGGCTTCCATATGATGCTGGAGATGATCAAAATAAGAGGGATGGGGAAATAATTGGCTGGAACAGACCTTTTCCTTTCTTCTTGATAGAAAATGTTTTAGCAGATGCCTATTCAGAAGGAACTCTTCCAGCACTCTGGAAATGAAGCACATGAAGCTCACTACTGTAACTGCCAGCGATAAACATTATAAGAAAAACAGGGTTTATTTCGAGTAGTGTTAAGGGATATGTCTTTAAATCCTCACGGCAAATTACTTGCCTTAAAGTTAAAAGTATATCTAGGGGAATAAGTCATAATATTTTAGCTATTATTTGATAGCCTTAAAGTGAAACCTCTTTACACTGTAGAAATTTGAGTTTTTCCCGGTTCTTGGGCTGAATCATTTCTAGAGGGGGGGAACCTCAGAAACCCTCTTTTGTGAAATGGAAAGCATAGTTCTTCAATGGAACATGGGAATCACATGAACTTGAAAGTTTCCTTGGCTTGATGCCACAGCTATTACCATTGAGCCAGGAGAAGACTGTAGCCAGTGGAAAATGGAAAAGAGATTTTTCTCATCAAGTTGTACAGGAGTCTTGACACTATAAAGAAAAATAATAGTGAATTTGGCTTCTAGGTAATCTAGAAAGTGGGTGTGCTTCTACTTGTTAAGTGTATTTGTGTAAGGGGTAATGCATAGCTATAACTGAACAATAATTTGTAGGAAAGTTTATGGTTTAACATCACTAGAGTGAGTAATTTAACTCACTCTTGTGTCAAAGATGGAAAAGTATTCTGGGGACAGTTCAAGATTACTTTTTTCAGCTTTTGTTACTTCCTGCCATATCACAGCTGAAATAAGTTTAATTGTGTTGCCAGACTGTATCTTAGAGTAGAAACTGGAAGAAGCAACAGTGGTCAGTGTTTCAGCTAGAGGTTGCTTTAGAATGAGCTATCTTGATTAAAAATAAGAATTCTTAATAGTGGGGTTTGTCCTCCAACAGAATAAATGTTTCTAATAAAATTACTATCTCATAAGGATTCTCTATTAAATGAATGATCTTAGGTAAGTAATCTATGTTGAATAATGCTGAAAAGAGGTTTATTTCACAACAGATAACTTTCTTGTTGAAGACAAGTATTCAGAAAGAATCAAGATTAAAGACGGCTGACATAACTAGCTTTCCTGACCATCTTGGCAAAAGAGATCCAGTGCTTCCCGGGATCTTCAACAGACCTCTCCCATTGAAGGCAAACACAGATTGTTTCATACAAAGCACTTCAGGTTCAATGAAACTGGCATTTTTAAACGAAACTTTGATTTGTAAGGGAAAAAAAAGTGGATCGTTGCTACTCTTTGAAACATAAATAGTACATAGAGCAAACTGTACTGCTCCATCTTTCTTTCCTGACAGTGAGAGATGAACACCTAAATCATACGAAATACTCTGACTAGTTCTTCAAGATGCTGAACTTATTGCAGTCACCGTTTTAAAGTAAAATGCACAGCTGGGAGCAAGTATGAAAGCCCTCCCAATCTCCATTTCAGGCTTATGATTAAGTTTAAACATAATCCCTTAGGGAGCTGTGATAAAGGAACTAAGCTCAGACCAGTGAATTCAGTTCAAATCATCACAGCTGTAATGGTAAAACTGATGGTGTTTGAGGTTCCAAGATGAGCTGCAGCCAGAGCACGCTGTAGGCCTGGCTCCACCAATTCATATTTCTTTGGAGGGCAGCCTGAACTCCATCTTTTCAGGGAAAGCCATAAGCGACCTCCGTTTCTGACAGTCACAGGCAACCAGTCAAAAAATGATCCAGTCTGGACATCTAACTATTCTATGTGTTTCTTGAACATCAATCCATACCTGAGACTTTCAACTTGAATATATTTAGTGGGTCATCCCAGAGACAGAAGATGCTGAAGGAGGTGAATTGTGCATACAGGCAGCACATCCAGACTGGAGCACGACCCTCAGGCTACTTCTGCTTTACAGTAAGAGGTCAGACAACATCTATCTGAACACCTTAGTTGCTTCTTGGTCCTCTGAACTAGTACTTTGGGGCTATTAAGAGGTATTTAACTGAACGATTAACAAGACCAGAAGCCAAAAAGGACTTTATAAAGAAAAAAAAAGTTATGTACTGGATTGTTTTGTTTATTCATAGTGCTGTTGGGTTTTCTGAAGCCAGAAGGAGGGCTGACTTTCTCATGAGTAAGATAGCGGGGTGAACTATGCAGAAAATCCAAGGCTGGGTAAGTATCTATCATGTCTTAGAAGCTGAGAAGAAGGAAGTATTGTTAAAGAAATCATTGTTAATATAATTGAACAGTGGATTGACAGTTATTTCCACTTATGAGATGGTAAACCTGGACTAGGAAAGGTATATTTTTCTCTTAAACATCCTTTAGCCTGTACTCTTGGAAATGTAGAGTCATAAGAGTGGTGGTGAGCCCGTGAAAGCAACATACACTCAGACAGAAACAAACTTCAGGTTTCACAGAAAAGCTCTGGGATCCCGACTGTGTGTTTTAAATATTCAGCATCTTAGCTGTTTAGCTGCTAAGCAACAGCAACAATACCTACTCTGATGTAAATTAACTGAGTAGATGCATTAAATATTAAAGTCAATAATCTACTTAGATTATGAACTTGGGACAGGTGCAGATGTTGTTAGTGGTGTTTTCTAGCAAATCTGTTTTCCTGACATTCTGCTCCAAGTTCTATTCCTGCTGCCTAAATGGATAATCAGTTGTAACTACACCATTCCTTGTAAGATTATTGAAATCGTTGCTATATACTGGGGATTTTTTTTCTCCTTGTTCTTGGAAACAATTTGAAAGCTTTTGCTTCTACTTCCGTACAACATTACCTTGAACATCAGCCGTCTCCTACGATATCTTTTCTAACATAACAAACAATTGATTTCCCACAGGTAAACCTTGACTTTCCCTGAACTGGAACTTAACCAAATTGTGACGTTTGTGTTATTGACTTTGAGAAAATGAGTCAAAACCTCTTCCCATAAAATTTCATTCTTCCTGTGCATACAAGGAAAGGCAGCTGCATCATCTCATACATAACGCTCAGAAATGTCAATGTAAACATGAAGTGGCATGAGTGACTAAGATTGTAATATTGTTTTGGTTTGATGAAGCCACAACAATTTATTGTTGTTCAGACAATTATTCTCTCACCCGATGACCCCTCCCCACCCAGGAAGGGGAATCGAGAAAAAGCAAGGAAACCCGGGGGTTGAAATATAAACAGATTTAATAGAGTAAGACTAAATAAGTAACATTATTAATCCTAAAGCACCAACATTGATCCCAATACCAATATAAAATATAGAAGGATTATATTCAGCCCGTTCTATCAGTCAGAAGCCGTACACTCCCAGCCGTGGACAGCAAATGTTGGGCACTGCGAGCGCTACGGCTTCGGGAGGAAGGGAAGGGCTCAGGGCTCCGGCACCGGAGCAAGAAGTTCTCTGAACTGCCACCATCAAAGGAGAGAGGGCACTTTGCAGCAAACTTTCTAATTTATATTGAATGTGACGTTCATGGTATGAAATAATCCTGTTGGCCAGCTTGGGTCAAGTGCCCAGGTCTCGCTCCTCCTCATCCCTGCACCTGGTGAGCTCGAGAACACTGAGACCTTGAAACCCACACACCATAGCTGGCTATAAAGTAAATATTTTCACATATTCAGACACTAGAGTCTTCTAAAAGTGCAGTTTTCCCAAACATTAGAAGAGACTTTATTGCAAAGGAAAATTACTTAAAGAGAAATTAGTCCTGTGTTGTTCAAACCAGGACAAATATTCAGTGCAGTGCAGCTCCTTTTTTGCAGAGCAGAATCTATACATCTTGATGCTTGACTTTCTCCTTGATTGACTTTGAAAACTGAACAGTGTTAAGGAAATTGAATGGTCTTTTGATCTATTTTCGTGGATGATATACCTAAAATTAGTGTAAGTCAAAAGCAGCGAATCAAATCAGCAGATGGAGAAAAGACTGGAAGGAAAAGAACATGAGAAAATAATCAATTAATATCTCTAAATACAGAGATTTCACAGGAATTCCTTCATGTGCTAGTCCCAGGAGACTGAAAAAGTATTCAGAAGTGTCACTTGCCTTTTCTTTTCCCTCCTAGCCTGACCTGGGATAACTTTTCCTAGGATGGTTTTTTGATCTCCACACTAGTCAGGTGATGTGCAGATGTGACTGAGAATGGCACAATGTGCCTGAGAGCTGAAAAGTACCTTCCCTTAAAGGACAAAAAAGGTTAAACAAAAATGAGTTTAAGATTAGTTTAAGATATGCTCAAGTACATGTTTATTTCCAAAAAATAATATGGATTATGAAAAAAAAAGCCGAAATATTTTTGCTTGAATTTTCAGAAAAAAATCCAAATATAAGCCAACAATTAAAATAGGTGCAAGGAACTGGAGTACAGTGCCAGGACCAGGAACGTAATCTACAGAAAGGAAAAAAGTAATTGTTGAATCTCCCTACAGAATTTAAGAAACTGGTCAAAGCAATTTCAAAAGCATTAGTGATTATCTTTGAGAACTCAATGACAGGTGAAATCTTAATAGACCAGAAAAAGAGCAAATGCTCTACCTATTTTTAAAAGTGAATCTGGGGAATTACAGACTAGTCACCATGACTTTGAAACTAAAATATTCTTTAAAAAAGAAAAAGGAAGATCTAATTAGATAAGAGATGAGGTGATAAATAGGTCACACGAATTCACCAAAAATCATGGAATCTATCTCATTTCCAGCTTTTGGAGAATAAAGGAAACAGTAAGGAATAAAGGAAAGGGGAAAAGACATTAATATTTTATCTTCACATTTGTCAGATATTAGATGCTGCCTTTTATGACGTTCTTTACAAAAAAAAAAAAATAAACCCCCCAAATCTCATCAAATGAGACCTGAACAAACTATAGCTCTATGAAAAAAACATATTCAAGGGAAAAATAGTGGTTTCTAATCACAGCCAAATACATTCTCAGTAGTAGGACTCTATTGTATGCCTCAGTAGTGACTTCAAAGATAAAGTGGTGAACTTCCTTATAAAATTTTTAGGTTACAGCAAGTGAGAGAGGTGCAGTAACTCAAGAGAACGGAATCAAAATGCCAGATGGTCTCAATAAATTGGAGAGCTGGTCTGGAATCAGCAGGGTAAATTTCAATCTATGTAGGGGCAAAATATTACTCTTTGTGATCAAATTAAGAAAGCCAAATAATTGCTAGCAAGCTAAAGTGCAGCAGATTATAATTACTAAGAAATTACAACATAAAATTTAATAATTTATGCAAATATGTCTATTTCGATTATTAATCATTTCCACTCTCTTTCTCCCTACACAATCTCCTGTTTAGATTATGGAAACAAGCTCTCTGAGGCAGGAGAAGTACATCTGTGGGCTTTGCTTTATACAACTGTCGTTTTATTTTCTTCAGAGAAAATTCAGTAAAAATGATCATATTATTTAGTTGAAGCATGTAGGAGCTTGCTGAAACTGCAACAGTACTGAAAGATCACCAATTAATGTATGTTGCTAAGAAATTTCTTCTGTCTTTTTGGAAGAGTTCAGTAACAAAGAACAGAAACTAGTTTAAGCATGAAGAACGTATAAATAATGCTAAAATTATTTCCCCAACTTTTTTGCATGCTTTGCGTACTGTAGTTACCGCAGAGATTCAGCAAAATGCCTACTACATTTGCTTTACTTCAAAGAAGTGCAACCTGGTGTAACTAGAGTATGAAAACTGGTAAACACAACACATTTCAATACAGTTTGAATATTAACTGGTCACACAGTTTTTCTTCTTGTCAATGCAGACAATATTCAAATTGTTGCAATGACCATAGCAAGCAGGGAGTATAAACACACTTTATCTTCGTCAACCTATAGATTATCATCGCAGAGAAGGGACAAGGAAAACTGAAGGAAGATCTCCATAAGTTTCACAGAAAGGGAACAAAACCCCTACGGAGAGCAAGATCGGAGAGTTATGTTGGAAATTCAATGACAGGTAAAGGAAAATAATCCATTCGAGTGTTATTTGATGAGAATTTTCAGTCTGTTCTGGCTGTAAACAACTCTGATTCTTCTGTCATTCCCCACCAGCTTTACAGGTGGAGTGGAAAGGAAAGAAGATATTTTACCCAAACTGCTACTTATAAACAGTTACAAACTCACATTTCAGACAACTTTGCTCGAAACCTGGGAAAATTTGGAGGTGTTTGTCATGAATTCCTTGCAGTTGAGGATGTTAACACCATAATAGAGGTGAGTCAAACTTTGTGGGGGCACGGCTGACTATACAGGACTATGTACATAACTCATACAAAGCAACCCACGGTGCTACTCTGATCGTGAACCATTTTGTTGTTGCTGTTACAGATTTTGACTGACAATTTGTACTTTAAAAGGCCTTTGTCTTCCTTTATCTTGGTCCTTCAGAGAGGCCTATTCGTGAGTAAGACTTCAGGGAGAAGTGACTAGCAAACTGGGCTGAGGTAAGTATCCCTCAGCCAAGTTTGCTAGTCACTTCTCTGGCACGTTTGAGTACAGGTGTAAGAAAATATGTCTTTTGCACAATCCATTTCCTTGCCTAGGCTTTGAGGTATCATATATCATCTTCTGATGTTGTGAAGACCACAGAACTGTTGGGACATTTTCATGTGACCAAATGGTGAGCTGAAAGAGGGTAGAAGAAATATGTATCCCCTCTGTCAAGCCACCCTGCTTTATGGGTAACTGATCTGTGAGATGAGGTGCAAAAAGGTAGTTTTACCCTTGAGAGAAAAATGTGAAAAATTTGTAAAATTTCTAAATATTTTCAAATTTCCAGAAATTAATACCTTCAAAGTCATGCTTTTCGCTTACTTTAAAGTTTGCCTGAAAAGGAACCAATTTTTAAACACACAGGCATATCCTGCCCATATACCTTTGATCTTTCTGTATTACCATTCTGCATAAATAAACGGCTATTTGTTCAGGTCTCCTGTGT
The DNA here is from genome assembly GCA_013397275.1 of Burhinus bistriatus. Taxonomy (NCBI): domain Eukaryota; kingdom Metazoa; phylum Chordata; class Aves; order Charadriiformes; family Burhinidae; genus Burhinus; species Burhinus bistriatus. The sequence continues at coordinate 448,400 of VYXH01001651.1, forward strand.
AGAACACTATGATTTCATAAGTATCGAATACAACGTTCCTCAATGAACCTTCCCAAAGAAAGCAAGAACGTGATAAACTATTATCTTTTGGACATGCAAATACAACTTAAACAATGGAATTTAAACGTGTTCAGAACTGTTTCATAATGTAAGATTTTTTCCCCAGTGACTTTCATACTGTGATAGTTGCAAAGTCACAGGAGGATTGCACAAGGCTATGAGTCTCATTTTTTATTTCTTTTCTTTTGAACACGTTTTCCATGGCAATGGTAAGCATATGCTTCAAAGGTACATTTTTAATGGTCTGAACAGGCCAGCTAATGCATCTGCGACTGTGTCTGCTCATCAACTGACCATACTGTTAATCTCAAACACCGATTATTAGAGTCCCAGAAAGCTTCTTGTTACAGTCTTAAGGCATCAGGACTGAAAAAACCCTCCCACTTTAAATCCCTGCAAGACTATTTTTACTATTGTTCCCAGAAGTTTATAATCTCATTCTGAGCTACAGAAACCCGTTATTGACAAGGTGAGAGACAATGTCACTAACACAGCCTTGATACAACTAATTATTCTGCTGCCTTTTCATGGGATATTGACACAGAAACACATCATGACTACTATTCTGTGCAGAGTAATATAAGACAAATAAAATCAATGTTATCTAGCAAGTAAAGATAAGAAATGTCACAAACATAGCCTTTCACAAATGATTATATATTCAGCTCAAGGGGTTCACAGTAAGTTGTAAAACCTGGAACAAATGATATAATTTTGAAAAGATTGATACAGAGGCCATTACTAGAGTGGGGAAAAACAGTGCAAGGAAATAGTGTAAAAGCACGTACTACTCTCCTTAAAGGGCAAATTGAAAAGCATGTTTACAATTCAAGCTAATTAATAAACTACTTAACATTGCAAAGCAGCAGTAGAATCTATGTGTAAACAACCGTTATAAACACAAAATAAAGTAGGTCTTTTAATCAATAATTCAGGGATGGTTTGTAGTCCGAGTAACCACAGCAGGCAAGATTTAAACAGAGGCTGAGCATTGAAAAGTCTAACTTTCGGGTAACTTGTCATATTAACAAGCCTGTGTTCAAATAAAAGACACGGGGACTGTTACTGTCAGTCTAAGCTAGAGGTAGGAAAAGCTTAGGTAAGAAGCTTTGGCTGGACTGGCCAGGGGCAACCATCTCCAACTGAGAGAATTACAGAATATCCAATATATATAAAAATGTGCCTGACCCTGAATTCAAGTGGTTAAAGCTCTAAGACACTGGTGCTGAACAGCTTGGCTTGAAGCAAATAAATAAACTTCCAGAGAGGAATGAAACTTAGATCAGTTGTTCTAATTTGTGTCAATTAATTAACTCCTAATTGGGCCAGAAAATGTTATTTTACATACCAGTGGTGTGGCACTGCCCTAGAAAGAGAGACCTTCAATGCCTGTATTGCAACTCAAATTCCAGCTAAGTTCTTGAATACCTGCACAAATCTGGACCGTTATGATGATTTAAGAGGATGTGCGTTAGAGATGAAAGGTTCTGAAAGATGGCAGTAGCCTGTGAACTGCCAGGTCATTTTCCAGAGGCAAGTTTTGGTACAGAGGGGAGTTTTCACCCTCTTTCCCTCTCCCTCCTTGCTGGCAGGATCAGTAACAGAAGAAAATAGAATTTAAACGAAGGGGTCTTGCTGCCACAGGTCTGCTTGCTCCTGAAGCATCCATCTTTCTCGCAATAAGAGCAGTAGCAAATAGACAGTAAACTCCCATTTTTTCTGACATCAGAAATGCAGTTGATTTGTAGGCAAGTTTTATGCAGTCTGAGGCCCTAGCCCTGTATGTTTTTATGAAAAAGGCAAAACACTGCAAATAACACAATTTTATATGACTCATAACTCCGTACTCACCATATTGACAATATAGATATATGTGAATCATGTGTATGTGAGAGAAATGTGCAGGTAACGACAGAAGGATGGACATTGGAGCCTCCAGATTGAACACATTGTAATAGCTACTACCAGTTAGGTTTTGTGCCTCCTACAACTGCAGTATAGTTAATTTCTGGTTTTGTGGAGGGGCTGAAAGGAGAGGAAAAAAGGCTGTACGGGAGGGAAATGTACAGGGGAAAAAAATGCCTATGCAATCAGTCACATCTCTGACATTACGTATAGTTTTTCTCCCATGGAGTAAGCTGAAGCTTTGTCATAGACCTCAATGCCAACAACATCACTCTTGAAAATGCAGTAAATTCATTCAGAAGTGTCATGGAGAAAGGTCAGGAACATGCTGATGTTGTAGGAAAGCCTGGATTATTTGCTTCTGTGCTTGAAGAGATGTAAATAGAAACAGCTACAGCAAAGATATTCTATAATTAGGTTTCATGCTGGTTTTGGAAGTTGCTTGTTATAGATCTTTTAGTGGTTGATAAAACCACAGTTTGAAACTGTTCATTTGGATTTTCTGCAGCTTTAATGGAAAAATTATTATTTTTCAAGTTCTGTGGGGGTTTTTTGTTTCCATTTTTGTGCCAGGCAACTGGAATGCCTCTTTTGACTGAATGTTTGTAACGCCGTGTTTACAACACAAATATCTTTATACTGTCTGACTTGGGAATTTCTGTCCAAACTGTGGGGCAATTCTAAGAGTTAAGAATCTGTCCCTATCCCCTTTTAACAGGTGGTAAGGAACTTCAGACTGACAAAGACAAGTGGATAATTGAATGTGCTGGATTTTTCCCTCAAACTAGCTTGGACTGGTAGTTTAGTAAACTAGTGAACTAGCAATTTAGTGAGCTATTCAAACCAGGTATCAAAAAGACTAAGGATTTTTGCTTACTAAAAAACATCGAGACAATGGCGTTACTGTCTAAATATGAAGCCATATCTTCAGGCCTCAGCGAAGAGAACGTGTAGTTTTTCAGGTGTCCCTGACTCCCAATACACAGGACGCTGGTTTGCCGCCTGTGCATCTGCTGACCCGCAAGAATCTTGAGCCTGAGAGGAACACACATGGTGTGCGAGAGAAGCGCGTTTGAGATTTCCAGGCAGAACAATGTCACCTGCTTGTTGTTCCTGTGATGTTCAAGGACTTGGAGAACTATTCCAAAATCCAAAATGATTGTGTCATATCTCATCCTGGGAGGACCGAGGTGCTGGAACAGGAGGGGTAAACAGTATTAAAATACACCCAGTTCAGTCAAAAGTAGAAAAGGTCCCAGTAGATGATTAGAGACTTCCATGACATAAAAATTGTGCTAGATTGCACTGAGATTCACAAAATTCACTTAATTAATTTTCTTATTTTTATGTAACAATGTGGAAAGTTCAAATATAATCCGGACAGAAGATCAGGGAAAAGGCAAAATGAATTCCAGATCAGGTATCTCTTCACTCACAAAGATATAAATTACTCTTTTTTTTTTTTTTTTTTTCCCTTTCCTCTCCTTCCTGCTTACTTGCAGGGAAACCGGAGTCCTCAACCTCTTCCCATTCTACCCCTCACTCACACACATCTTCTGCAGCCTCATCTGAGGGGACAACTTGTCCCAGGCAGGAACAAAGGACAAGGGAGAAGTCTCATCAAGTAAAATTGGATGTAGATGTTATCAGGCTGATTCCTACACCTACTGTTGGTTGCTGCTTGGCTCGAGCACCACCCTCCACCCCCTTTCTCCAATTTGGTCAAATAATCTAATAAATATAATTATAAAATTATGTCCATAGTTTGTCTTTGTTTTGGTTTTTTTTTGTTTAAATCATAAGTGATGTCATTCCCTAAGAAGTTCTTGTTCCTGCAATCTCGTCTTGCTTCTTTTCCTTCTCACAACTTTTCCATTCATTTCAGTCATTTCCTATAACGTGCAGAGACACTTAGTAATTCAAACCACAGAAAATTATGTATGTTGATTACCCACAAGTTAATTTAGTCCCTTATATAATTTTCCTTCCCACACTTTATTTGCTTCATATTTAATTTAAAAATGTTTCAGGGTAGCCTTGACTCTGCCTAGTGTCTATTGAGTGGTATTCATGTACTATTCAGGTAGCTGGCACCTTATTCCTTTCACAAGCAAAGGAAATTGTTTGAGTGTGTACTTTCTTGGAGTGCTGAAGAGCTGAGAGAAGGTTTTTTCATGTGAAAAACTTTATTAATAAAACGCCTGTTTGGTTCTCTGTAGGACACAGATTCTTGGTAGCTGTCAAAAGCAGGATAATGTAGTTCGGAGATAAGGACACTTACACCTCCAATAATTATGAAAATAAGAATCATGTATCTTCAGCCTTACAAGGTGTAATTCTGACATGTATTGATGTTTCAAGCTTCATGTCTTGTCTTGGTCAAAGCCAAAGCTCTACCAAGACTCTGAGGGGACCAGATCCATAGCTTGTAGTATGTAGGGAATGCTTAAAACTTTTTTGGAAGTCCTTTTGCTAACAAATGTAATTTATTATGTTAGAGACATAGATCTCACTGACTCACAGACACCCTTCTAGTTGCATTAGATATTTCTTATCCCTGTCATACTGAAATCCATTTTGAAGTGAAAGCTGTTTATTCATCTTAAATGTTGCTGAGCCTGTCATAAGCACGGATAAGATGACAAGTGCTATATTTTAGCCCAAAGTTAGCAAAAGCCCATGACTCAGACGCAGCTCAGGTTGCGGTTTTAATCCAGCTTTCCCTTTTTCAGTTTGGTTTGATGATAAGTTTGTTACTGCGTTAGATGCACCAGCACTGAAGTACCTGAGTAATTCCCTGCACGGATACGCTGCTAGCTGTCCATTGGACTGTATCAGGGAGTCATTCAGGATGATAGCCCACGTTCAGGTGCAACGAATTTGTTTTCACTCATCATGTGGTTGAGCTACCTACTCTCTTGTCACCCTTGAGACATTCAAAAAGCCACCTAACTTTAAAAATTTCATTGGGAAACATCCGGAGTTGCAGAGTCAGGGCATCTATGGGCCACAAATGCAAAGAAGGGCTTACAGACCCTTTACTCACCAGCACAGCTTACGGAGGAAGAGGCCACTGAAGGACTCATGAGTCAGTTCCTGGCCTCCTGCAGTTTATAACTCAATGTTAAGGTAAAAAGGATACTGATTTCACTGCATGCCAAAATACTGGTGTATAGGGAGAAGTTCAATAACAACTATCAAGTCCACCATCTCTGCTAAGGGAGCAGCAACCTCCAGCACCGTAACAGATAAACAGATAACTTCTCCATAGTGTGAGATGCCTAATAGACATAACCCTCCAGAACTGACAGCGTGGCAGATAATTCATCTGTTCCTTATATGTAACTGTGTATGTTTTAATCCCCAAAGTGGATGGATGTCTGTAACAACTTCAGTCCAGGTGGGACAGTTGTGCCACCAAAGTTACTGAGATGTAACTAACTCTCTTCTAGTTGGTGTCTTAATGCAAATACTCTTAACCAATTTAAAGGGCTTTTGTAGGCAAATTGGGAAAATGGAAAATCAATAATATAAATTAAAAAAAATATATTTTTGATTCCATGAGAAACATTTGAATCTAACGCTTGAAATACCTCTAATGGTTATATTTTTTATTGCAAAGTCAAAATGCTGAAGGATAAGATGTATTTGAACAATTGTATCTAAAAAAAAGAACATATTTTAATGAGTTGTACATGAAAATGTTCTGTGAGACAAGTAGTGTACACAACATCTTCAAGAGAAGCTCATCTGTTAATGCCAAGACACCATACAAGAATGTGTGAGAAAAAACTTCAGTGTCTGGGGGAATTCATACTTCATTCTGTAAAATCCACTGAATCTGAATCTTTGCTTAGACCTCTAGGCAATAGTTGTTTAAAAAGACATACTGTGCTGTAGTCTTTGATATAATTAGAAAAAAAAAAAGAAAAAAAAAGTTCCATTTGTTATCAGAAGTACACACCTTTGGCTCTAAAGTGCTCTTCAAGAAATTTCACTTTTTCAAAAGATTATTCTGTTATTTCAGTTATATATGCCAGAGTCATAAAAAAAGGAAAATTAAAAATTAACACTTGACTTTATGGAAAAATAGGATACAGATTTGTGACTCCAAGTTAGTCTTTTTTTAGAAGAAGCAAGCATAAGTAAGTATTCAGCATGAATCATACTCTATGATACAGATAATATCTTTCTCCTCTATTCTGTAGTATTTTATTTTAAAGGTTTTTTTTTTTTAACAAATCTAATGCTCAGGGCTGGAACTCTTTCCTTCCTGCATTTCTTGTGTACACAGGGTTTGTGTGTCCGTGTGTGCATACACACACCTGCATGTGCATATATGTGTCTACGTATATCCACTACATAAAACATAGAGGAGTTTATTTCTTCGTCAGCGCAGCGCCAGTGTAGGTATATTCACTCAGAGGTAACAGCCTACCTGTGTGGCTCTGAGAGAAAATCATGTTACTTATTTTAATAAATCTTCAGCAAAATATTCATTATGGACAAGCCCCTTTACGATCTCCAGGTCACTCTGCCTTAGCACGATACAAGAAACTGCCTTTGGGTTGCCATTGTGTGTACACCACTGAAACTAGAATTACCATAGATTTATCCTCTGATCTGCGTAGGTCTATCTCACACTGAAGCAGCTGAATCTTCAGTAGGAAAATTGTACCTTGAAGAAGATCTTGAAAGACACTTTTCCAGCAGTTTGCTATGTCATGCAGAAGCTCATACTATAAAGTGCTGCTCCCTGAGTATTCGTGCACTTGGTAAAAGCAGACTGCTTGGTTCAGGCTGATTAATCAGACTTGTTACCCAGAATAGAATTACCCAAAAAACACTTTGTATAGTAAGACAAAAAAAAAAAAAAAAAAAAAAAAAAA
>VYXH01001651.1:455276-521699 GCA_013397275.1 Burhinus bistriatus
AAAAAAAAAATCCACAGCTGGGGCAGAGACATGCTCACAACGGGCCCAGAGGCACTCCTCCGGACCACATGGGACTGCTCCATCCGGTGCGATGGAGGTGGTGAAGGAGAACAGGACACCGTCCTCTGGCTCTTGTTGTGGGCCAAGGGAAACGCATCGTAGCTACGGATCTAAGAATTTATTCATATTGCAAACTGTGTTTTAACAACTTAGAAGTACAAATTATGTAATACTAACACTCATAGTCCAAATTAACACAGAAAGGTTTTGTTAATAATACAGATAAATTTGTTACACAAAAACACTCTGCTGCTAAAAATTGTATATTGTCCGTCCCGATGACCTCCTGGGTCCTAAGGATGAAAATTTAATTTTCCAAGAAACGAGAATGGGTGGGTGTCATTGGTAACCTGAGGTCTTTAGAGGAAGGAGCATGATGTTTGTGAAGAGGCGGTTTCTTCCTCCTTCCCAGGAAGAGCATGAGGTCAATGATGTATTTCTCCTCAAACTTGGGTGTAATTGTGATTATTTTCCTACATTTTCTAGGAACGCATTGCTTTCTTTTCATTGCTTCCCAGCTGAAGTTTGAAAGATGCCCCTCAGCATCCCCCAGCCCGGTTACCCCAGGGGGCTGTTGCTTGTGGCACACTGCTTCCCTGGGGCTCTTTGGCCTTTGCCACATGCGGTTTCCCATCGCTCGAGCTAAAACAGGTCAGGCAGCAGCCACTGACCACTGCACAACTGTTAAACCAAGGTACAACCAGCTCAGACCAACACAAACGCAGGCCGGTGCTAAGACTCTGCGCTGCCAGGTCAATGTCTGATGCCTTTGCCCAGTAATTGCACAAATCTCATTTACCATCCAGCCCATAGACCATCCTCTTTTGCTTCTCATTCATTTCAACACCAACCCTACTAGCCAGGGAGGTCTTGGACAGATCACGGGTGACTACAGGGCTCTGGGGTTAGGACAGAGGACGCAGGGGGTCAGACTGTGCTCTTCCCCAATTCTACCTGTGACCGAGAAAGACACAGATGGCAATGGGCACATCCTGCAAGTTAACATCTAACTGTATAACTCCTGTTGCAGGCCGAGCTTTGTCTTTTAGGACTACGTGACCCTCCAAAAACAAAGACAACACAAAAAAACTTAGGCAACCAATGTTCTCCTTGCATCACTAGCAAGTTCTGTGACAGGGTATAGGGGAATGAAGTGCTTCCAACAGTTGAGGAAGATCAAAGGTAGGGACCACTTAAGCCAATTGGAGTTATTGAAGTCAATGACACTGGATGGGATGCACCTGTGATTGCTACGGGAGGTGTCAAGGAGATGCCACTTCCTATTGTCTTCTATCAGGTCACAATGATCAGGGAGGTTCCTGATTGCTGGGGAAAAAAACCCAAAAGTCATGTCCAATATGAAGAACATAGAAGGGAGATTCCAGGGAACTACAAGCCAATCAAACCTTAGACATCAGAAAAAGCATGTTTTCTTGGGTACATGCAGGATGACAGGAGAAGGACCCTCATGTCTTTACCAAGAGGAAAAAAGAATCCTTCACTTTTGTGAAGATAAAAAATAATCAAATATGAGAAAGGAGGGCATGTCCCATAGTGGGTGAGGGTCTACAATGGGAGAGGCTTTTGCTGAGTCCGGTGACCAACACACTGAGAATGTGGAGACTGATACAGAGAACTGTTTGATACACTTCTCTGCTTCATGCGCTGAGAAACACAGAGCATGCGGGTGGGCACGTTCAGTCTCCCTTTTAAAAGGCAGTTTGCCGAGACAGTGATTTGTGTGCACACCTCATTTTTGAGAGTAACGTTGCTGTCGTGTGGTTGCTACTGGTGGAAACATAAGCAATATTTCTAAACCCCAAACAAGCCCAGCCTTTGAGCTGTCAGTCTCACTTGAGGAAGTCTCAGCTGGGCAGCAGCACGGCAGGCTTAGATGTCCCAGGACACAGTCAAGTTGCAACGACTCAAATCCTTGCCACATCCCAGTGTTGGCGTCACAGTCTATGGAACAAAGCAGGAATGCTAAAGAGATTCGACATCCTAGTTCGTTCAACAGCAGGTTATCGCTTCCTATTTGTTTTGTGTCATTAGGAAAGCAAAGGGAGAGAAAATAAACTGACATTAACCTCATTGGCTGAGCTTTTCAGTTCTTGTTTCTTCCCAGAAGGAACTCTGTTGATCTTGGTGAACGGAAGTGCAGAGGAGGACTGATTGCGGTTTATGAGGGAAAGGTTTGTCTGAAGGGAGCGTATCTAATTGTGTGTCCCAACCTCCCCGCTGATTGTGTTGCCTTCCTTTTTCTACGAATGTTTAAACTTAAATGTTGCAGAAAGTCTCCTTTCATCATGTCATTAGTGAAGTCAGACCAACTCTGTGTTCTTATGATTCCCAGTCCTGTGCTTTAAACAAACCTAGATATATAGTATCACTTTATAATCTAATTTCTAAACATATTTATGGCTCTGAAAGTCCCTAGCCCTAAGAATATTTTTTTTAAAAAGCAAATTGTATAATGATAGGGTAGGCATATATATGTTGTCCCTTGTTTAAATTTCACAAAACACATACATTAAAGCAAGTTCTGGCAGGCACCCTAAGGCTTTGAAGTACCTGAATTCTTTCAGTGTGGTTTTTTTTATAAGGAACACTTACTTCCCTAGATGACTGGAGAACATGTTACAGAAAAAAAAAAAAAAAAGTGAAGTATGTTACTTGGTAAGTTTAAAATAGCCCACATCAGTGAGCTATTTGTTACTTCAAATATTTTCTAGAAGAATAAGGCTAGTTACTTCAAATATTTTCTAGAAGGAAAAAGAATAGGGCTAAAACTTACCTCTGCAACTACTAGAATTTAAAATAAATTATGCTGTGAGGAGACCCTGTTACGATTCACAATTTTGAAGGCATCTGAGTAGGCATTTCTCTGTTCTTTCATTAAGGCTGGATTTTAATCAAACTAAGTCTGTTGTTGTCTTTACATAATGTATATACAAATACATATAAATGTCTCTTAGCAGATCATTATGTATGTGGATTTAATTTTCTATTTGTCCAATTTCAGCCACTTAGCAAACAGTCTTTCAGACTGTAGAATCCTGGGGACAGTGTGGGCTTTACAGTTGGAGAAAACTATGGCACATCGATTAGCAAAACGCAGTCTTTTGCTCTGTATCGTCCCTGTTCCTCGTGTAGGATTTCAATGGCAAACAATTCAAGTGCCTCGTACTGAATGAGGCCAGTATTGTTGTTCTTGTTGTTATTATTATTATTATTATTATCTAAGCATTAACCATGAGCATAGCCAAAAAACGTTAATCCCATGCATACTTTTGGATGTTTATAGGATAGAAAATAAGTACGTTAGTTACTCAGAAAAACAATATATTTTTACTCAATGATTATTAAAAAGAAACGTTTATGGCAAGCCTCTTAAAATAATTTTCTGAAAGTAGTTAATCGACACCTACATCAGCTATTTCTATCGCGTGCGTTTTTGTTATCAGTGCAATTGAACCATATAAAGCTATTTGTACAATAATAAAGCATGTGGATGTCTAGCTGGGATATTATCTAGTAAGTGCAAAATTAAATTTTTCAGCTAATTTACTCTGGTCATACCATGAAGTGGAGTTGGCCAGGAATTATGTGCTGTAGATAGACAATACTAAGTTTGAAGCCATAAGGGAGAGAAAAGTAAAGGAATTCAAGCTTGTACCACCAGTTTCGAATAGTATTATGGCAAACATGATATGAGATGGCAAATGGCTGAAAAATGAATTGAGATTTCCGACTTTATTTCTTCACTCTGTGCAAAGAGAAACCAGCCTCTCAGTGTCGTAGAGTCCTGTCTGACATGGAGACGAAAATGGACTTATAATTAGTTTGCCTTTACAAATTTGTTGTATGATGTCCATCTTAAAAGCTTAAATAGCAAGCTTTTTGGGATGTACAGGGAGTTCATCACTGAAGACGTCATTTTTCTGATAATCCAGAGAACTGCCAGCAGAGAAATTGCTGAAAACTGTTTCGCTATGAATATTATATTAAAAATTCTGGAAAAATCGTAATTCAACAGCAAAAAACTTTATAGAAAAATCACAGGGTTTGTTCTCTATGAACACTGAAAGGCCTCATTTCAAGCCTTTTCACGGATCTCAGAAATGAAACCGTCTTCACATTTTAACAAGCAGTGAAGAGATTTTGGCTGTAGAAGTTCATGGACTATAATATTAATGCACAATGCACCTACTTTAAGTGAGCTATTTTATCATAGTACTAATTTATAGGTAAGTACTATAAAATAAAAGTACATACTCATTGAAACTTCATATATTAACACAAGTAAACATTCTCGTAGCACTTTTATTTGTTCTACAATTAAGATTCCTTTTCCAAATTTGAAAGGTAATTTCCATAATTAAATTCCAGTAATATTTTCAACAATTTCTAAAGACTGAAAATTATGAATTTTCTATGAAAGAACTCTAATACTCTGAGCTTAGCACTTAAGCTTTTAGCAGGAAAAAAAGGCATATTGATTTGACTCCCATGAAGCATACAGAAGCAAGTCAACAATTTCTTTGCACTACTTTTCTTCCAGAAACTGGGCAATGACTAAAAAGAGTAAGTTGCTCAGTTTCATTTTTTCATAGTATGTGTAACCTTTCTTTTATTTTCATTTTCTATGCCTTTTTATTTTGCTGTATTTATTCATGGTTTAGTGCTTATTTATTTTTCTTTAACATGCAGCAGGCAATTGTTGGGCTATAATACATTTCTTGAATTAATATTGGCTTTATTCACTGGGTTTACCTCTTCCCGCTTGCAATAACCAACCTCCTAGCTGAACAATAAAGCAGTGGAATGCCCCATGCCTTATGAATTCAAAACTCTCTGCCCAGACTTCCAAATTGAGGACATGGTACCAGGACTATCCTGAAAACAGCTTCCTTTCCTTTAAATACGGCATCCTAACTTGGGCAGTCTGTGTTTTGTGAGTTATATCATATCACACACACAAGAAATTTGTAAGGTAATGAGGAGCCAAATGATGACCAGAGTGTATATTTTCTATTCAGAAGCATTTCACACTGTTATTATTGTTAATGTACAGGATATTGGCTGTCACCTGTCAAAAGAGACCAAAATTTCTGTGAGACTGATGACAGAATTAGCATTCCCCATATCTGCCCTTGCAAGAACAGGTGAAACAGACACCTTAACTCTAGAAAATCCTAATGGTTTTGTGATAACATGCCTGACTGGTTTGCCATGCAGTCGATTCACAGCCTATGCAAGAACAAAGAATAAAATCTGGACCTAACATACTATTCATCTAGTCTAAAATAAGTCAGGCAAATTGTATACTGAGGTGTCTTCTCCTTCAACTGATTTTCATAGCATCATAGAATGGTTTAGGTTGGAAGGGACCTGAAAGATCATCTAGTTCCAACCCCCTGCCATGGGCAGGGACACCTCCCACTAGACCAGGTTGCTCAAAGCCCCATCCAGGCTGGCCTTGAACACCTCCAGGGATGGGGCAGTCACAGCTTCCCTGGGCAACCTGTGCCAGTGTCTCACCACCCTCACAGTAAAGAATTTCTTCCTGATATCTAATCTAAATCTCCCCTTTTCCAGTTTGAAGCCATTACCCCTTATCCTATCACTACATGCCCTTGTCAAAAGTCCCTCTCCAGCTTTCTTGGAGGCCCCTTTCAGATACTGGAAGGCTGCTCTAAGGTCTCCATGAATGGAGCCTTCTCTTCTCCAGGCTGAACAACCCCAACTCTCTCAGCCTGTCCTCGTAGCAGAGGTGCTCTAGCCCTCTATAAGGAAGTTTGAAGTGACTAGCTCAGATTTTGTAGACATCTATGACTATGTAAGGTGAATCTCCTAATCAGACTTTATTATTTACATAATGAAGTCTTAGTTAGCTTGGAAAAAACTGCCACTAGGTCTCTATACACGGTTAGTTCACCCAGGAATACTCCACCAAGTTGACCTCTCTTGTCGTGTGGTGTCTCTGTATCCAGCCCAGGGCCAATGAGGCAAGTGGGAGTCCCAGGCTATCAACTCCTACCCTTCTCCCAGAGGGGCAGCCCGTCCTCTTTGGTCAGTTCAGATCTATGGTGTTTGATCATTAGGATTAGGTGCTGTAAATCCCAACCTCGGGAGGACTTATTCCAAGTAATACACAAAGCAGTGCACACGCCTAGCCTTTTGCAAGGTGTTAAACGCTAACGTAGAGGAGCTGAATTTGTGCATTAACGTGGCTCATGATGTGCAGGGCTCTGTCTGTCACGTGTTTAGAAAGAGCAGCTGCATAAGAAATGTGACAAATCAGCCACATACGGTGTGTTTGCTTTTATCTGTGCAGACAGGGAAGAGAGGTTTTTGAAGTGTTTCTACTGCATTAAATTTCTTGAGGAATGCACATACTGTTATGTCTTTTACAGCATTTGAAACGTTACTTACATTCAGCCTAGAGATATGCTTACTAGCTCAGTTAAGCTTCAGGTCTTTCCAAACATGCAGGGAATGGACCACCCTGCAGGTAGCCCTCCTATATTTGTTGTGAAAACAGCTGTGAAAAGCTTTGGATGCTGAGCGTACATTTATTCTGACAGCTGTCCTAGGATGTTCAAGTGTGTAGATGTACTCGAATTTTTGCTTGTTACAGTGCATCATGCGGTAAGTAGTAATCAGCAAGTCCTTCTCTTCCTTAGTCCAGGTCTTGGTTGTTGTAATTCCCTTACAGTTTAACCTGTTACGTATTCTGATTGTAACGTACACCAGATGTGGCTCCCAGGTGAATCGATTTTATTTGACATAAACCAAATACATAAAAATCTCATGTCATAACATTCACTCAGCCTCAGTGAAGGAAATATCCAGAACATAAAAGACTTGAGCTTTAACTTTTTTGATGTAAAAAAGGGGAGTAGTTCTTTGAGACGGCTATTTATTGGGGCTTCTGTAGCATCTCAAAATTTCTGTTAGGACAATTAGTTTTTAATTTTTTACTGGTAGGAAAAAACCTCGCCTCCATTCTGCAAATCTCTGTTTACTTCCAAGATGATACTTTTGTTTACTCAGCAATCATGCTCTGTGGAAAACTCCTGACTGGAATTAATACAATCCAAAATTGTGAAATGTCTATTGGCCACTTGCTCCCCTGTGTTCTTTCTGTGAACAGTAAGCAGAATAAACTTTCCAAAGCTCTCCTTTGGAGAGAAGACAAAATGTAATGAAACAGAAAGGGGAACTTAAAGAGCAAGGAAAACAGCATAAGGGCAAGCTGAAGAGCTAGAGGGTGGCAAAAACATGACTTTATTTTTCAGTGTTTCAAAGGAAAGAGCAAGCCTGCTGGACCACTTGCATGTGTAAACTCAGTGATTTTGAAGAACATTAAATGTCTTCCCATTCTATGATAAAAGGACATATATCGACTGGGCTCCTAGGAAGTGCACTTCTAATGCAGAACATTAAGGTTCTTGGCTGCTGTGCCTTTTTCTTATTAATTTAGCAGAGAAAGAAAAGCAAAATCAACTATTCAAGTACACTGCAGCAACTACTTTGAGATATTTGGGATGCTGTCTCTAGTGTAGCTGCCCTTCTATTTACAGCTGTAATTTGTTCCATTTATATTAACAAGAAGTAGACTGCTTAACATTTAACTTAATCAAACTTATGTACCGAATCGCTAGTGAATGCCACCAGGCTCTTCAATGCATAACTAATAATGCTTTGTATAAAATGGCAATGGGAGGCTAAATTTAGAGAAATGTTCCCCAGGTCCTTTTCTGTGATTGCTATTTAAAATACTATTAGTCAACTAATAGTTAGGGGCTATTAGTGTCTGGGGTTTGTTCAATATAATTTAAATATGTTGTTCGATATAACATATATGTGTGGGAAAAATTACTTATCTTAGTGTTTCAGGCCTTTATCTTGATGAAAACAAAACTTCCCAAGAACAGGACAAATTCTCTATTAAAAAACTGCTGGTAAAGAACGGATTAACATTACAAGCAAACAAGCTAATAACAATATTATAAGATGAGCAATGATCAAAGAGGTGAATTTTTGAGATTTAAATCTTCCTATGAGCATTTTTCTTTTCTCTTTTTCAACAGAACTGAAGAAATTGGGTGACTAGAAAAGATAATTAGTTTTACTCAAATAGAGCAGGAATCATATGCTGATCAAAAAAGGAAAAAAAGACTTAGAAATAGACTAGAGTTAATATATTAATTTTTACCTTGTCATGAGCTTTCATTCATTTAAATTCTAGAATTTTATGGTGAATTTTGTCATAGTGCTCTAGGAGGGTCTGCTTAGGATCTTGGGTAAACTTTTAGTATACCCCATGGTGTGCCTGATGAACATGGTAATCTTAGTCCGTCACCGTGATCTGCTAACATTAAAGAAGCAAAGGCCACATGGACCAGAACATCTTAAGTAACAGATGCAGACACAGAGGGTTATTTCTTCACCATTAAGGTGAAAATCAGGAAAAAGCCCATGGACTGTCTTTTGTTTTCATCCTCTCTATCCTGCTCCTTCCTTGGGAAATGAATGAGGTGATATGGGCCTTAAAAAGGTTTCTGAACATTTGTACTAAATAAATTTGATGCCACTGGTTCATGCCATATCCACTTTTCTGACATTATCTCTTGAAGGCATTCAGATGTTTGGGTACACCTATGTGTAAAATTAGGAAACACTTTTGCAAAATTATTAGGCAAACTATGCTTTTATAAAGAGAGCAAGAGAAAGACAGTGTCTAATTTGCATCAGATTTTTATCTCTACATATTTCATGGAGGTATGACACAAACATAATTTCTTTTCATACTTTCCTTTCTCATTTATAGACCTTCAGACACTTGATCTGAAATTCAGTTTTGTAACATAAGCTCTTTAAATATTGCTTCTAATAAGGCTAGCTCAGGAGAGGAAGTTACTGACTTCGTCTGAAGTAAATACCTGTCCAAATCCAACACATCATCAAGAAGTGGCACAAAAAGAAATAGATTATTGCCCATCTCCAAGGAATAAAAAAAAAATAAATGATTCCTTCAAGAGAAAAGAATAAGAGGGGGTTGAATTAAGAATGTCAAAGCTGTATCAGGTAGGAAATGATGTTTGACATTTCCACTACTGTTATGATATTTCGTATTGATTGTCGTGGTTACACATCAGGTCTCACAACAGCTCAGAAGAAAGCTTTTGGACACAAAGTCTAACATTTATCCTAACAAGAATAAACTTTCATATTAAATTGGTTTATTTATCCATCACGATACACATTTTTTGCCAATAAGACATGCATCTTGATGTGTCTTATCGATCTCTCTGAAAAGAATCTCAAGAGGAAAAATGTGGTGCTTCCGTGGAGAGCAGCAACAAACGTTTCAATGGGATTAAGGACTTCGAAGCTGCATAGAAAGAAAGGAAAAACAAACTCTGCAGATTACTAAAGTGGTACCCCAGAAAATACCGCTTTGAACTCATCCGGCTGAAGTACACCCCATGTCCTGAGGAGTTCCTAGTCCATCATCATAAAGCATGAGGATCCTGTAGCATGTTTTTGGATGCAAGGGGTGGTGCTGCTCTCCCCTGGGGATAACTCAGGTGCTCTCACTGTGTCTTGGGCATCATTTGAGTACCCCTACTAGAGCTGGACCCTGAGAGAAGGCAGGCTGAAGGTTGCTTAGCCTGTGAATCCGAAACTGGCTTAGAGAATAAGATTCCTCAGCTCAAACAAAAAGATAGGAATTCCAGACATACGAAACAGACACTAATAGAACTAACTCCTTTGGTAAATACATAGCTGCCTGTTGAATTTTTGTTGCCTGGATGACGGCGTGGGATATCGGTGAATCACTGCCCTGAGAGTGGATATGCTGCCAAGTTAAAAAGTCTACAGCTGAAATAATTCTCTGCAGAACTGCCGGTATAGCTGTTCAGATACGTACTTTTAGCCCACGGCATGTGCTCAATAACACAAAATTAGTGTAACCTCCTTTCTTTATAAGTTAAGCTCAATTGTATTACTTTGCCCTTACAGATGGCTGACAGTTTGCTTCTAGAAAGTTATCGTGACTGGGATGATATATGGTAATTTGCTAGGCTGTGATAACTTGATTCTCTGACAATCCCTATACTTGTGGAATTAGGCACCAAATTGCTGCCTCATTTCCACAGCAGGTGAACATGTACTCTTTCAGTTGGCCATTTGCCACTGTTCCCCACTTTATAAAAGAAGATTAGTGTTTCTCCTTCCCACACAATTCTGTAGGAATAAAATCTGCTAGTCATTAAGAGAGAGGATTCAGTCATTGACTGATGAAGACCTTAGGAATTTAATGTTAAGTTTAATGCACTTCTGTCAAGTTTTATGGCCATTTCTGATTACTCTAGTTATGTGCGCATATATATGTATATGTCTGTACAGATATATTCATATGTATAAATAAAACATGGGATATTTCTGTTTATATCATCATATTTATGCTAAGAGAAAGTATCATTAGTAAACAGACATTTGTCATGGTAATATCCAAACCACATGTCAGAAAGTGGCCTGATAGGAAATTTAAACACCTATTTTGTAAGAAATGTATCACTTGCTTTTAAATGGTCCAAGATGAATAAAAGAATTACAGTTCTAGATTTTGCACTGAGAAGTGCAAGTTTAAAAGATGAGGTTTTCAAAGCAGTATCTTGTTTCGAGCTTTCCTAGGGATTCTCAGAACCCAGAATGGTGGGTTCTGGTGACTTGCTGGGTGACCTGGCTGCTTAGTGAGAGAGGGACAAACCACCTCGCAGGCTGGTAAGAAAAATGGACCCTGGAAACTTGGTTAAACATAGGCAGCCGTAATACAGGCAACATGGAATCTCCTGGTCTGTCTTGGAAGGTTGGTCCAGGTTGCACGCACAACGTTGGAAGGGGAGGAGGAGAGGAGAGCACATGACGACTAGATCACAAGGTATGGTTACGTGGCTGCATGATCCGCCACTTCTGCAGCATATCCACCTCCAATGTGTTACGGTGCGATGTAATCAGCTTGGAGGGTCTCAGCATCCCACCTGCCAAGCAGACAAGTGGCTGAAAGACAGGGTTAGTGGACTAGCCAATACTAAATAGCAAATAGTTTTCTGTCAGATTTTTAGCAAAATGGACATGTTCTAGCAAGAGGAATAGAGCAGACTATTTTCTGTCGGAAAGAATCATTCCATTGAACAGTTTCTGACCAGTTTCACTGGCACCCTAAGTCTGTAACTTATCTCAGAGATAGAGTACGTGACCCTCAACTTTCGGTATACTACATTCAAATAATTAAAATCTAATACTGTCTGAAATAGATATTCTATAAATTCAAACATAACATTCAGCTATTTCACCATATGAGTTAATTCTATTTTATAACCCCTTATCAGAAAATTAGAAGCACCTCATTCATGTTTCGCTTACAGAGACAAAAGTTTTTTACTATTGTAAAAGAAAGTTCACGGTGCTTTCCTGTTAACAAGATCTGGGTACTGCCAGATAAGAAAAAGAGATACAGAATATGGAAATAGCAATCTTAAAATTTTAAAGAAAGAATCTCATCCAAAACTGACAGCACTTTTATTTTGTCTTGACTCCCTTTAGATTTGTGGAGAAAAATACAGGGGAATATATGTAAAGCTACAAACTCAAGATGTTTTTTTATTTCTTCCAAACCTTTTGCAGTGACAAGAAGATGAAAGAACATGGATCACTATATCAGAAGAATTCAAATTACACAGGAGTAGACTGTCACTTTCATTCTAGACTTAAATAAAGGGTAGCATATACCTCCAGTCCCTCAGGAGCAGTCTAAGTAATAGAAGTGATCTGTTATTGCCTAGTTCCAGAAGAAGATTACTCCACTTAAGTGCCCACTTATATCAATGCAGAGATGTACAATACTCTGTATTTTTCAACTCTTCTCAATTTACTTCTTGCACATCTATATGGGAAAAGCAATAATTCGCTGGGGTTTGTTCCATTTTTCAACAAAGAATATGAACGTGGGGGTCTCTGACATTTCCTCTGTATTCTGCATTGTTTATGTTGAGAACTAGGAAGGGGATAAAAACCCCGACTAGTTTATTTGTGGACACTCATCCATACCTGCAGCAGAAAATGAGCATGAGTCAGAGAACTTAAACTCCGTGTATTTAACTTGTGTTTTCACTGATGGTACATTTTGCAGACTCTTGCTTTCTGTCTGGTATGGATTTCGGTCTTATAAATTGCTTTCAACTACATGGTAAGGTCTCACTATTAGATTCAGTGTATGGAATAGAATACATCCTCCTCTGCTTCTGACACAGAACACAATTACACTTCATTTCATGTTTCATTTTAATGAATTCTTCATGAATTCTTGGTTATTTCATTTCCAGTACGGTATAATATTTTCTCTTGAATTTCGTTAGATTCTTTTGAATAATTTATTAATATATGTATAAGTAGATATAGTTCTATTGAGGCTTACTGAAGTCACTAAGAATACCGGCCCATTTTCATCATGTCCTTTTTTTTTTTCTTCTCACTTTTTTCATTTCTGCTTTGCAGCTATAGGGCAATACTTTATAATACGGAATTTCTTCTCTCATTTAATTTCTTCATTCTGTCTTATTCTCTCACATACTATAAATGCTTGCTTTCAAGAATGAACCAATTTCACTATAAGATTTATTTTCTCCATCATGATAGACAGACATATAGTACAGCAGTATTTTTGGACTACACATATAAAACAGTGTATAATAACATCTTTTGCTTAAAATCTTATTTAAATAACCTAGAAGAAATAAAATATCAATTTAATGCTATCAGGTTCTGTAAAAAATAAAAATACCGTCAACTAGTTCATTTTCTAGTTCTGTAGAAATAATTTTATAATTTGTTATTCCAGTTATTAAAACTGAAAGACTTCCCCATGCCATTTGTGTTAAAAGCAAGTTCAACCTTGGGTAATTTTTAACTGATACAAAAAGGACGTGATATGCTTTTTTACCTGTACAGAAACATATTAAATAATCTCCCTAACCTAAAAAATCTACACGGTTACCAGAAATATCCTAAACCATAATAGCAATAAGATATTATTTTTCAATGTTAAATTATTTCTATAAATTGCCATTAATGTATGAGACAAAGATTTCTTCACTTAGACAGTAGCAATACAATAATAAAGTATGAATATTATTCCTGGAAAAACATGCTGAAACAAAAGCCAACCACCACCCCGTCTGACTAATAACATAGGACATATATCTAAGCCCGGTCAAGTGAAAGTGCATCTCTCTCATACACGTAGCAGAAATTATGACAGAAAAGAAGGAGGGAGACTATCTCTGAGTCTTTTTAATCCCTGTGTTTAAGTTGTGAAACTCACAAGCATCTCATCTTTCTGCATTTCTTAAGGAATTAATGACCAGTTGGTATTAATGGGCCTCGTATTCACCTTGGATCATAAATTCTTTCCATCATTTATGATTCTTTAGGAAATGCACTGAATTGTGATCCTTACTGCTTAATTGATATAATATCTGACGTTATTAAAAGCTCTTGTACATACAGCTCTAAACCCACACAGAATTCTCCAAATCTCTTCTCTCTTCTGCAGTTTACTTGATAATCAAGAGTCCTGCTGGTCAGTATAACGAAGCAGTCGCTCTGCTGGGCTCTTGGAGTGGCTTAGCATCAGGTTTCAGAAATATTGCTGATGTGAAAGCTACCGTATTTTAGTTGTTGGGACAATTAGATCGTCTATTTGTTAGCTGTATTCAGCCTTTTTGTACTAGTTAAGCATGTGACTAGGTTGTTTTCCACACTGTAGCTGCAAATATAAAATCATTCAGCAATCAGAGATTCAAAACACTTAAAGTAGAATGTGAAACATTGCATTTAGTAATAAAAATCTCTGTGTTATTTTGTAAAACAGCAAAGTAAGTAGATATTTATGTGTCTTTCTGAGCAATAGTGGCAATTAAATAGAATGGGAAACATTATGTATTACTTTGCAGCTTAACTAGAAAGATAAGAATAATAAATAAATAAATAAATAAAATTAAATTAAATTTAATTTAATTAAATTAAATTAAATTTAAAAAAAATTACAGACTACTGAACAGTAGAAATGCTGGTAGTACTAGAAAAATGTGTTGGAGTGGTTTGTATCTATCTGTTTGCACAAGCCATTTTACACAACCTTCACAGAAATAACTTACAAAGGTAAAAGAAACCACCAATCTATAGAAATAGAATATGATTCTATAAAAATCACTCAAAAAATTATGTCATTTACTAAAAGAATTCTTTCTATTTTATTATGGTTTTGTTTGTCCCATTGACTTCTACAACCATCATGTAATTTCTATTAAAATCTAGAGGCTGATTCAGACAAAGGGTATTTAGGTCAGCAGGAAGCTTCCTTAAAAATAGTACAAAGGCTTTTTCTGCAAAAGTAAGTTCTTGTTGCTCCAACAGTCACTTTCAGGTTCTAAGTGCAATTGGAAGACACTTGCATTTTATTATGTACTTTAATAACAACAAAATCAAGTCTTATATCTGGAAGTTAGTTGGTAGCTGCTGTGTAACTGATGCAGAGGCGTTCACCTTTTCTTTGTTGATGCTTCCCATCTTCAGGGAAAAAAAAATACCAAAAAACTCAGAAATATCTTTTCCATCTTCCCAGAGACTGTATAAGAACTGCGTTACAAAATGTCTTAAAATGAATGCTGCTTGAAGGAGAAAAATTGAAAGAAATGGTGAAGCTTGATCTCCCAGGATTTTTAAGCGGTTTGTACTTTGGGTATAACATACAAAATTTTACCTAAGGAACAGTGCCACAATGACACAGTAATAGCAACTGAATCATTTCAATAGATCCCTCATCTGTATGACCGAGTTATTTGATTCCAGCTCGTTCTTCCCAGCTGACATGGAAGACAAACTATTTCTCTGGAGGTGTCAGCAGAGCTGCCAGTGCCGCAGCAACGACTGCGGCCGGAGCCAGCTGGAAGCTGAATCCCGGGTCCACAATCCATCTTCCCTCCCCCGTACAGTTCACTCCTCCCAGCTTTTTTCCGCCTGGCTGCATCAGAAGGTGGACTGAAGGTAGAAGGTAGGCACGTCCAGCTAGCACACCACCCAGAAAGACCTCATTGCGTCTACCTATGCTCCAGAGGGGAACGGGGTGGTGGGGAGGGGGCTTTTCCACTTTTCATCTCCGTTTTGTTCTGAGAACCAGAGTTTTTTCTTTGATTCCTCAGCAGAAGAATATGACCGTTCCCCTAACCCAGCTTTGTGGCGTGAGTCGTAATTCTAGTGTAAGGGATGATCCCACAGGCTAGTGCTGAACTAAAATTTCATATTGTCTAAGGGTTGTTCTTCTGCACTGTACCTCAGTGAGTGTCAGTGCCGTCTTAATTCTGTGCTTTCGGGAGAAAGTCCAAAACACTCATTGTAAAATATTGTGTTGTTCTAAGGCAATGGGTAGTTAAGCATAAATGGATATTCTAGTGAATGCTTTAAGTGAGAATATATGCATAAACCACTTTTTGGCTTCTCATTAAGTTCCTGAAGAATTAGAAAGTTTGCAGTTCCATGTTGATACCTTCCTGGCATTCGTATGAATTTATGTCATTTTCCTCTGCACACTTTAATGTCCAGAGTTACCAAAAGTTGTGGCACTGCTGAGACGACATTTACCACTGGAGAAGAAAACTAAAATAATGAAATATTTGTAAAAGAGGTAGTGATAAAATAAATTATATCTCCTGGTAAACCTGTATGGTTTTCTCTTCCTTACAGTGTTCCCTTTTGTCCACCATATTTCCCCATATTCCTCTGCCTTTTCCTGCTCAATCACCTTAAATTTATTGTGGTCTCTGTAATTTCCTTTTTTGCATGCAGAACTCCTAAAGAACTGCTGAGCAATTTAATTTGGGATAGCTTTATTTTACTAAAAGTGAAATATCAGTACTGATATTTAATAAGGGTCGAAGTGTATGCGGCAGTAACAGCATCTCAAGAATACGAAATGCTTAACTAAGCTTCTTAATGTTATAAAACTTAAGATAATAGTATAAGGATGGGTGACTTCATTAAACATTTCCCTGCGATACCTCAAGTTATATGTCAAATCTATCACAAAAACTACAGTGTCAAGTATATAAATCCTACAGAAATCACCAATTTTTAAAAATATTTCTTGACATAATATTAGTATGTATTTTAAAAAGTAGTAAATCTGAGCTATGCCAGGGGTTCCAAAATTTTACTATGGAATCCACTTCAAAGTAGTAAAAAAAACTTGCAAATCTTTTGAGTGTATCTTTCTAAGGCTGTATTCAGCATAGGGGAACTCCTGATTTAGACTATGCATATGATTATTTTTTTGTGGGCAGGCACCTAAGATACAAAACGGACATGAGGTTTGGAACAAAAATGAAGCAAATTTTCAAATTAGCTTTTAAAAATACATCACATATAGGGGTGACCTGCTGATCAATTAAAAATAGATTTAAAAGTCTAGCAAAAATATCCTGTTATTAGTGCAACTCAGGCTAACAGCAGTTTAATCAAATGTTATAACTTTATAATAATATTTCACTTTTAATTTTAGATGTTAGGCCACATATTGTAATCATTCGCCTTTACGCTGTGAGGATACAGTGTCTACAGTGTATTAGAAGCAGACCTCCCTGAACAATTCTTAAGATATCACGTCAAAAGGTAATACTTTAAATGCTGAAGTAAAACCTCCATGGCTGTTGGTTGTTATATTGTCTTATCTCTTTGACGAGTCTCTCTGGTGAATATTCAAAACTTACTGTGCACAGATACAGTGAAATGTCACTTGGTGAGGTATTTTGATTGAGTATTTTAAGGTCTGTTAAACTCTGGATATTGTAGTTTCATGCTCCTTTAGTTTTAAAAACATTCTTTTGATGGGTCTTCTTATTCTTCTGGTGTCACAGCATTTACATGACTCTCAAAATCAAGCTTTGTTTAATTTCCTGTTCAGAAAGTTTTTCCATAAGCAGTATTGAAAATTATTTTTTTTCTAAGACCAAAACAAGTTGGAGATGTGAGTGACTGTAACAACATCTTCTTTTCATTATCTCTTTCAGACTTTTCATTTGTTTATTTGGGGTTTCATATACGTATGGGAATTGTATTGAGAAAATCCAAATTCAAGATTGCTTGTAGGGGAAAAGAATAAAATTTATTTTTTTCAAAAACTTTATCAAAGCCTGAACAATTTCTTGCTTCCCAACTTGATAAACTAGAGAAATTTATACACTCATTTCCCATACGACTTAATGTAGATAAGCTTATCAATCAAAACCTGAACAAGAATCTTAGTATCCCTTCTGTGGCTGATATGGGCTCTTCCAACTTGTCCATCCTCCTGTGAGCATAATTTTGGAATGCAAACAGGAGGAGATGAAGTATTGCAGCTTCTTCCCCTCTTTCAGTTCTTCCTCAGCCTTTGATCATTTCAAATTGAATTTTTAAGACTTGACCCTCATTCCTTCCACCTCACAAAAGCCCCTATGACGGACCCATATCTTAATTTTAGTTTTCCTCCACCTTTTCTAAAACAAACAAACAAACAAACAAACCCCTGCAAAAGACGAAGCTAATTAAACTGCTGAGTTCCAAGGATAAGCTTACATTTTTGCAAATTTGTAGGGTCAACATTTAAGAAAGAGCTCTTAACAGTAACGTAAGTTTGTTGGGGGATTTTTTTGATATTTGCACCTGCAACTTTCCAGGCACAATTACTCCTGGATACAAACAATATAGCCCAACAACTCAGGAGGCTTGCTGGGACCTGTTTGAAACACTGGCACATAATAGCTACTCCTTTCATAATGGTTGCTTTGCTACAAGTAGTTAACTCATTACTTTGTAAAGCACTTCAAGGTACTTAGAATATGAGAGGTGCCCTGCAAAAATAAATTGCAATGTATTCTCTTCTGATCTTTTCTTTTTCTTTTCCATTCTGTTTTAGCCTATCCACTTGATAATGATCTGTCTGAGAAGATCTTCATAATTTCAAAGCGTTTCAGGTTTTGCACCACATTCTGCAAAAACGCGGAATGTCTGTGGAAGCTGTAGTGCCAAAACTTAGTAAGAAGTCACGGTGGAAGTGTATTAGATTTTTATTTTTTAATTTGGCTGATGCTTTATTTTCTATCACGTCAGATATTTTAAAAGCGCTGTCTGGGTGGGGAACAAATTAATTCCTTGTAGTTCAAATGCATACGGCTCTGTGATACTGATATAAGGTAAGATGCACTGATGCTTCTGCCAAAACAAATATTTGAGTCATAAATGCTTCAGATTATGCTCTGTTGCTTTTCCTTGAAATGAAGACATGAATTTTATCAAATATAAATGTTCCTCTATTATCATTCTGTTCTATTTCAAGAAAATCTGTTTTTTCCCTTCTATGTATGATTCGTTTTCAAAAGCTTTAATGCGTACTGTTATCAAGTGTGTATATGATGATGGAAAGCAAAACAGACTACAAAAAGAATGGATTTGTGTATTAAAGTTCCGGAATATGAAAATGAGAAGTGCCTTCATTTAAAGACAAATAGTTTACGTTCTGCCTCCCAGTCTTACAACTTACCCGTGCCTTTCAAACATAAATGATAAACTTGTAGTCAGCAACAAGTTATCCAGCATGCAGCAGAAGCGAAAGCTCCGTGTGGAATTCTGTTCTTTCCTAAAACAGAACAGGTCAAGCTGAAGGACCATCATTTCTTTCTGGTTCTAAACATCTGGGGGGTGTGTGTATCTATATGTATATATCTCTCTCTCTCCATATATATTTGTTTACACATATATCATACATTTTGTCACTTTTTTCCTCAGCAAGCTAAGCATTTCAGAAGATAAATTCTACGAATTTATGTACCTGTATTTCCCTGAAGCAGGCAGGAAAAAGTAAAGTTTCAAGAGGAGAATGTAACAAAACAGCTTCTTCTTCCCCTTGTCCCTGGACCTACTCCACCTCTTGTAAACTTCTCATTGTTCCAACTGTAGGAATTTGGGGATATGTATACTCATTGTTAGGAAGAAATGTCCAAGCACGCAATTGAGTTTATGTTTTAATTCCTGGCTGGCTCACATTACATCTATGCTGTTTATTGATGAGAGTAAAGACTAGAGAATTTTGGCTCCGTAGTAACTACTAGTTTATAAGTAAGTATTCATGGAAGGTGGTTCTGTTTAACATGCACTATTTTTTTTTTTGGAAGTAAAGAAAGAAGCTATACAAAGCTCCTTCTTTTTTGTCTTGGCTTCTCCAAATAAAGTTTTAAGCTCCATTAGTAGAAGAATCAGCTTTTCTGTAGAAGAGGTTCATTTCAAATTCACACCTGTATTTCTGTAACTGCAAAAGACACAATTTGTTTACACTTTTATCTAGTGTAACTTGTACTCACAGATACTTCTATGGCAATTTGAGATATTTCTATAAAAATAAAGAAAAAATAAGAGATGCATAAAAGTTACTTTTCTTTTTTAACAGAACTTTTATGTTCACTTATATGTGGTAACCACCCAGAATATTTTGCTTACTGCATGTCTACCAAAAAGAAGTTGAAAATTCAATGATACTTACTCTGAGTTCTTTTGCATAATAATTGTGTGGAAAAGTGTGGAAATTAGTCATCTTCCATTCTCTAAGACTTAAATTAATAATAGATTTAATAGTTTCATTGAATAATTGATGATTTGTACCTATGAATATACTGTTCAGAATGTAATGTTCTCTGCACTCTGGACACATTATTTCAGCTTTAGCACAGAAATAGATAAATAGAGTTAATAATTTTCTAACTATTTTGGTCAGTATTAAAGCATACATATCACTTTTTTTCTTGAAATACCATAGTAGTTTGAGTATTTTTACACAATTACCTTTGTTTCTGTCTTTTTTAATATTGATGAAGTAAATAGTCAATGTAAGCATGTTAAGACAGAGAAAAAAATCACTAATTCTACAAGCTAATGAATTCTTTCTTATTTCTTTCAGCCCTCACACCTCATTGTCTATATTCCACCAGAGAATACAGGAAAATATTGAGCATGTTGCACAAATCCAACAAGAAGCATTCTGAAAAATGAAAATGTAAAAACTATCCCTTTGTCAACCCCAGACGGCACTAGCTAATAAAAGCATGCAACCATTTTAGCTGGTCACGAAAGGTCTTAATTTTTATTACGAAGAACACAAGTGCTTATGAGCTTCATTTTAAAAACTGAAAAGGCACAACTGATATACCAATAATTGGAAGAACTTGGAGAGAATATTTTATATTGCTCTTATATTGTACAGGTTGAAAGTAATGAAGACATCAATCCTGCAAATGTGCCTACGTTTCTCAAGGCCACTGTCACCAGCATTAGCCTAAACTTATTACAGCACTCGCTGGTATGTCAGTTACTCCTTTTCTCAGCCTGAGGTTTTCCCTTTTAAGGGAAAGAAGGTAATCTGGAGTAATCAAGACAAGTGTTATTTTATGCAATCAAAGCCACAGGATTATTCCACACTGTCTTGCGGTGAACAGTCCTTTTTAATAAGTCACTTATTTTATATGGAAATGAACACTGCAATTGGAACCCACCCAGGGAACTTAAACATTCTGGTTTAGTTAATTCATTAGAAGGTGGGATGGTAGCGAGTATACTTTTAGCTAGGAGTTTTCTCTTGCCTATTAATTTTCAAGATAATAGCAGAGAAACACAGACATGCTCTAGAGCCTCACTCCAAATCAGATCACTCTAAATCAAAGCACCATCGTTTTCTTTGCCTCAAACGACCATAGCCTGAGAATAATGAGATGCCTTTACACCTGTCTCTACTTTGAGCTTTCAAGGAATTGGAAAGAAGTAAGATTCATATATTAGGAGTTCAGCAATCAGAATCAGACCAATATTCCAGCTGGAACAGGAGCTATAAAAGATGACCTTTGATAAAAATAAATAATCATAATTCAATAAAACTGCAGTAAAAATACTGCAACAAAGCAGTATAAGAAAGGAAAGGAAATCAAGTTAACAGCAATAAGATCTTTAAATTGTTTAGACTTTCAGTTTAGAAAATATAGGATTTGTGAACTGAAGTTGAATATGGGACTTTGAACACCAGATCACAAGCTGCTACCGTATAACATGAAGGAGTGATATTTTCAGTTGTTACAGCTTGGATATTACTATTCTTTCTCTGTAGCTAGTAAAAGTGATTATAATCTACTGATTATAAATAACCTCGTTAAAATTACGCCTGAAGAAACAAAAGAATAGTTGCTTGATTGTCAAAAAGATAAAATCATTAGTAAAATATCCAAAGGAATAAAAGAGAATAGAGTAATAAGTCACAAGCAATGTATCTGTCTCTTGATCTCTGTACATGGATTCCTTCCATCTAGTCTTCCAATTGTTTCACACGAGCCTTGAGAAAGGAGAGCAAACTTCTGTATATAGTACTAAAATATTTTACTGTCCACCTAGCATTTTACCATATTGACACACTTTTATATCTCTTTCTCAATGGACAGAGTTATTATTTAGAAGCTGTATACTAGAGATTCAATCACTTTTATGCTTTGCACATGCAGGAGATGGTTTTTCCTTGCATGCAAAGAAAGTGGACAGAAAACCCTTTAGGCATTAAAATCAAAAAGAAAATCCATTCTGCTCCTCAAGTGATTATCCTGAAGAAAGTCTCCAGAGTCTGGTTAACTGATTTGAAGACTCTCTTTTTAGGTTAAATCATACTGCTTTCAAGCAAACGGTTCACTCACCTAGCAAAAAAATTAAGCAGGCATTGGAGGAAAGGAGTCGATCAAGAGAATATGACATTGTTTTTGATTGTCATGAATTGAAACCACAAGATAGGAAATTTAATATGTCTGAAAAGTAAAGTTTAAGCAAAGACTACATACTATGAAAAAGCACTGTGTTCCAAGAAAAACAATTAATTTCTATTTCTATGTGATATATTAGTCAATGGTTCTGGACTACAAAACATTGGATAGAATAGAATACTAGCAATTAAGTATATAGTTGTTAGTCTTTACATTATGACAGTCCTCATGAAACAGACGAGTACGCAGCTGAAATATGCTCCTGAGTGTTGATGTGCTCTTCCAACTAGCTGTGGTTTGAAAAACTGACTTAGACCAGTGGTTCATTTCAAAGCGCTTCGTTTTCAAAAGCATCCCAGCCTGAAGAGGTGAACCATGTCTCAGAATTTTATTATGTTCTCCTTCCCCATCACTTTTATCACCGGTGTTATCTCTGTGGACTCATCTAGCTGGGCAGGTAGGTGTCTTTCTAGAGAGACGAATGTTATTCCAGATGGAAAGAGGAAATGATGGTGGGTTTACATCATCCTTTTCATTTGCAGCAAATGTACAAAGTCTTGTTTCTTTAGATATAGGCTTACGGAAACATGAAGGATGGTCCTTTTGCTTACAGTTCCATCTGCCCTCAGCTTCGAATGTGTGTTATTAGACTCCTTGCCAGGGTCATCCTCCCAGCTTGTGACTGTTTGCAACCTTGCCTCGGTTTCTCTGCTCTTTCCTGCTTCTTTCCCACAGCCAAATCTTTACACAAAAATAACTAACAGCAGTCATTGCCCAGCCTGCTTTTGTGTTTTGGGGGGCGAACTTATGCTTGACATTGAGTAAGAGAACACTACAATTTCTAGAAAAAGTAACCATTTCCTACAAATTCTGTAAAGGAACAGTTGTCATTACACCTTCTAGGTTACATGACTTTTAAACTAAATCAGCATACTATGTCTTAGTATTGTTATTTTCATTTCCACTAGAATTTTGTTGATTTAGGTTTTTTTTTAAAGAAGCAAAATATTAAGCTACAATCTGTATATAATGTTTCTTAGTTACAAAAAACAAAACCAAAACCAGAAAACAACAACCAAAAAAACCCACACACAAGAAAGTCTTGTACCATATTCCATATACAAGCCTATCATGAATAGGAGCATCTCACTTTTATACTAAAGAAAAAATAAACATCTTTCCTAATTTTAGGAATGTAGGTCATGAACCTCAGTTTTCTTTAGTATGTATGATATGTCTTTACCAAACACCTTGTTTTTATCAACAATAATCAGCTTGTATGGTTATATATGGAAATGAAATGAAAGTGTTTCTATATTAATCAATCTACACAAAAATTGCGTATTAGCCTTCTCATAAGGTTTTATACATTAAAAAAAAAGAGAAAAAAAAAGCTCAGTTCAGTCTTTAATCCTCATAGCTTCGAAGATTTCCATGTTCAGATTCTACTTTATCAGCAAAACTCGTCTGTTTTCACTGAATTGTAATTCATCGCAAATAAAAAACTAATCTCCAAGTGGGTGATAATGACATCCATTCATGATGCATATCGATTAGTTGTTGGATTTTGAACGTTACCAGTTGACGTGAAGAAGTCCTTCTCTTCAAGGTACTGTGCTAGAATCACTAAGTACTTTCTTTCCCATATGTTTTATCTGTGAAAACCAAGACAATCCCCATGCTTTCTGGCCCAAAATGTGGACCATGGAGTTTGCCTTTGCTGAAGAACGTTTACAATCCTGAATTATATCACTTTTGTTAATTATAAAAAAGTGCCTGATATACTTTGTTTAAATCAGTGCCATCAATTTGACAAGAACTTTCCCTTATTTTCAATTATTTGATTTGAAATGGCTAAAAACCCTGTTGAAACTGAGCCAGATTAAAAACAATTCCTTCCTGACTGTGCCTTAACGTTCCTAAAGCTCAAGGAAAGCTATTCTTGCTATAAGCTTTTAGTGAGGGAATAAAAATTTAAAATAAAGTCAATGTCAAACATGATTACAAGAAGGATAGGTCAATACAAGTCTTACCATTTTTATCTAATTTATAACTGAGTATCCTCTAAAAGCTTTGTTCTGTCATGAATTATTTTTACAGTGAAGTTTCACTGTGGCTTTTGATAGTTTATGACCTTCTAAATACCATGAAAGCATCATAAACAATGTGTCGTATACACACGTTGAAAATAACTGAGAAGGATCACCTACTTTATCATTCAATGCCTGAGGCAGCTGGAAATCGTACAGACTGAAGAAAAAAACAGAGTATGGAAACAAACGAATCTCCATCTATCTACAGGAATGTCATTTTTCATAACCTTCATTACAAATCACTTCTGCATGGAATTCTGAAGGAAGGGCTCAGCACTGCCAAATATTTGTGTGGTTTTTGGTGACTAAGGAAAACAATCTTAATGAAACACCTGATAACTTTTTGAATCAGAAACAAAAGAAAAGCACCTGTCATTTTACAAACCCATATCAAAACCTACATGATTCAGACAGTGAGTTTGCTCTTATTTGTCTGCTTGAGCGCCACACCAAGGCCACACACAGTTGGATAAAATGTCAAAGATTTTGGAAGAATCAAGCCATAGCATGTGTCTAGAGAAGAAGGAGAAAATTCTGACATATTTGCCAGTTATTTGGATGGGAACAGAATTGGGAGATGATGTTGCACAAAAAGTCCAACCTTTCCATTTGGGTAAGCACTCAGAGGCTGCAATATGAAGGACACTGTTCCATGTGTCAGATGAAGCAAGAGATAATTTGCTTTTTATAAGTCTGTGCTCCATCTGAACCACAGACTACAGTTAAATGAGCACTTATTTTTTTTGTTCTATACCTAAACAGATAAACTGATTTATAATAAATACT
Organism: Burhinus bistriatus; assembly: GCA_013397275.1. Lineage (NCBI taxonomy): Eukaryota > Metazoa > Chordata > Aves > Charadriiformes > Burhinidae > Burhinus > Burhinus bistriatus. The sequence goes on from VYXH01001651.1 coordinate 480,109, forward strand.
TTGTTTGATTGTTCTCTTTTGAACTCATGAGCTTGCTAGTTTGTGGGACAAATGCTAGATAAGTTGAGTATAGGCAGAAGAATCCCATTCAGAAAATTTTTGGGAACTGTAGTACGGTAGCCTTGATGCAAATTTTCATGAGATTATAAGTCATCTTTGTCAGTCTTCATTGAGTTTCCTCTAATAAAATTTCTGTTTTCTAATTTGATTCTTCCCTGTGAACAATTGTACTTACTCAAAACATGCACTCCTCAAATGAATAACTTCAAAAACTTCTAGAGGATTTGGAATTTCCATGATTATAAGGGCACTAGTACTCTCCTCTGATTTTGCTTCTGACATTTTTTTTTATCCTTGGTAAAGGTTTCTGACCACTGTTTTTGTTTGCAGCCAGCCACTGAAAAATACTTTAGAAGGAGATTCTTTACAACTGTTAATATATATCATTAACAGGCTGCAGAAATGGGCTGATGTTCTCGTGAAGTTCAATATCCAGTGTCATCCATGAAATTCTGCAAAAGGAAGTACAAAGTCCTGCGCCTGGGGAGAAATAACTGAAGGCATCAATGAAGGATGAGGGCCAGCTGGAAAGCAGTTCTGCAAAGAAGGGCCTTGGGGTCCTGGTGGACAACAAGTTGAACATGAGCCAGCAATGTGCCCTTGTGGCAGAGAAGGCCAACAGCATCCTGGGCTGCATCAGGAAGAAAATCATCAGCTCAAGGTCAAGGAAGGTGATTCTTCCCCTCAGCACTGGTGAGACACATCTGAAGTGCTGGGTCCCATTCTGGGCTCCCAGTAAAAAAAGGACGTGGACGTTGACACAGTGGAACAGGTCCAGCAAAGGGCCCAGAAGATGGCTAAGGGATCTGTCATAAGAGGAGAGGCTGCGAGAGCCGGGAGTGTCAGCCTGGAGAAGGGAGGGCTCAGGGGAGTCTCATCCTTCCGTATCTGATGGGCAGCAACAAAGAGAACAGAGACAGACTTTTCTCTGTGGTTTCCAGTGAAAGGACAAGAGGCAATGGGCACAAAGGGGAATACAGGAAATTCCATCTAAACATAAGAAAGAAAAAAGTTTTGCATTTTTTTCCTGTGGGGACAGTTGAACCCTCGTACAGGTTGCCAAGAGAAGTTGTGGAGTCTCCGTCCTTGGCGGTATTAAAAATGCAACTGGACACAGCCATGAGCAACCTGTTGCAGTTGACCATCCTTTGAGCGGGGTGTTCAACTACATGGTGTTGAGAGCTTCCTTCCAACCTTGACCATGATGCTGTGATCATACAAGCAGAGTGACTTTTGGCAGTATAATACATTATTGATTTCTGCTATCTTATATAGTTAAGGCTTATGCGAATACTTGATTCCATACCAAGGAATGGGCTTTATTAATTCATATTATTAATTGAATCAGTAAAGACCAGAACTATGCTAGACATGGCTTCATCACCTAGGCATGTTAGGTAGCTGTGTTTAATACTCAGTAATTAGAATTGGTTTATATGTTTTGCTAAAATATTCTATTTCACTGGGGCTAGCCGTTCCTCAGAAACACAACTTTGGAAGAAGGATTTGCTGAGGAATCTTCATCTGGGAGGGCTAGAAAAAAGGAAAGCAGGAAGAAAACAGCCAGAGGGATGATTAGACTTGCTAGCATTTTAACAGGGAAAAAATTGAATACAGAAAGACACAGAAAGAGAGACAACATAGTTAGCGGTCTGTGGAGGAGATGACCAACAGGAACAGCTTGGTTTGGTGCGATTTTTGGATGAAAAAATGTTCTCACACAAGCAGAAACTTTTGTCTCAACATGCACGCTTCTTACCCACCAAACTAAACCAAATATTTGTGTCTCTCCTTTGTTATGTGTCAGTTTTTATAAAATTCCAGAAGGCACGTTGGAATTCCAGTACAGAATTAAAGAAATTTCAGCAGTGCAGCCTTCGTAACCTTTCCAGTTTAATCACTTTTGATTTGCAAGTAATTCATATTTGAAAGAAAGTAAAAATACATTTAAAAAAGAATAATAAGACTTCTATGAGATCTTTATTTATAAACTCGCATGTAAAGAAGCTTTGGGCCAAAACCTCTGAGCCACGAACACAAGCAAGTAAAGGCACGATTCCTAGGTCAGAACAGTATGCAAAAAGCAGTTGGAGGGCATATATACTTATTTACATAATTAGATATGAGTTAGACTGAGATAACCATTCTGTAATTACACATACAGAAGAAATGTTTTCTGCAGAAAAGCAAAAACCTTTGTTGTGTATCCAATACAGAGGTTGTTATGATAATAACTTAATGGAATAATAGCTGTAGTGTCAGGCTGTTACATATCACCTTCTGTCACTGGGTTTCAAAGTGACGTACAAGCAGGCTGAGTTATTTTCCCTTTTTATTCAAAACTTTATTGCTGATGCTAAGAAAAAACATGAAGGGATCTCCAAAACTGAATCGGATGCAGGTAAATCTAGATGACTAATGAGCGTTAAGACTGTTTTCGAATGTCAGCTAGTACAGCTGCATGAGCTTTACCAGACTACATGGACCTACTGGGTCTCCACCACCTCATACTGCCATGCCTAAGGCGGGGTGTGCTGCACAGCCCTCCACGCACCACCTAACTGGTGTTCTCCTCTTGCTCTTATGCAACAACAAAAGAAACAATTCTTTCATAATGAGCTGAAAATAACAGAGGAAAATGGAAAAGGTGGTTTGTCCACTAAGCAAAGCACTAAATGCAGAGACTTTTGCTTCTGATACTATGAAACAGCCCAGTTTAGGATTTGGATTTCTTCAGGTTATCAGAGTGGATGAAACAGAGTTAATTAAAACATGTTTCATCACTGCACAAGTTACTTATTTGGAGAAGAACAGATTCATGCTCCAATGGCAAATGACTTCATTTGTGATTCTCAAAGTTCTATTTAAATTTGCACTCCCAGATTTAAAATAAATATCTCTGGATCTTAATGCTTTGGGGTTTTTTTTTTTCCAGATCTTTACAGAATAATTTATTGCCACAGTATCTTTTTTTTTTTTGCAAATGTATAAACAAGTTCAAAAGTACAAGTTGACTGTTGGCTACTAAATGCAGTGACTTATAAGCAACAGTTTGAGTCAGGAAGGCTCTACCCCACTTACTGCCAGAAAACAAGCAAGTAAACAAGGGGACGATGTATTTTAGAGTTACCCTGTCTCTTACAGTCCGTTCCTATTACTGACCACTGTCTAAAGCAGAATTGCTGCTCTGATCCAGCACAGATGTTCTTACCTTATGTTGAATGAGATTACCTGTCCTCTTTTTTTTTTCTCCCACTTCTTGTAGTCAGACTTCTAAGGCAGTTTACCGCAGGGCTTGCAGCCAGTGTTCTGGATGTAGCAGGCTATAACATCTACTCTGTTTATGCAACCCAACCTTGTTTAGCTTACACTTCACAAAGTGAATTCTAAATTTTAACGAAGTTAAGAAGGCAGTATATGCTATCTAATTAGGAGAGAGGGGTTTTTTTAATTATTCATTCCTGCCAGCTCTGTTTTGTTCCTTCAATTACAAAATTCCTCCCTCCTAGAGAACTGGAATTCCCCTCAGTTAGAAAGGTACTTTCAAGAATACCAAAAGCAAAAAGAAAAATTATTTGCTTTTGAGGTGTGCAATAGCAAATGCCAGATGTAAATCTATGCATTTTGTCTAGTACGTGACTGATTAATGAAATGTGTCCTTATTTTTTATTAAAGTAATCAAGCAGAAACCCTGAAACTGAATCTTTGCATTTCAAAAGACCATAACAAACAGACTTTGAACTCAGGAGAAACAAGAAACACTAGTGGTGTTGTATCCATACCCGTGATGATCTGGGGATATTAGCAAGGCAAGGTTTGGATGGAGAGGTACTATCTTTGAAAAGGTGAACTATTATAGTTGGAGAGAAATAGAACAAGCTTTCTTTCCCACAAGAATTCTATTAGCCATTATTAGGAGTATATTACTGAAGATTTAATTGGCATAGAAAGACAGGATTTTTGGAATTTCAGCATTTCTAAATTAGCTGTTCTATTATGAAACTTCCTGTTGAAAGAAGGGTGAAGATGTCTGCATGCAGAAAAATTATAGTCTGGCATAATATTAAAATCCATGTTAGTGCAGTATAACCTTGGACAAACTTTCCAGAATTTATAAAATTTAAGAATAATTTAATTTTTTTCTGATTTTTTTTTTTTTTTAATTATAGAAGAGACTTTCTGTGAACAGTTCTCTGCTTTAGGAATTACTTACTGTAGGGTCTCAGGATTGCAGCATAAGCCACTTCAAAATGGACATCAGAAGGTCTCTAATCCACCCTGCAGCTTCAAATGAGGTCAGCTATGAGATCAGAACGGCTTTTTCCTGCCAGATCTTGAAAACCTCCAAGGATGGAAATTGAATAACCTCTCTGGGCAACCTCTTAAGCTGTCTGACTATCTCATAAGAAAAAAAGTTGTTCTTTATATCCAATGTGAATCTCATTTCAAGGTTCTTTGTCTCGTCCTCCCACCGTACAACATTGTGAAGAGGCTGACTCCATCTTCTCAATAGCCTCCTCATAGGCATGGGCAGGCTGCTATTAAATTTCCCCTGGGATTTTCTTTTCTACAGGCTAGACAAGCCTTGAGACCAATGGGATTTTTGCCTTACATATTGATGAATAATAATATCACTGGGCAGTGTTTCTCCTGGAAGATAATTTGGTTGCTCGCATATTATCATTGTCATAGGAGACTCCCTTCTGATGGGAACAGGAAGCTCAATTTGCAGACCAGACCCACTTCTTAGGGAAGTCTGCTGCCTCTCTGGGGTGCAGGTTAAAGATATGAAGATAAAGTTTCCTAGCCTGGTATACGGCCTTCAGATTATTATCCATTACTGATTTTTCAGGTAGGCAGTGATGAAGTTACAACAAGAAGTCTGAGGGCAATCAAGAGAGACTTCAGGGCCTTGGGGCGACCAGTTAAGGTATCAGGAGCACAAGTAATGTTCTCCTCTATCGCTCCAGTTGCAGGGAATGATGAGGAAAGAAACAGGAAGAGCAAGGAGATCAGTACCTGGCTCTGATCTTGGTGTTACCAGCAGAATTTTAGGGTTTTGATCATGGGTCAGTGAACATGACATCAGGCCTGCTGGGAGTAGATGGGATACACCTCTCTCAAAGGGGGAAAAGGATCTTTGCACAGGAGTTACCAGAGCTCATTGAAAGAACTTTAAACTAGATTTCAAGGGGGAAGGGATAAAACCAGGTTCCCTAGAGACTAGCCTGGGGCTGCATACCAATGTTTGAGGGATGGTGTGCTAGCAAGGTTCTTCAGTCTGCCCTCTCAGTGGAGGTAGAGTATGGAGATCCATGTGGCAGAAAAGAAACAAGGGTCATTGATGTGTTATAAACCATGGAAGCACCTGAGAACGGTCATGTAGGAATTAGGGCTTTGCCCCCCAAAATGGTGGAGAGATCAGTAGCCCAACTGAAGTGCATCTACATCAATGCATGCAGCACAAGCAACAAACAGGAGAAGGTGGAAACCATTGTGCGGCATGAAAACTATGATATAGTTGCCATCACAGAAACATGGCGGGATGACTCACACAACTGGAGTGCTGCAATGGATGGCTATAAGCTCTTCAGAAGGAACAGGCAAGGAAGGAGAGGTGGTGGGTAGCCCTGTGTGTTAGGGAGTGTTTTGATTGTCTAGAGCTTAATGATGGTGACAATAGGGTTGAGTGTTTATGGGTAAGAATCAGGAGGAGGGCCAAGAGGGCAGATATCATGGGGGGAGTCTGTTGTAGACCGCCCAACCAGGATGAAGAGGCAGACAAAATATTCTATGAGCATCTGGGATAAGTCTCATAATCGCTAACTCTTGCTCTCGTGGGGGACTTCAACTTACCAGATGTCTGCTGGAAATACAATACAGCACAGAGCAAACAGCCTAGGAGGTTCTTGGAATGTGTGGAAGATAACTTCCTGACACAACCGGTGAGGGAACCAACTAGGGAAGGAGCCCCGCTGGACCTGTTGTTTGTGAACAGAAGACTTGTGGGTGATGTGAAGGTTGGAGGCTGTCTTAGGCATAGCTATCACACAATGATAGAGTTTTCGATTCTTGGAGAAGTAAAGAGGGGTGTCAGCAGAACTGCCACCTTGAACTTCTGGAGGGAAGACTGACCTGTTTAGGAGACTGGTTGACAGAGTACCTTGGGAAGCAGTGCTGAAGGGCAAAAGAGTCCAGGAAGGCTGGACATTCTTCAAGAAGTAAATCTTAATGGTGCAGGACCAGAACATCCCCATGTGCTGAAAGATGAGCCAACAAGGAAGAAGACCAGCCTAGTTGAACAGAGAGATTTGGCTGGAACTCAGGAAAAAAAGGAGAGTTTATGAGCTTTGGAAGAAGGGACAGGCAGCTCAGGAGAACTACAAGGATGTCATGAGGTTATGCAGGGAGAAAATTAGAAGCCCAACTAGAACCTAATCTGGCTACTGATGCAAAAGACAATAAAAATGTTTCTATAAATACATTAGTAGCAAAAGGAGGACAAAGGAGAATCTTCATCCTTTATTGGAAACATAGTGACCAAGGATGAGGAAAAGGCTGAGGTGCTTAATGCCTTCTTTTCCTCAGTCTTTAACGGTAAGACCAGTTGTTCCCTGAGCACCCAGCTTCCTGAGCTGGAAGACAGAGGCAGGGAGCAGAATGAAGCCCCCATAATCCAAGGGGAAATGGTTAGTGACCTGCTACATCACTTAGATGCACACAAGTCTATGGGACCAGATAGGATCCACCCGAGGGTACTCAGAGAGTTGGTGGAAGTGCTCACCAAGCCACTTTCCATCATTTCTCAGAAGTCCTGGCTAACCGGGGAGGTCCTAGCTGACTGGAGATTAGCAAATGTGACACCCCATCCTCAAGAAGGGCCGGAAGGAGGATCCGGGGAACTACAGGCCTTCTTGAGTGCCATTATGAGGCACACACAGGACAACCAGGTGATCAGGCTAAGTCAGCATGGGTTTACAAAAGGCAGGGCCAGCTTGAGTAACCTGATCTCCTTCTATGACAAGGTGACCCACTTGGTGGATAAGGGAAATGTTGTCTACCTGGACTTTAGTAAAGCCTTTGACATGGTTTCCCACAGCATTCTCCCAGAGAAACTGGCTGCTGATGGCTTGGATGGGCGTACTCTTCGCTGGGTCAAAAACTGGCTGGATGGCCGGGTCCAAAGAGTTGTGGTGAATGGAGTTAAATCCAGTTGGCNCCTCACTCCAAGAAAGACATTGAGGTGCTGGAGAGTGTCCAGAGAAGGGCAATGAAGCTGGTGAGGGGTCTGGAGAACAAGTGTTATGAGGAGCAGCTGAGGGACCTGGGGTTGTTCAGCCTGGAGAAAAGGGGGCTGAGGAGAGACCTTCTCGCTCTCTATAACTACCTGAGAGAAGGTTGTAGTGAGGTGGGGGTTGGTCTCCTCCCAAGTAACAGGCAATAGGACAAGAGGAAACGGCCCCAAGTTGCACCAGGTGGATATTAGAAAAAATTTCTTCACTGAAAGGGTTATCAAATATTGGAACAGGCTGCCCAGGGAAGTGGTGGAGTCACCATCCCTGGAAGTATTTAAAAGATGGGTAGACGTGGTGCTGAGGGACATGGTTTAGTGGTGGTCTTGGCAGTGTTAGGTTAACGGTTGGACTTGGTGGTCTTAAAGGTCTTCTCCAACCTAAAGATAGTATGATTCTATATTTTGCCATTTAAATCGTTGTAGCCAGAGTGTGGGACAAGTTGTCAAAGGCTGTCTAAAATTTAAGAGAAACAAATAAGTTCTATCATAATCATGCTTTGTTGTACAAGCTGATGAAATGACCTGATTTTACCTAAGCTTAATGTTTATCTAATTTTGTATCTACTTGTTTCTGGCTCTCATGGTCTGAATGCTCTTCCGTAAGTAAGTTCTATGGACTTATATACTATGTACTAATGTAGGATAGGAACTCCTAACAGTTTCACTGTCATTAAAACTCTTGAAATGTCCCAGAAAATCAAAAATCTGTAAATCAATATATCCGTGTCTGACTTACCTATACTATAGCATATGGGCAAAATTCTGAATGGTGCACTGAAGATTAAAGAGGGAATTATCTAAGTAAAGGTGTTGGAGGAAAGCATAACAAAATTAATAGTGTTGCAAGGATACGACTGAAGTCTGGTTTTGGCATTATAATGCCTCACCTCATTGCATGGAGCATGTTGCTAGTAAATCAGTTCTGTCTAGAAGACAAATTAGTTTCCTATCCCAAAATGAGCTAGAAGGAAAAACAGGCAGAAAAGAGAGAGAAAGAAATTAATGTTGCCTCAACTTTTAGTAGATTCAAAATACATTTTTTGTTCTTGATCATTATTATTCCCATTAAAAGCATTTATAATACATTCTATTGCAATTTCATGGCACATTCCCAAGCTCCAGCATTTTCATTACCATGGTAAATTGCCAAATACTTAGAAACGGTAATCTGAAAACTGAGAAAAGGAGATGGTGAGATATTCGCATTTCAGCTGTTTAGAAACATGCGAAGTGACAGTGTTGTATCTTTTGAAGTTTGGAAAGTACCTTTGGAAAAAACAACTCATTTACATTTTAAAGATATCATCTGAGTAAGTAGCATCATTACTGTGTTATACTTAGGAAAAAAAAAATCAGATGGTTCTGTAAAAGCTGTTCTCAATATTCTTTCCTCTGACCTTTTTACTATTCTGGTTGTGAAAGGAATTCCTTTTCTAAAGTAAAAGATTAATGGCAATAACTTTGACACTTTGCACTGTACTAAATACATGCTGCTTCTTGCTAGATTTCACACACCTATTATTTCATTTGTCGTTAAAGACAGGTAGAACTTTCTGTTCTGAATGACAAAAACCCAAACAGCAACAATGGGAATGGAATAAGTGGCAAAAACTACATTAATTTTTCAATCTATTAGGTGTTTGCAAGCTGTCGTTCCAAAGATTCACAATGTTATTATGGAATTTCCATCAGAATTCATATTACAAGTTCAACTACTATCTCTATTCTCTATAATATAAAACTTTTCTATGATTTATCCTACAGGTACACAAGTTAGTAAGTGGTCATATTCCTTCTGAGGTAAAATCCAGCTTCTGAAGAAATAAGCTAATTATGGTACATACTCTAATAGTAAACAACAATCCTGTCTGTTTAAGAAGAAAAAATGCCCATTGTTTTTCACTCTGAGGACTGATCCAATTGCCTGAAAATAATTCATGATGTCCTGAAATATATTGTATTCAAATCACAGTTTGTGACTTTTATACATAGTCTGTGTGAATTGTGTGTACAAATTGGATATATGAATTTCATACGAGCCAAATCCTGGATTAATTTGCGTTTAAAACAAACAAAAAAACCCACCTAACTTTTTAAAAATTACATAATATTGTTTCTCTTTTCCAGCTGTCCAAAACACTGCCTCACATTTTATCCTTTTGTTCTTTTTTTTTTTTTTTTTCTTTCCCCCACTCCCCCTCCACCTGGAACTGGAGTTGGGAAATTCAGTTATCTATTTATCTCGCTTTGTATACTTCCTCTTCTAGCATTCTTCTTCTTCCAGCGTTAACCAGGACTAACCCTTAGGATCCTATGGCTGGGAGCCAGTGCTCCTGTCTCGTCATTAAGTTCTGTTTCTAATCCTTTTAAGGAAGCTCCTTAGTGACGGTAGGCTGGACTGGACCAAGCTAAGAACTCTCTGGATGTGCTACATACTGAACCAGAACATGAGGATTCTTTACGGAAAGCTGCAAAACCAGCAGAAAATACTGTCATAGTCTGACAATCCCTCCTTTTATTTGGAACAAATACAGAGCAAACAAAGCCCTTCTCTTTGTAGTCCCTGTTCCGCATTACAGAATCACAGAATCACCGGGATTGGAAGAGACCTCTGCCAGAGCAGGGACACCTAGAGCAGGTTGCACAGGATGGCGTCCAGGTGGGTTTGGAATGTTCCCAGAGTCGGAGACTCCACCACCTCTCTGGGCAGCCTGTTCCAGTGCTCTGCCATCCTCAAACTAAAGAAGTTCCTCTCATGCTTAGATGGAACTTCCTATGTTCAAGTTTGTGCTCATTACCTCTTGTCCTGTCACTGGACATCACTGAAAAAAGACTGGTCCCATCCTCCCGGCACCCTCCCTTTAAGTATTTATAAACATTGATAAGATCTTCCCCTCAAGTTGTCTCTTCTCCAGACTAAAAAGACCCAAGTTCCTCAGCCTTTCCTCAGAAGAAAGATGTTCCAGTCCCCTAATCATCTTCGTAGCCCTCTGCTGTACCCTCTCCAGCAGTTCCCTGTCCTTCTTGGGAGCACAGAACTGGACACAGTACTCCAGGTGTGGCCTCACCAGGGCAGAGCAGAGAGGGATGAGAACCTCCCTCGACCTGCTTGCCACACACCTCTTGATGCACCCCAGGAAGCCATTGGCCTTTTTGGCCCCAAGGGCACATTACTGGCTCGTGGTCATCCTGTTGTCCACCAGGACTCCCAGGTCCCTTTCCACAGAGCTGCTTTCCAGCAGCTCAGCCCCTAACCTGTACTGGTGCACGAGGTTATTCCTCCCCAGGTGCAGTACATTATACTTGCTTTTGTTGAACTTCATTATGTTCCTCTCTGCCCAACTCTCCAGCCTGTCCGGGCCACGCTGAATGGCAGCACAGCCTTCTGGTGTGTCAGCCACCCCTCCCAGTTTTGTGTCATCAGCAAACTTGCTGAGGGTACCCTCTACCCCTTCATCCAGGTCATTGATGAATATGTTGAACAGGACTGGACCCAGTCCTGACCCCTGGGGAACACCACTTGTCACAGACCTCCAGCTAGATTCTGTGCCACTAATCACAACCCTCTGAGCTCTATCTGCCAGCCATTTTTCAATCCACCCCACTGTCCATTCATCCAATCCACACTTCCTACGCTTGCCTATGAGGATGCTGTGGGAGATGGTGTCGAAAATCTTGCTGAAGTCAAGGTAGACAACATCCACTGCCCTCCCCTCATCTATTTGTCCAGTCACACCATCATAGATGGCTATCAGATTAGTCAGATAGGACTTCAGATATTACTTCCTTTCCTACATTGCAATCCCTACAAATGCAGCATTTACCTTTTGCTCCAGCTGAGCAGAATTGCCAGACACCGTGCTACAGGTACTGCACAGGGAGAACATCTGCACTGAGCAGAAATAATGTCATTCTAATTTTCTATTTTTTAATACAAATACCAGAAACTCACTGGGTTTTGTCATCTTTGAAAATAAATATATATGAACCCATAGCTGGAAATAATTTCAACAAAAATTATTTATAGATAGCTAGAATTAAGTTTTGGCCTCAGCATGTCTGAAGCACTCATTTAATACCTGTTTAGTGCACTTAATTATTGCCAACAAAACAGCAAAATAATGTGGTGTTATTTCCCCAGCTGGAAATAAGATTAAAATTCGCGTTCCTTGTAAGTTCTTCAGAATCAAATCGGGATTAGTATTACTAACCAATTTTTATAAATTAAATGATTAAAATACATTTCCATTGGAGATCAGGTAAAATGTTCATGTTTTGGAAATTATTATGTTTTGTTGTATGTTATTCATTTACTTCACTATATAGAACTGTAAAAAATACCCACCTGTAACTCCAGACATCATTTCTTGTAAGGATTGAAGTGTTGTCCTAATTTGCTATCATTTGACTTTTATTCCTGTAAAAAGGGAAAAGCTGGAATGGGCTTACTATGAAAGAGAGAATAATACTTTTACCCATTAATTCATTAAGAGTTCAGATTAATCCATAAGACATTATTTTTCAGGAAAATGGTCCTTTTCCTAAAAATCTTGAAGAATGAATTTACTTTTATAACTCAGTAGAGACATTAAAATATGTAACGTTTTAATAAAATATGTGGAAGTGAAGAGGAAAGGGGATCAGTAATGTACAGACAAGTATATAGAATTGGTAGGAGTGACCAGTTAGGAAATACTAAAGGGCTTGAATCTCCCATTCCAGGGGAAATTCCATTTTGCAAAAAAGGCCTTGGAAGTCCTGGTGGACAACAAGTTGAACACAAGCCAGCAATGTGCTCTTGTGGCAGAGAAGGCCAACAGCATCCTGGGCTGCATCAGGAGGAAAATCATCAGCTCAAGGTCAAGGAAGGTGATTCTTCCCCTCAGCACTGGTGAGACACATCTGAAGTGCTGGGTCCCATTCTGGGCTCCCCAGTAAAAAAAGGACGTGGACACAGTGGAATAAGTCCAGCAAAGGAACCCAGAAGGTGGCTCAGGGATCTGTTATATGAGGAGAGGCTGCGAGAGCTGGGAGTGTCAGCCTGGAGAAGGGAGGGCTCCAGGGGGATCTTAACCATACGTATAAATATCTGATGGGTTGCAGTAAAGAAGACAAGAGTCAGTCTCTTCTCCGTGGTACCCAGTGAAAGGACAAGAAGCAACAGGCAACACTGGAATACAAGAAATTCCATTTATACATTAAGAAAAACTTTTTTTCCTAATGAATTTTGGATTCTTAATTCCAAAGTTGCATACGTCTAACAGGAGAGATGGGATATTTTCCCCTCTTCTGTCTTGCCAATAGCTATTTGTTTAGGAAACTCATAAGCAGGTTCTTAAATGCTTTAAAGGTGTAGAATACACACCATTTTAGGCTAGTTCTCTAACCATCAGACAAATAAAAATATGGGGAATTGGGCATAGAAACTTGTCAAAAAAGAAAGCTGGCCTTAAGTGTGACATACTAAATTTTTTGTCACAGCCATAATTAAGTCATTAGCAGCAGTCACTTGGGATCATAAATATTTTTTCTCAGTAAAATAAAGTGCCTACAACTTTTCAAACACAAAAAAATGTAGGGTTTTTTCCTGGATCCTTGTCCGGAATACTGAATACTTGAATGTTGAGTCACCATCTGAGAGATTTTTGGCTCTGGCCCAGCACAGTAACTACTTGGTCTAACAATTTTAATTTTAATTTTGCCTTTTTTTTTTTTCTCCTTAACTTTTTTTCTTTAAGAATTTTTTAGCAGTTTTAAAACTAAGGTCTTTAATATACATCCAAACTACTTTATATTATCTCGCTGTTTGATTTGTCAGATTTCCTATCTATTCTGTGCTTATATTTATTGTTTTGGCAACTACTTTCAACCTCGTATATAACAGCTGTTTTTGTCTTTGAATCATTCATCTTAATTTTAGTTTGATTTGGCTTATATCCAACTACAGTTGTCAGGGATAATACAAATCCCACCACGGTAATGCTAAAGGATTTAGGATTGTCCCACAAATATTCTATAGTCCTAAGTGGATCTGTTTCATTTATCCTCTCTACATCCTCTTCTTCCTCAGCTTTGGATCAGATTTGGAGAATGGAGAAAAGTATATTGGATGTATGTGAGTTGCTGTGGTCCCTGAACCTCAACAATCTCATTTTCCTAGCAGTTGTTCACCAGTTTCTTTTATACTGGCTTGTTTGACTGTTAAAGAGGATCTGTCACTTGGTTCAAGTCTTTGTCACTAAAACAGGAGGACTGTGAACAGCACTCAATCTCTGCAAGACACAAAACACCAGAATCCTTTGGTTTGTGTAGATGTCCTCTACTGTTAATTGCAACTAGGTCTTAAGAGCTGTAATGAAACAGTGTCTTTATTTAACATGGTTTCTACCTTGGCAAATGACCGGTAGAATTCAGAAGATTTTATTTTTCAATCTAAATATGTATTAAGGGTTTTTAACTGAAAGCATTGAATAGTTAGTATTGAAAATCAGATAGAAGGTAAAGGTTGGTTTTAAAGAAAAAACAAAGAAACACATTTTAATGTATGAAACTACTGTACTCATACATTTCAGAATAAAATTCATTTTTATTTCAAAACTTTGTTTTTATTTTTGTTATATGTCAAAATTTTAATGAAAGACCTCAATTTTACAAAAGTACTGGCGACTGAATGGTTTGCTTCTAAAATCTGTAAGCAAATTCTTTGTCTCATTTCAGAACAAAAATTTGGATTTTATTAAATTCTCTATACAATGAAAAGAAATTGTCTTTTCTATAGATGCTGGTCACTGTCTGGAAAGTTAATATTCACATCAGTCCTTGTCTTACTATCTTTTCTATGCTAGTCTTTATATCAGAGAATAAAGCTATTTGATTAGTTGCACACTATAAAGTAATGAATTAATCTGATCCCGTATTGCTGTACAGTTTGCATTGCAAGTTACATTCTGTGGTAAAATTTATCTTTTTTTATTCCACTGCTGGCATTCAGCTTGTTTGTGGATCTACTTCTTTGCAATATAGTTAGAGACAAATACGGACTAAAACAAGTCTTGTCTGTTATTTGTTTTTTTTTAATTCTATATCTTATAATGGAGGCACTGCGTGCCTGAGTCTGTCCTCATTGCTAAGTAAAAAAGAGTAATTTAAATGTGTCTAATGTCCTAGTGAATTAAATTGTTCCATTTTACTTACAACAAAAGCAAGTTAAGATTGCCAATGTGGTAAATTAAATGTACACAAAATCATTTAAGTGATTTCTTGATTTCAGCTGACAATCATTTTTGATCATCTGAAGATGCTTTTAGTTTGTAATGTTCCATCTGATAATTTCTGACACATATAAAACCCTGTATAAAATATTTATCAACTTAGTAGCATCTAATTTCTAACAAGACGAGTATTCCTGAAGGCTGTGTTTTCTTTAAAATACTTTTTCTGTTACATTGAAGGTTTCCCCTCTCACTCCCAAGGGAATGTATTGACAATTTCAAATTATCCTTTACTTGACAAATATAATTTCAAGCACCCTTCTCAGTTTTCTACCAGGCTTTCTTCTAAGTTACAGATGGAAATGGCCTTCTGGCATTTGTGGTGTGGGGTTTTTTTAGCCTTGTTTTGGTATCTGTTGAGTGTACGACACCCAGGAATGCTAGTACATCGTGTTTATTCTTTAAACTCAAGAGTTCGGCATGTTTCACCACATGATATTTTCCCAAAATGTGCTGTTTTGAAGAAAAGCCCGTGAAAATTCCCTATGTTAGCATAAGAAATCCCTGCAGTTTTTATTAAAGATATCTACTGGTCCCTGGTGACTTCTGAAGACAGAATCCTTAGTATGCTTCATGCCTAAAATATCTCAAGGGAAAACCAAAATTAACTCAGTTAATTTTGATCATCTAGGTCTCTCTTACAATAAGAAGTGGATCAGTCCCTCTGCAGATGTAGCAGATTAACCATGAATTATTCAGTATCAAAATATACGTGACAATTGGCTTCTGTTATGAAATGTACATAATTCATAAGACATCTGTTCTACGTTTTCACATTCAAGAGGTACAAAGTGCAAAGGCAAAAAGTGTGAAACGGATATATAGAGGAACATTCTATTTCATATCACTTTTTCTCCTACTCTGTTCAATAAGGGTTAAGGAAACAGCCATGTACCAATTTATTTTATAGGTGTATTTTTTCATTGTTTTGTTATGAAAACTCACTTGCTGGTAATTCTCTTTTTGATCATAGCCTCAACAGAATTATTCGAGGACAGACTCTATGGGTCCATTTAGAAGAAAATAAAATGTAAAACATCTGTCAATCATGCCGGATATCAATCTTTTATACATATAAAGTTGTAAGTAGTTTTGTTTGTTTGTTTGTTTGTTTTACATGTGTGTCTGCAAGTATATGCACAGGTATATATATGTATGTGCATGTATATGCATAGATACTTTGACATCACAGTGAAAATAAGGAGTAATTTCCAGTAATTTCTTTTACCTTAGTCTAACTAGTGCTTAGAGGTACACTAACTGTAAGTCTTGTGGACCAAACAAAACCCCCTGGCATTCAGAACATCCCGGTTGAGGGTGTTTTATGAAACTGTACAATAAACAAAAAGAACATTAAATGGTCTCTGATTTCATAACTACTATTCAATGAGAAAGAGTATTCACGTGCCAGGAAAGCTCATTTTTCAAATACTGCCCCTGTCTTGCATGGGATAGTGAATTGAAATGTCATTACAGTGGACCATAAGTCTATCCAAATGTAACACATTGCTTCCATGATTTCAGAGCACTTCATTTAACTTTGACTCTCAAACTTAAATGAGTTTCTAGAAAAAAATGTTCAGGTTACCAAAAAACAGTTATTGAAGAAAACATTGTGCTGAAATGCAGAAGAAAATAACAATTTTGAAGGTTTTGGCAAAGGTAAAAAGCAATTAGAAAAATATTTAAATCATCTCCAAAAAGAAAGCCTATTTCAATTGACCAGAAATTTTCATCCATGTAAGTCTACATATTTTTCCAGACATATTTATTGATAATTTATGACAGAATTACTCCTAGAACTTGCTTTTAGAACACAGGATACTGAGAACAAGAAAAGAAAACAAAATAGGTAACGGTCTTTTACTTGATACAAATCAAATGCCTATCATTGTAGATACCTAAGAAACCTAATCTCACTGCGTGTGAAAATACAGTTCGCTGTCTTCTGGAATCAGACCAAACTTATGAAGTATTCTGAAAGGTTTGAAAGATACTGGTAAGTATTAGCTTGTGCCGGCGACACTAAGAAAGTGATGAAGACTGATGGCCTGGAGATCAACATTTTGCTGCCATCTGAGAAGAAGACACCATCTGTGAAGTCCCCAGCTCACGTTATTTGCCACTTCTTGCTGCAGGCCAGTGGGCAGCCTGCATGGCCAACTCACTGCCTGGTCCTCACAGGGACTGTTAGACCCGGGCGTAGAGACTGGCAATTTAGCATTTCCTGTAAAGTCAGACACCTACAGGTTCGGAGAAGCTTCAGAAAATAGGTGTAGAATTTTCTGCCATTGCACTTTAGAGCTCTGAACCGTTGCTTCTCCAACAATTCAGCCTGTTTTTTCAGAGAAAAGAGGATAACTGCATCTACACTGTTCCCTCCCCACTAAAATATAGACCACTCAGTACCATCATACACCCTTTATTTACCAAATACAGCCATGGATGGTTCTGCTTGATGAGGCAAATACTAATTTCACAGAACCAGTGATTCCTGACAGACTTGTTATGACCGACAAGTATGTTTATCAGTAAGCTACTTGACTGCTCTGGCTCTTAATATATGAGTAAAAGCTTTTGTGCAACTGGAGAAGAGATTTCAGCAGCAACTTAATCACTTTTATTCACAGAAATATTTTCAGAGCTTTGACTTTCATGTGTGTCAGTGACCAAGTCCGAAGGCTGGATGAGATGAAACTGAGATAGCTGTGTTCAGAGAGGGTTTTTTTCCCAGCTGCAATCTCTTTTGAAAAGATTTTGGCCACTAATATAGATGGCCATATTGTGCAAAGGTGAATAAATTCTCTTATACCTTTGAATAAAAAAACATTGCTTAGGTCATCTGCTTTACCACTTTTCACTTTGAAGTCTAAGGTTCAAATACTCCTCGGAATACTGGATGGGAAAAAATGAAGATGGTAAAAGAAGTTCTTGGTTTTCAAGAAACCTAACTAATGTTCCATAGATGCAGGGGATCACGCAGATAAGGCCACTGAGTCCGTGATCTCAACATGGAAAAGAAAATCTGAAATGCTTCACACCTGTGGACAGGAAACCCTTCATATTCTTAGTCAAATTTTATGATAAAATAGACCTACTGTTGAATGGAGCAATTTCTCTTACAAGCAAGGTCCTAATAAACCGTCAGTATGTGTGCCTGGCGATGGAGACTCTCGGCTGACCCCAGCTGCCACCCTTGGTCCTCCCTTGCTGCCTCCCGGGGTCAGGGCTGTGGACCCCAGCTGGTGAGGCTTCCTCTGTGCAGGATGTGTTACTGGGCAGCAGCCAGCTGATCCTCGCGGCATCCCGACAGAAAGTCTCACGGAGTCAGGGTCAAAGATGACAGAGACCTACACGCAAGTCCCTTCTGCAGAGCAGAGCGTATCTTGAACACGAAAGATCAGAGACCTGACTCCAAGGTTCCTACATTGCAAACCGCTATCCACCAGGCTATGTTTTCTTCAAAACAAATATTCCAATCTGTTTGACAGATGTGTAGCTAGCGCTTAAATCTTTTCAAGCCGTAATAACACAAGCGATTTCTTGGGTAGTTAAATTTGACATAGTAAAACCAGAAGTTTTGGCTCAATACCTCCCGTATTCTGCAAGCCTTAAATTTCTGAAGGGAGCCAAAGTCTCTTTAGAAATAGATTCAGGAAACTAAGTCTGAATAGTTTCTTTCTGATGTGGGAAGTACATGGTGCCCAAATTGGGCCCACATCTGGATCTATCAAGCATTATTTTGATAATGAATATCAGCAGGAAGCATCCCACAAATGCAGATAAAAGAGGTTTCCAAGAAGAGGGAAGTTATCTTAGGACCTACCACAAGGTGATCCACGTAACCAAAGGGTAAGGTTTCATTAGACTAAAATCATAGGTGACATAAGGATGAAGACAACTAAGTAAAACTGAATGCAGTCAAAGCTTTTTGAAAGCATTTTCAAACAGTTAAAGGAGGAAAATTCTAATTGTGTTGGGATACGTCCAGGAGCAATGAGCTCCTTCCATAGAAACAAGACCCGTATGACCTTTCTTGTGAAGCCATTCATTCAGTATAAATTGCTTCAATGAGAGTTTTGTTACCCTGTGCTAGATTATTCATACAGCAGCAACAACCAGGATTATTGAACTTCAGTGTGAAAAAACTCTTATTGATGGAGTAGTAAAGAAACTTATTTCCCCAATTACAGTCATTGCAATCCGGCAATCCTGGTAAGGTCATCACCTCAGAAAAACAATGTCTTTAATGTAGAATCCTGGACACATATTTATTCTACAGTAATGTAATGTTTTACGACTGCAGTCAATCTACAAGGCATTCTTTGAAATTCAGCTATTTTAGCAGTATAATGTAAATTGTTAATTTTTAGGATTTTGCTGAATTATTTAAGATTAATTAACAAATAGCAACTGTTTCTGAATAAGCAAGAAAGCAATGTGTAGGAGCTTAACACTTCCTTTTAAAAGCTTTTTTTTTTTTCCAAAAGCCTTTGTAGCATCACTGAGTTTTCTGTACAAATGAGGACGTGTAAGAAGCAGAATGATGTTAAATTCAGTTGCACGGGGAGTTAGAAGGAGATGAGAGAAAACAGTTTGACAAATAAGAAAAGAGAAAAAAGCAGAAGAAAAACAAATTAATTACTGTGTTCTAAGAGTTTCAAACAGAATTATAAAAGCTAGAAAATTCAAATAAAGCAATTGACAGCTGGTGGCTTTTTTTCAACCACTCACTGCACCACTATATTGCCATCACCTATTGTTATGATCAATGGTATATTATTACAGATCTGCTCAGCAATTGGGTGTACTTGGAACATTTAGCATCAGACAGGCTGTTAATTTAAAAATCCCCCAGAGTGTTGGGTGGCTTTTTTTTGTCATAGCATAGCAACCGGTTTTCCAGAGTTGCCTTCGTGCTACAATGATGGTTCTTTCATTTCTGCTTATAAATAAAGTGCATTTCTTTGATCATTGAAAACTGTCAGGTACTTTAAGATTCGTGACAAGCTCTGAATACCTAACAGCTTCTGCACCTTGTCTTATTTTGTTCCTGTCAGTGGTACTATACACATACTACATTAAGTGGCACACCTTACCCAGCTGAGCAGAGGACAAGTGTTGAAATGCACTTGCATTTTAATAATACACATTTGAAGTGTAGAAAGCGTATTCAGAATTAAATGCAATAACACAAATATTTATGAGAATTTGAACATCTTGAACTCAGTCAACATTACGTTGAGTTACGTTTGGCTTTGCTTGGGAAGGCAGAAAACTTGAGAAGAGCTAGAGCAATCTCTGAAGTCGTTATCACTTGCTTTTGTTCCCTGGTCTAGCTTAGAGCCACTCTAGCTCAATGGCCAAGTCTTTACCCTGTCTCCTCATCTCTCCTTTTCTCTTCTACCAAATGCCAGCAGACGAAGAGAATGGACGTGGCTAGCCGAGCTTTTGTGGTGACAGCAAGAAGCCTAAGCTGAAACTTTAATACATTTCTTAGAGCATAAAACAATGCCGGAGAAAAGGAGTGAGCCCACACCCTGAACAAAGCAGCCCCTTTCTTTGCAGGACCAGCAGACAAAACACACACCCCTGTCTCTGCCACGGAGAGAATGAGCTTACCATGCACAAATAAAAATGTGCCCTTTCCAGAAGCCCATAGACATTCCTGATCTTTACAAACCAAGTCCCGTTTAGGATTGCTGCTTTATAGAGTAAGGAAAGGAGTCGGTATCCCATTTCACATGTTAAGAGGTCTCTTCAGTTTGTAAAGGATGCCGTGTGTTTCCTCCGTTGTCAGAATGCTTTTACACGGTACGGGTTGAGGGTATGGGGGGAGAGAAGAATAGATGCCATTTATGCCCTTACTTCTTCTAAGTGCTAGGAAAGCAAACATTCCCTCTTTCCAAAACAAAATAAAACCTAAAATAATTACTTATTATTTAACTATCATTGATTTCAGCCAGCATTTTAGGAGATAAACATTAGACGATAAATTTCACCTCCTCTCCCCTCCCCATTATAGTAAAAGTGAGCATAACGGGGAAAAAAAAAAAAAAAAAAAAAAGAAAGGAAACAATGTAATTAAGCCCTATTTGGTTTAGATCAACTAAGAGCTACTGTGGTTACTAAATCTTGTTGTTGGATCAGTGAAAAGCTCAGTGTGTGTAGCCACTCTTAATTTGCACTGCCTGGTTTTCAGCCATAAAACTGCAGTGCTGTATTGCAATAAGATGTTCCCCCTCTACGCCTTTAATCTTGAGATGAATACACTCATTAGTAATTACTGCCTGCTTCCAGTAGAACTGTATTTTCTGGCTTTTCACAGTAAGCCTGATGCCCCTCTCCATCACCACTGTAACATCACTGATTTGAATATCCCGACTTAAATGCTTTTTACATAAAACAACGCTTGAGAGTAAGAACTTGAGAATATGGACTGACATGTTGCCCTGGTTTGAGGTAAAACAGGACCAATTTTGTTCAGTAACTTTACTTTTCAGCTAGGTCTCTTCTAACTGCTGAAATTCCCAGCATGTTGTGCAGAAACTGTTGGCTCTCAGAGTGATAAGACCCATGTTTATAGTTGATGCCAGGGAATGGGATGCAGAGAGGCTCTTGCTTANGAGCAGAGCAAAGAGAGAGAGCATCTGTCGTTCCACCGGATCGGGCCAATCTGGCCCAAACCACGACACATGTCTAAAAGGCTTACAATAAAATGAAAGTCTAACAAAAATCTGACCTTGATAAGAACTCACTATCACAGTTTCACCTGTGGGAAGAGCAGGCTTCTATCGGGTACAGTACATAGCTCTGAGTTTCAGACTTTGGTCTCAACTACCCCATAGGGAAATCAATGCACAGCTTTCAACAGCCCATCAATCTCACTCCAATGGGAGCTTTGTCTTGAACTGGGTGAGGCAAGCCCAACGCTAGCTGCAAACATCAATGAGTAAGGGAACAATGCCAAATAAACAGAACTTCAAAAGTCAAATGTGATGGGTTTTTAATAAACTCGCCCAGATTCCAAATTGCAGTCTATTTTGACAAAGCTGAAAATAATTACCCGCTTAATTATCCTCACTTGAAACAGCCTTTGTAAGGTGTTCTGATACTATTGTGAGCAGTCTTGTATGAGTATTTAGAGACATATTTAAATATTTATTTATTGGAATACAACACTATCATCTGTTAATGTAATGTCATAGAGTGGTAAACAGAACATCAGAAACATATTTATTAGTATAATAGCACAGCAGAAACTAATAACTTTTTCAGCATCCTCCAGTAATGCATTCAACACATTAGCAAGAAGCAAAGCTAAATGTCTTCCTTCTTAATGCTATCACACCTCACTCAAAAGGGGGGGAAATATCCTAATCAGTGATCAGCTGATCTGCAAATCAGGCTCTGCCAAAACACAATTTTTCGTTAGTGACTTAAGTACACTGTGAGAAAATTGTCTATTTTAATCCCTGTTCTGCCCCTGTATTGTGCTGTCACTTGTTTTGGCCCTTGTATACTCCGTGAAAAAAAAGATTAAATTGCTATAAAGCAGTCCTAAAAAATCCTATACACACCTTGGAAAACAAAACTAAGAGTACCCCAAATGCTGGTCTCAAGGTGAAGACTGCCTCAAAACAGCACAGAGGCCATGCTGAGGTATGAAATGGAGTGATAGGGGTAGAAAGACTGCTTAAAAAAGAGCCTGAACACCAACCTGGTATTTTTTTCTAACAGAATTACAATTTCTGGTGCCAGGAGCAAGGGCATAAATATAATAAGTCATTTGTCATTTGTATGACAAAATAGCGTGGGCTATTCCAATTAGAGATAGGTCTGCACCACATTCAAAAAGCGCAGGCTTGTGCAGTAATTGTTTATGAGTTCTTATGGTTGTTTTCATCTGGGGACAGATGTAAAAATCATGAAAAGCTGAATTGCTTAATTCATCATCAACCTAAAGGGCCTTTAAAAAATTGTATTACCCTCCAGTTATGGACTTTAGCCTAAAGATGTCTTTGAGCTTACCTTATACTATTTTTTCTCCAGTTATTAGTCTAGAAGCAAAGAACCACAATTCACTTTTTTACCATCCAGTATGGATACACTGCAAGAAAAACACAAGCTGCAATAAGCATGCAAATTACGGAAACCTTTGAAGTCCAAACGTGCACACATAGGAGACAGCTTCTGTGTCATGTATTCAGAAAAACCCCACTTTTGTTAGCTTCTGGTTTGTCTGAGTAAGAATGGAAGGAAC
The DNA here is from genome assembly GCA_013397275.1 of Burhinus bistriatus. Taxonomy (NCBI): domain Eukaryota; kingdom Metazoa; phylum Chordata; class Aves; order Charadriiformes; family Burhinidae; genus Burhinus; species Burhinus bistriatus. The sequence goes on from VYXH01001651.1 coordinate 502,997, forward strand.
AGCCCTGTACACATCATAAATTCAGGCCCACAGCAGTGTTTTATTGAATAGTCTTTCCCCACCTTTCTCATACCTTATGTCCACTGTAACAAAAACATGGTAATCAGAAAGAAAAGAAAAATAATCAGTGCAGAGTAGGTGGTATGACCCATTGTAGATAATAGAATATTCATGCCTTTAAAAGCAAGAGAAACTCAGGCAAGTGTCTATAAAAATCTAGTTCATATTTTTGTTTCAGTGAGAATGATGTACAGAGTGACTGTGCATTTGGCTGTCCTAATTAATAGTCCTCCTCAACTGTTCCAGAAAAGATTGTTGCCTTCTTCTCTCTCTCATTCGTATTTGTGAAAAAGATGCAGACTTGCTGGAGAATCAAGACAATAAAAGGACAAAAAGCTGGGGTACGTAAGAAGTTGTCTTCAAGCAAAGTCTGAGAAATAAAACATATAATAGCAAGTCAACTTGGCATGGCTCCAGTTGTGAAAAGAATTATTCAGGTGAGATCAGGAACAACCCAGTATGTTTTCTAGATTTTAACACTACTATAATATACATTCCTATTATAAAATTTCCTACAGGCAAAGGAAGCAGTGATAATGATGGCAATTTTGTATCCCAAGTGAGCAGCAGCAACGGCCTTTCTGGAGTCTATTTTTTCATTTTTGTCACAAGAACTCTTTAATGAAAAAGCTTTGCTTTAAACCGCTGACATTTTTAGGTAAAATCTATTGTGATCAAATGCCAGAAAGAGCTGAGACTCAAAAAAGTCATTACAGTAAGATTGCTATCATCTGATTTACAGGCATCTACTTGTAGCTTAGTTATTAGTCCATCTGTTCTACTCTTATTTATCAGGACAGGGAAATATATTCCAATTCCAATTTGAATGTAGAGCCTACTGCATTAAACAAATGTTCCACACAAGAAAAGTATGGCTTAAATATTGGGAAAGGAATTCATTCGTGAAGAGGGAGGGGAATGAAAAAGGGTTGGGGAATTTCACTTGCTTTGCTTAGTAAACACAGAAAAACTCAGCTGAATCTGATATGTCCAAGTGCCTAATCATTCCGCAGGAACGTTGCTGTGTAAAAGAAAAACTCAAGTTGAAGAATGAGACACAGAAGTTGATGAATGAGATATAGAAAGCCAATGTTCTTAACTAGCTACTTTTAAAGTATTAAAGGCTTTCAAAGAAACCGGTACCACTGAAGTTATTTTAAGTACATCCGACTGCAGTGATGGTCTCATCACCTCTTGAGAGCCCACAATTTTTCTGAGTAAAATTATTACAAATATACAAAGTGGAAAGACCTTTCATTTGGAATTTACTCTAAGTGACCTCCGAATCCTACACAGGTTGTGCAGGAAGGCACAATAAAACCTGTAGTAAACATCGGCTCAGAAGGCAACTTCTCCTAGTAACTGCTTGAAAGAATCCCCAAGGTTTCGACTACAATTTTGTCTGACCTTTAGCTAAAGGCCCCTTCTATTGATTGATTTCTTTTACTGGTCCCTTTCCCGGCTGGTTGCAGTAGATGGCACGGGCTTCGCTTTACAACAGTTTTGCATGGTGGAATTGAGTAGGGTTGAAAGCAAAGATATTGAGCTGCATATCCTCATATGCAAATAATTACAAACTAATCTGCTAACTGGAGTTATTTCACTTTCTTAGCCTCACATTTTACAGACCAAGTTAAGTCAACTAAATTTCTTCATTGGTTTTTTGGATTAATCATATTATAATTTTTTTACTATACCTTTCTGAGCTCTTGGGTCTGGACATAAACTATTTCAATATATGTTTTACTTTTTAAAAGTTGGACCTTTGATTTCTGGTCCATCACTGAATCCTCTGATCACAGCACACTCCGCTCATACTTGAAAAAAGAACAAGTGTCACTTCAGTGTTTCTGGCAGAACTGCTGAGGGTAACGTCTCTTCTCCATAGCGCTTGTCCATCTGCTCCCAGTGTGACCAGCAAACACTCTGTGTAAAGACTGCTGAGTTTTCTGGGGGAAGCCAGCTTCATAGCTACAGGAATATGACACGTGATCACAATGCCAAAATTTGTGAAGAATCCTGACAATCCACACTGAAGGAATAGCTGTGCTGCAGGATACACCGATGCGCTAACCCCAGGTACAGTTGTACACACGCTTGTGTGTGCACACAAAGCACGTCAGAGTGTATCGGAAGTCTGCACATAATTCAGAGGTTTGTGCAAAAATAAACATAAAACTACAATTGGAAGTCGAGGATTTCTCTGAGATACATCCCACATTTTCCTAGCTGTTCTACAGATGGCTTTGTACTTTGGGGGGGGAACCCCAAATCATTTAGCTGTAATGGGACACCACAGTGCCCTGAAGGTGGCATGTTCAGCTCAGGGCTTCCAGCTCTCCCCACGCACCTCTTGGCCGTTCCTGGCAATGGTAAGCACAGCACAGGTAGAGCAGTTTCCTTTGCATTTGGCCGTCACCTGCCGAAAGGCAGATATTTTGTAGGATTACAGCACAGTTCAAGTTCAAGGGCAGTTTCTACCCCTCAGAAGGTTCTTTTATTCATGATATTTTAATAAACACAGGATGGCTGTGAGCAGCCAGTAATCTGGGAGCAAGTCCAAGGAACCAGAAAGCGAATAGCAGTCAGAGCTGCCCAGGAAAAAAGCCAGTCTCTACGGAGATGTCCAAGAAGCCTCTCCTTGTCATGACGTGCCATATCATGACATTCTGTTAAGAGATCACAACAGTCCAGGAGCAAGTAAATGGCTTTTTTCTTGGTCCGTGTTGAATTGGAGAATAACAAATAGAATTGTAATTAAATACTGAAGGGCTGCATTAAAATTTTTGTGAAGGGAGAGTGTCCTCAAAGGGCTCATTAGGTTTTCTCTGAATCACGGCTCTGAAACCAGAATTATATTATTGACAGAAATAAGGAAAAATACAACAGAACTGCAGAGACATTTAAAGTTGTGAATAAAATCATTCCTTTCCCCTAGAGGGATCTTTCAAAAAAGATACTCCCTCAGAGACTTTTCTAAAATTATATGTATGTAACATACACATACACCTACACATCTAGGGCTTATATATTGCAGTGTAAGATGAATATAAATCTTGCATCCACAGATATGTATATACAAGACTGGAGATAAGACAAAGGAGTTTGGTAGAGTGCTAACCCAGTCTTAAAGTGTCCAGGGGACTGAAATGAATAAGTTCAGAACCTTCTCAAAAATTCTGGCTAAATTACTTTAATCTGTAAAATTATTCTACAAGTATTTCAAAAGGAGGGTCTCAAAATAAGTGGCGTACTTCTGCTGTAACTGGAAAGAGAACAAAATCCACCCCACCCTACTGTCACTACCACCACCCCCAGAATGCTGGCACTTCTATTTTTCATGTAAAACAAGCTTAAAGTTTGCAATACATGTGAAAATAAAAAATGACAGAAGAAAGTGTGGAGGACAGGGCAGGTGTAAAAACAAGCCAAGCATTCCCAGACCTCCGACCCTTTCCCCTCTGCTATCTGGTAAGCTTTCACTTTTCCTGTTCCTCTCTCTCCATTCTTGGTTGTTTAGTCTGGTTGCACATAGCTTGTCTGATCCGATTCGTTCTTGATATTCACTGATATTTTCTTACTTCATTTCTTTCTTCAGAATTAATTCCTCCCTAAATGACAACAAAGTTAGCTCAGGAAGAAAAGAGCATCTCGAGTAACCCACAGCAGGGAGTCAACAGCCGGGTCACCAGGTTTATGTAGCCCCATAAAACAGAGTATGGCTGAATACAACTATTGACGAAAAAGGATGTGCACAGAACAAGACAGGTCAGGAACACAAATCCCTGCAATCCAAAAAGTCTCCTTTTGTAGTCAACTTCAGCCCCTCTTGGCAGGCATTGCAAGGGGTCCAGGCTTTCAGTTCAGTTGAAACTTCACATTTTCTTGGTAATTTCAAGCTTATTGTGCCCTTGAAAAAAGTTTGGAACTTCAATACAGAAAACACAGAGTCACAAGATAATCCAGCAGCGAGCAGGAAAACTAGCTAAAAGTCTGCAACATGGTGATGGTATTGGGCTGGCTTGGTGAAGTCTGGAGATGGAGACACAGAAACAACAGGTGGACTACAGGAATATTGCACCGGTTTGCTCTTTTATTTACTGAAATCAAGACATCAGTAAATCAGAAACACAAAGTGAATTTTGACTCGGACAAGATTATCTCCTACTGATTGCAACGTAAATCAGTCACGCTGTGTTATAGCTCGGGTGATGATCAAAGAAAAACATGAGAAACAGCAGTTGTAATAGAGAATATGCTTTTAGAAGAGAGTCACGTAACTGTAACACAAGTTATGATGAGGAGAAAGTAAAAACAAAATCCTAAAGATATTCTTCACAATCTTAACTAAAATCTCAAATTTAACTCAGCAGTTACAGCAATTATACCACCTCCAGTTCTGGCTCTGAGGTCATTTGGATTTTACTGAAAAAATAATTGCTAAAGAAACCTGTATCATAAAAAATAGTAATAGAATGGTTGGTACCACATTGTTGAATGTACCAAGTTTATACAGAAGTTGAGGAGAAGTTGTGTGTTACTTAGAATATGGAAGTGTCTCAGACAGGAATTAACGAGCTTATATCACATTGTATGTGACAGTATAAAAACTGGTATACATTGGTGGCGCTTGTAGATCAAAATTAATCCTATTTAAAACATCGTTTTAAACTCTCTATGCTTGCCTTTTCACAGATTTAAATTATCTTCAGCCTTTTAAAATGCTTTTCTATTGGGCAGCTAGTTCAATTCCACACTTTTTGAATAAAAATAAAGAGTATTTACTATAAAAATATCTATATTATTTCAGTTACCTTCACAAGAATTAATCCATGTTATACCATATTGAATTGATGCATAACACCAAGTCAAGAAGTACAATAACTCTATCTGTGATTAAAATTGAGTAGAAAACCTAATTATCTCACCTGAAGGCTGAAAAAAAGTAAGGCAACACCTTCCATTTGTAGAGTTTTAATTCCTTAATTAAAAAATATAGAGGCTTTCTAATTTAATCATCAAATGGTACAAGGAAAACCAGACTTGATAGCTTTGGTAATTAACTCTTCATAATTTATTGCTACCAGGCAAAACTATCACTACATTTGAAAATTTCTTTTGTCATTGTAGTAATCGAACAGCACAAGAACTTAGAAAGACTTGGCCTGTCCACTAGAAGCATCATATCGTTGCCTAGTGTCAGTGGGTTCTCTTTAGTCACTTGGGAGAAGCAATGGGTTTTGACCTCGTTGTGGAAAGATGTCAGAGTTTGACCACAGGAAGGGCCACCCAGCGCCCTCTTCTTGGTTGAATTCAGTTCAAGGGGTTGGATCTCACCAGTGTCCTAAGAGTCAGTTTGCTGCTAGAAGTCGGAGATCCAGGGTAAACCTGTAGCCCACTGCTTCACTGAAGTTGCGCTGAAAAAATAATCATTTGGGACTGATTGTTTTCCTATATTAACCCCCAGATCTGGAAATAATAAGCAACACTCACTTCTGCAAAAGAAGGGATTTTTAAATTGTGTGCACGTGCAGGCACGTTTGTATGTCAAATAGGTCATACAGGGTTCTCATATTTCCCAAAAACATGCTGTTAACTTCATCTCTCATGTCCTGTGTACGCTGGAGTGTCTGCAGTGGAGTTGCTTATGCTTACACACAGCAGGCGGTAAAATAAGCAGAAGAAACCTTTTTACTCCCACACAAAAACATGGAGACAGCTCTGCTTATTGTGTCATTCCCTAATATCAGAAAGAGTGGTACACAGCTTTACCAGTTGCTGCGTCGAGGAAATCTGACCCTGACAGAGCCGTATCTGTACGAATAAAATACCTCTCAGCCCCTTTCCCTCCATCACGGTCTCATACATATCACATCAGCTGCTCCAACAGGAGGACGCGCAAGGAGGTCAAGCCTCTACTGAGCTGAATGAGGATTTTCAGTAACCCCCCCTGACCTTCCCTAACCGCAAAACAACCCGTATTCCCCTGATCCCAGCCCTTAATTAGGCGAAAGCTACCGTGTCACTGCCATCCCTGTGCCCCAACTCTTCCCTTGTTTCTCTAGACAGGCAATTAGGAAATGATAATATCTGCACCTCCAAAAAAGCACATATAAGCTATGCACCACGATGCGTGCTGCCGGCTACAGCCGTGCAAACCAAGTTCAGGCCCCAATTCCAGTAATCATCACAAAGCACGGGAGCTGGCAGCAGTGTGAATTTAGGCACAGGGACAGGCAGACAGGTCCAGTGGAGTGCAGAACCGACAGGTCAATAGGTTTTATGTAAGAAGTGGGGATGTTTACGGATAATGCGTACAAAACGCACAGAAATGGAAGATATTTGTTGTTACGACTGTTGGGACCTTTATTAAAATCCAAACGTATTTTTTAAAGCAATGGTGAGAAAGGGTAGGCTGTCATGCCTACTTTTGTAAATAAAATTTAGTTTCCATGGATGTCAATCTAGTACTTCACAAAATAAAACAGTAGAACAACAATATTCCATAAACTATATATATTTACTCCACTAGAATAATTACCATTCTAATTCCTAAATAGATCTCATGAAAACATTTGTTTTGAAAAATAATGCGGTTAACTGTTATGTTATTTTGATATATTTTGGCTTACGTTTCTCTAGTTCGAAAGTTTTAGGAAAAGCATAGCTTTTTCAACAAATAGTGTCATTTTTGGCTGTTTTGGTGATGCATTTTTTCAATGCTAATTGCTCCCCAGCTGGTCCAGGGCAACCCCATCCCAAGGCAAGCCCAGCAATGGAGAGGACCTGGCTCTTGTAACCTGTGGCAATATACGAAAACTGTAAAAAGAAACATAATAAAGAAGCTCTGGGTAGTGACTGTGGACAAAAAGAACATTTATGTTATAAACCTTCAATCTGAAGAAATGGGTAAAAGGTTTTTTGTAGTCAGCGATTGGAATTTTGAAGAAGGCAGGACTGGGGAAATGGGCGATACTAACTACTCAGACAGCGTTAGGGAAGGAACCCAGAACAGCACAATTACTTTTTTTCAAATTTTTGTAAACTCTTCTTTGGTCTGATTTGTCACAGAAAAAAAAAAATAAAGAATGTACAGGAAGGTCATTTTAGATTTTACTCTTAACTGGTAAAAGGAAATGAGCTAAATATCCAGAAGAATGATAATTTTGGAGACAGAGACATAAAAAATAACTCCTGGAGACAAGAGAAGAATATGAGTAAAACAACAACCATTGACTTAGGCAGGCAGATTTTGACAAATTAAAAAATTGGGAGTCCAGCTTGGGGTGGTGTCGGGTAAAGAGCAGGCAGTTCTTTAGCAAAACATCATTTGGGAAACATCTATAAACTCTCCCACTGTGGAGGAAAGACGAGCAAATTAGGAAATGAGCTAAACAATGAACTCTTTTTGGACCTTAGACACAAGGAGGACATTAGCAGAAAGTGGAAGCTAGGTCAGATCATTAAGGATGAAGAGAAAAGTCGGTGTGGACAAAATTAGAAAATTAAAAGCATGCGAGAGGTGTAACTATCTACAGATATGAAGAATCAAACCAAAGTCTTTTGTAAGAATATTAGTAGCATCCAGAAGCGTATGGAAAGGGTTGGCTTGAACCAAAAAGGAGAACTTTTTTTCAGTGTTTTTAGCTGAAAATATCAGATTTGACAAAGTTACTATAATAAATAATACCAGGGACAAAAGAGCAAAATCTTGTCCTTGGGTGACGAAGGAATAAATAAGACCGCGCTTAGATAATTTTATTTAGTTCAAATCATCTTAACCTAATGCACTCGGTAACTTAAGGAACCGACTGATGAAACTGCAGATCTTTGAGAAATTGAGAAGGATGGCAAAAAATTTAAAATCCTATACTTTGAAAAAGAAAGAAAGGGAGAAGTGAGGAAATATTGAGTTATTACCTTAACTTCAAATTGCAGAAAATAATCTGGGAAAAAAACAAAGGGTGTTTAGCAAATACAAGGAAAAAAGAGATAAATGAACAGTGAACAAGAATTCATCAAGAATAAATCAGGCCAACACAGTATGACTTTACAACAGAAAAACTTGCACTGTGCAGAGTTAAAAGCAGCAGATGTCATACATTATGTGGTTTTTTACATATAATGTTCTCATAAGCAACCTGTAAAATCATGATCCAGATGAATATTGTAGGTGTAGAACTGAGGAAAACAATATTCCAGGAATGATTCTTAATGGTAACCTCTGAACTAGACGGCAAATGGATTTCTGCAGAGCTCTATTCCTCCTGCATTTGTGTCCTCATACCTATTCCATATTTTCATTAAGAGACTGAGTGGTGAACTCATGAAATTAGGATTACAAACATGTTGAAAGACAGACTTGAACTTGACAAATTGGAGATACATCCTGAAAAATAATTGGATACTATTTAACAGAGAGAAGTAGAACTTACTAAAGGACGGATAGTCATCTACATAAATACATGGTCTGAAATAATTGGGTAGGAAATCACTCTGAGAGATGGATACAGTAGTTATCTTAATAAGCAGCAGAACATAAGTCAATGGAGTCATGCTTTTGCAGTCAGCCAACTAAACCTTGGATTGTCACATACAAACAAAAGACAAATGCAATAATGTTTTGATTTAGACAGCACTGGTAAGGACAAAACGGAAGTACTTTGCGTCCAGCTCGAGGCAATATATTTCAAGAAAGGTAACAGGAAGGGAATCCAGAGGAGAGGCACAAATATGAGAGGTTTTTAAAGCATGATTTACTCCAGGAGACTGAATAAAGAGATGGACGAGTTTAGTTGGAAGGAGAGAAACAGAGATACAACGGGAAAAGAAACAAAATAAGTATTCGCCTAATTAAACACTTCAGGAAAGGGAACGAAATTAACCTGACATCGTATTCCTGCGAATATCAAAACCAGCAATCAGCTTAAATTACAATGAACAAGATACTAACAGAAGCATATTAATAGTAGGGCAGTACGGTAAAGCCTGGGTCACACCTTTTGGGGAAGCTGTGGCATTTCCAGTGCTGGAGGTGTTTAAGACGAGGCTGCACAGATGTCTCTCAGACTCTGCCTAAATGTAATTGACCCTGCCCTGCAGTAGGTGGATGGACGCTGACCGGACAACCTCTTAAATTCTCTTCCAGCAATATTATGATCTAGCCCCCTGTAATCCTCACTGCATCGAAATCAGCGCCAAAGCATTTAATAACACACACACACACACGGCTTCTTTTTTCCCCATTATGACCTCTCACAAGAAAAGTTAATAACAGCTTATTAGCCCATTTAAAAGGCAGCCGCGCAAAGGCAACCTCCTCTCACATACCGTTCCAGACAGACCTGATGAGCACTCTTCTGCATGCCCGTGCTAAGCCTCCGCTGTAAGATTTAAGAGGGTGCGCCTTTTGCCTGGCGCTGCTGTCAGGAGCGTTCAGCGTGTAAGGAAGTCGTAGGAAGACCTTCCCCACTTCTTGAGAGCACTTTGATCACTGAAAGACAGCAAGAGGTACAAGAAGGTACCCTCCTCTCCTGCCCCCCCAAAAAAAGCCCAGGCTCCCCTCTTCTCCCCCAAAACACAAGAAACAAAACAGATGCGTGTGACTCACTGAATAAGCGGAGGTAGTGCTGCCCAGAGCCTTGAGAACCACAACCTGCTGATTGAATTCCACCTCAGGAGTTCGGATGCTGCTGTCTGAAGGAAAAACTCAACATTTTTTGTGCTTGCTATCTGAAAGATAATTCTGATATTAAGGAAATGCCTACAAAAATTAAATTGCTCAGCATCAATAAGTCACCAAGATACACGTGTGTGTGTGTGTGTGTATATTTATATAGAAACATAATTACAGATACCAAGTTTTTACTAAGAAAACCAAGACACCATGAAAGCAACTAAGTTTTCCTCCAATTACTAGCCCAGAAAACATGGAGAAGTTCTGAAGACTTTCCGCCACAAAGGAGAATCCATACGGGCTCTGATTCATCGGGGTATTACTCCCCTTTCTCCTGTTTCACTCGCCATGATTTTGTGTGGTCTCCGTTGGGAAATGCCATTTCAACACGCAGCCAGCGTGAGAAACACTGCACCATATTTCATCAGACGTGTTTGTGGTTTCTGAGAAGTACCTCCAGATCACTTATCTTGTACGTGCGATTGGAAATTGAGTGGAAGTTTGACAGGAGCTGGACTACAAATACGAAGTCCGAAATGTGGTTCTGTGACTTTAAACCATTGAATAATATTGTAACTAGATAATTGTCATTTACTTAATACCTTTCCCTTGTAGATTAGGAACGATTTCCCAAAAGAAGGACACTTCATAAATTCCAGTGGGTGAGAAAGCTGACTGAGAGAGGAAAAGTAAATAGCCCAAAGACACCCTGTGGGCCCAAGCCTAAGCTAAGAAAAACATCTGGGTCTTCTGCGTCTCTCTGCCTTAGCCTTTGGACTATCCTGACACCACGGGCACTGCTTAATCACATAGGCATTTTAAAATGGTCTGTTTAAATGGAGATTCTTGTTGGATAAGAAGAATCTTTAGCAAAAAGGAAGTCATATGGAACTCCAGTCAATACTACTACACTATGCTTTTCATTTAAACCTACAGTAGAATTAATAAAGGTTTTCTGAAAGTTGAAGGGCTTAACTGATTATGAATTTCATTCACAATTCAGCTGGGAGCAATTAATATCCTGGGAAGTCTTCCTACTCTTTTGGAATACAAGCATTAGAAGGAAGGCAACATTCCTGCTCACCCTGATTGTTCATACTGTTTGGCAGAAGAACACAAACCACTTTCCGAACCTGCAAAGACAGGATACTCAAGGTAGCTAAATGGAGAAGAGACTTGAATTTAAGCCAGATTAAACTACTAAAATGGAGGACAAAAGAGGAACTTTGCTGCCAACTAACTCATCCAAGAAGACTTGTCTTCATCTGAGATCCAGACACTAAAAGATGATCATGAACACTTTACCTTTCAAAAAAAAAAAAAAAAAAAAAAAAACTTTTTTGNTTTTCAAATTCTCCTCTTAGTCTTTTTAAAAAAAAAAAAAAAAAAAAAAAAGAACTCTTTTGCAGAAATGGTATATTCAAAATTTTATAATCTGCTTCATAGATTGACTTGCAAGGACCAGATACTAGTTTCTTCCAACCCATCAGGCCTAAGGGTAAAAGGATAAACTGCCGGATTTTAAAACCAGATATTGAAACTCCTGCTTTTGGCAAATTGTACGTTCACATGAAAGCAGTTTCATTCACTTAAAAGAAGTTCATATAACATAAAGCACAACTTAGTAAGAAGTTAATATTGGGCCCACATTAAGGGCCCCTAGATCTGATTCTGCAGGATCTGGAACCCGCTTGAATTAATTGTATAAGATAAGGAGGTCTGCCTCAAAACCGGCTTCATCCTCCTTTTTATATGCTCTTATGATTCCCTACCTCCCCCTCACCACATTTTTTTGGTTAGTTTATTTATGACTTATACAGGGAAAAATTACATTGTAACTTACTTTCAGTAACTAACAAGGGGGTTATTAAAAGCAAGCTGTAGAAATGAAAAGCCTTCCTCTTAATTAAGCCGCAGTGGAAATAATAAGTCACTTTCTCTCTGGTCCTCTCATTTTTGAATGCCATGAGCATTATTTTGAATGCAACAAATCAGGCAGCGAAGTGGCTCTATGCAACAATTAGGAAGTGAAATCCCCACTAACTATTTTTTCCAGACTTTTTTTTTTTTCTTGAATTGTATTTTATTAGTTGTCAGGATTAAAGGATGGTTTAGGAGGAATATTAGATTCATCCTTATTTCCTCATTTTATTTCTGAATGGGAATGGATTCAGATTTCACCAGTTTAAGCAGACAGTGAATCTTGACCATGTAAGTGAATACAAGGAAAAAAAATTGGGAAGTGTACACTGGTTTTGTTTCATAAATTAATTTTGAAAAAAAAAAAAAAGTTTTTAATTGTCTTTCTATATTGATGAACTCATATTTTTAATTCAGTCTCAAAAACTAAAAATGTTTTGGCTAAAGAAAAAGTGTCATTGTCTATTAATCATAACACTTCATTATGAAGTTTTATATTATGCATGAAAATAAAATTTTAGTCAAAAACTTTATTTTTCTAAACTACTTAAAGATTATCATTTGAACAACCATAAAATATTACAAGTGTGAAACTCCACTTGTATTTAATAAGGAAGAACAAAGGGGACCAGCATTGTTTATTGCCAGACACTTTTCTTGAAACAAAATGCAAAAGCCACCAAAGGGATGTGCTTTGTGCTGCTGCAATTTTCTTTAAATAAAAAATTATTATACTTATTGAAAGTGAAGAGAGGAAATTTCTGAAGAAAGAGTTTGATCAGTACATCCATTACGCTAATCACTCATCCCTGTTTATATCGTTCTATTTTGGCTTTCACGACTGTAAATAGAAGTAACTGTTGGAACCAAACAGAAAGGTACATAACTATATTATTACATCAATCAATTTATAACATTTAGCTCATTAATAAAACATCAAACAAATATTTTAATGATTAGTTTTTCTTTTATGAATGATGAAAAACAATCACAAGCACATTTGCTTCTTTTTCTTTTTTAAGGAGTGTTACTGAAGTCCTAAAGCGAACGCAGGAATCTCTGCAGAGAAACTAGCTGAGAACGTTCCATCTTCATTGATTTTTCAATAAGCATATGAACAAGTGTTGAATTAGGAGAATAACACCAAAAATATATCTTGGGCTGTTTCAATTTGCTTTCAGTCATGCTTAGGCTACTTTTGTGTTTATTCCCTATTCACTTGATGAACATTCAAGTGTTCATAAGCACATTCTTTTCACAAGAACCATTACAGGAAAAAAAAAAAAAAAGAGAGAGAGACAGGCAAGGCCAGATTCTCATCTATTCTTTGCTCTTTTACACCTCTTAAGCAGTGTACGAAGGACAGAAAATAGCAGCAGTGGACTAAGTGGGATTCATTCCAATGCCTCTGCCAAACTACACTGCCACATGCAGTGGATCCCGGGCTGGGAAAAAAGACATCCAGTGGGTGCTCTTCTCCTGAAATTCTTTAGCGGTATATTATCTACTGCAAACTGAGGCTACCAGGCATAAATTAGGGTGGCTCAGAAGCTATTCATATTTACTTTGGGTACAGAGTGAATGCAATCATTCACAAGAAGCAGAGACTTGCCACTGGATCCCAAGAGTTCCACCCTCTCGGTAGTATATGTTCACAGGTAGAACCAAAGACAAGTTTTCCTCCAAAGATCATATCTATGGAAGTAACTAAATAAGCCAGGCAAGAATTTGAGCGTGCATTTTGCAGCTCAGACCAAGCAGAAGCATGTTGTTGTTTTATGTCAACACTTAGTGCAGGTGGTGGACATTGTTCTCAATCTGGGAGATTCAGGTATGGAACCAGTTTACAAAGGCTCCTGCACAAGTTAAAGCTAGTCCTCTTTAAAAAAAAAAAAAAAAAAAAAAAAAAAAAAAAAAAAAAAAAGCTGTTGAACTTTCTTATTCTTACTTAGAAAAGAACTATTTTCCCATTTTGAATTAGAAGAGTTTCCTGACTCATGATCAATTTGGGACAGCATTGCTAATGATTTTACAAAACGCAAGAGGCAATACAAATTGGAGCGAATGACAGAAGTAAAAAACAATGCATTTGATAACCTTGTGTAGAATAGCACATCGCTCTTTTCAAAACCCCTTGCCAGAGTCCCGATAGAAAGGCATTTGATGACTCAGCCATGGTTTTCAGCTCTTCTTTCCAACCGAGGCTGTGCATGCTCACACAATTACACACATGAATGTGATAAAATACAATTTAATCTAAAATCTTCACTGAGTCATTAAATCTTTCAGTAGCTTAATATATTCAGGAATGATGCTGTGGGCTAAGCCAGGGTAGCCAAGTCACAAAGCATTAAAACTATTATAAAATTCCACAATATTTTTTTTTAACTAAACTACTACCTCCACTTGAGAGACTGAGAGAACTTGTGATTATTTCGTACGTGTCCAAAGCATAATTCTGACCAACCCTAATTACTTCACACAGATCAAGTACTCAGTATAAGATACCACTCACAGCTGTTCATAGTCAAGTCATAAAAGAAACTTTTGTAAGAATAAATTATGTTAGTAAAGATAATTGAGAGCTCTTTGTGGACATCCAGCAAACAGGGGAAATCATATGAGCAGTTTTCTTTTAGTATAAATATTTGATGCATAAATGAGAGGAACAGTGTCATTATTGCAAAAGATTATATAGCACTTAAAATATGACCATTAATTTGTAAAGAAACACAGCCTCCCTTTTCCCCTCAATTCTTGATTTGTTTGCTGCAACTGTTAAAGCAGGTAATGGGGTATATCCTTCACAGAGACATAAACTTCAAAAATGTTTTCTACCTTTAATTAACATTAAATTTATCTGTGTCTTATTGTGGTTAGAGTACTGCATCCATTTTTTTACAGTCATCAGCATTTAACTCTAAAATAATTGAGAGAATGGAAAGCTGTTTCTGCTTATACAGAAAGATGGAACACCAGCAAGGTGGTAAATAAGAATTAAAAAACCCCAAAACTTAAACTCTCAGGATTCAGAGGTTAAGTGTTTTCAAATTGCTATAAATAATTGATTTATTTCTGAATTTAAATGATGGATTTTAGAATTATGTAACTGACAAAAGTTGTATGTGGTACAAATAATTTAGGGCACAATAAGAGAAAATACAAGATGGTAATGTTTCAAATGAGAATCAACACATTAATTTGTTGTACAACAGCTAATTATTGCTTATTGAAACATTTGTTGATCATTTAGAAGTCTTTTCTTTGATTCACTATGTGAACTTTACTATAAAAGGTGATGAAAAGTCAGAATAACTGTTAATTTAAATTGTATGCTTACTTGAAAGGAATGAAAACAGGGAGTTCTGCTAGTGCAGATGTGTAGAATTTGCTAGATTTCTAATCTTACAAATTTTATGACCTTTCCTCTGAAATTTGAAGAAGCAGATTCCCTTCCTTCAGAGAAGCAGCAGAAACCAGGCCACAAGCATATTGAAACCACATTTAACTACATGGCATGCTGATTAGTGTTAGACTCTCATTCCCTAAATTGTTGCTATTTTGCAATGTAGTACATAAGTTTGGAGGCTCTCACAATGACACGAGTTTTGTTCCAAAACACATTATTTTCAGGAAGTGTTCATAAGGTCAAGACTTTTTCCCAAATCCTCTCAATTACTCAATTTTAATTTTCTTCTGAGAAGAAATTATGATTCCATAGGATAGGGTATGTATTAATCTGCCTCACAACAATTCGGCCACACACACAAAAAAAAAATCTTCCAAACCCGAATTCTTTTACTATAAAGGGCTTTAATCTAAATTCCTTGTTTTCTCTCTTTCCAATTATACTCCTCACCAACTTGCTTTAAACATGAATAATGCAATAATGTAAAAACATCCCCCCTGGTCAGAAACTTACATCATTTCCAGCATAGGCAGTTACAGAGGGCAATTATAATACCAAGGTAATTACATACAGAATCATGTGAACTCTGACAACCCACGGAATGGTATTCCCCTGTAGGTTACAGATTAAGCAAATCAAAGTATTTATTAGAACAAAAAGTTTCTTTTCGTAGCTGAATCCACCTTCCTCTGTTTGTGTATATTCCTTCTAAAAACCCAGAAATATCAAGGCATAGAGACAAAAGCAGTTTGTATAAGCGCCTTAGTAAGTCCCAAACCTAAGAGAGTGGGAAAAAACCTAACCCAGCCACAAATCCAAAACCCTTGTATGGTCCAGAATCACATTCTTCTTCCTCACTCCCACAACCAAAAGCATTTTCCAACGAAACTAATCAGGGCAGCTGCCAAGATAAAATACTGCTTAGGAATCCTGAAACGTATTTATGTCCAGTTGTCAAAATGTTCCTCATTCTAGACTCCACTGGGATATTGGTAAAGGTTTGGACCAAGGAACTTTGGTCATTTTTCAACAAAAGAAAGTCAATAGCGCTATTGACCAAAAAAAAAAAAAAAATCACAAAACGCTATAAAAGTGGTGAAATGTAACTTCAATATAGTAAGTTTTTTCTTACAAATTATGTTTGGAAATGTGCTGCCTATCAGAGAGGACAAAAAAGTGTTCACAAGATTTCAGTGAGCCATACAGAGATGTATTTACTATAATAATGACAGTGAATAAGCAAATAACTACAGTTTTTGCCAAGATTCAGTATTTCCAAACCAAAATGTCAAGGTAGGGCCTATCTATGTTCTGCATCTGCTGCCAAACTGAGCCAAATTACAAATAAGGATGTAAAATTATAACATAAAAATTAGTGTAATTGACAGAGAGGACTGAAAAAAAAGTAGAAAAAAAAAAAACAGCAGGAAAAAAAACCACTAACAAGCAGGCATGGCAAATGTCAGATCTTCTACAGTCTATCTCGCATTTCATTTACAGCATTTTATTAATCTTTTGATATTTCCTATCACCCGTTATGACCCAGGCACTTGTAAATCATATTCATTTGCAGGCATGCATAATTCCCTTGAATTTATATAGTTTATAGTTTCATTGCAGATAGCCTTAAATCTTGAAAGATCACTTTGATATTTAGTCAGTCAGGTCACTGTATGTGGCAAATGAGCAGTTATTACAGCAGTGGGGAAAAAAACGTGCAAGTTATAACTTAGAATAACTTGCAGCTACTGATACCGAAAAAAAGAAACAAATGTAAGCTGTACCCTGAAGAAGTTGCAGCACTGGATCTTACCTACGCTACTCCAGCCACAAAAACAAAGTAATTAGAGTCTTTAGACAGTCAAACCAACTTCTACGGGTGGAAAAGCACCTCCTGGTATGTGGCAGGGTCGTTGAAAATGCAGGCAAGCCCGTAGAAAACAGAGGTGGAGAACAGCTGGGGTCAAACGACGTACTCTGGAAAGCACACGCCATGGAAATGTGTCCTGAAGCTGAACTCAAACATTGGACTTCAACAGTGGCCACTGAAGTGCCTTCATCTTGTGAACATTTTGTTCACCGCAATCCAAGTAAAAGCAGCTTTTATGAACGTAATTGTCTACACAAGTGAAGTCTTGTACAAAACTTTGGTTGAATAAACGAAACTAGCGAGATTTTGCCATGTTTTTTTTCATGATTGATGAGGCATTCTAAACTACTTTTGTATTTAATCTATCAACATTTTTTTAAATTTTATGAAGATATATTATATTGCACACGCACATCTCAATACCAAATTAAGTTGGAGGAATATTCTAACATATTTCAAAATTTCACACTTAATTAGGCTTTTTGAGAAATTATAGCCCTTTTTAAGTCCCAGTGGGTAAAAAAACCCATTTTTCAGTAACAGCCATTTTAACAGACAGCAAGTCAGACCACCTGGCTGAGAAAGAGCTGCTTTCTCATGGAAGCAAGTGTAAAAAATCACTGCGTTTTGAATTCTGATTTCAAATCCGGTTCTCTGGGTAGAAATCACTAAAAACATCAAAGATACGAGAAGAAAATAATATTCTTCAACACAGTTTTGAACAAATTGCTATATCAATTGCCTATAAATCAGATGTCAAATGCATGATTCCTTTCCTATCTATGCTGATAATTAGTTTAATATTTTACTGGTTTCTTTTATCTCCATGTTAGCAAAAAGACTTGTCTGAAAAGCCTTCACACAGAGGCAAGTTAACACTTCCTAAGTTATCTTTCAAATATGACCATGTACAGCCCCTACCCGTTAGCGTACATTTGTCTATTTCTATTCATGTAAATAGAATTATCTAGCTTTCTGGATCAGGCCCTAAAGGATTGCCTTTTCTTCAGTTTCCCACTGATCAAAGAATACATGATGAGTGGGATGAGCAGAGACCTTGAAAATAGAACATTTACTCAGCTCTTGTTTGTCTACAAAAAAAATTGTGTTCAACATTAAAGGTAGGGCCACCGGAGAATGGCCTGCAGAGCGCTGAATAAATATAAGGCATGTTTGGGTTTGTTCCCTTGTGCCCTAAACTCTTTCCTCCCACCCCCTAAACCATTCCCAAGTAGTTCCCTGCAGCAAATTGTCTCCATTAACATGTTTGTCTCTCTCTTGACTTACATGGCAGCACTCCAATATTTACTTGGTCATTCTCCAGTAATGTACAACATCTTCTGGTACTAGAGACTTTGATTTGAAGACTCTAACTTGGTTTCAGACACCACCACCACACATGCAGCAAGTTTCCGAGGATCTCCCAAGACACAATCTGAAACTCGGTGGGGGAGCCTTGGTTTGTTCAAGGAAGCGCTGATGAATCAAGTTCATTATGTCACAATCTATTTGAGCTTCAATCAAACTTGAATCTATGGATATTCTTGGCGCAGGACTAGTACATAGAGCAACAACTGCTATCTTTTCCCATCAGGAGGGAAGTAATCATTACTGTAACTCATTTGTGCTGGGGACTTTTAAAAATTTCAGTATGAATATGAATCTAATTAGAGGCCCAACACTGATATTCTCCTGTGTTAACACATACACACATTGCTCTGACATTGTTACATTAAAAAAAAAAAAAAAAAAAAAGTAAAAATAAGTG
>VYXH01001651.1:521752-535463 GCA_013397275.1 Burhinus bistriatus
ACTGCGCTAACAAATTTAAATAAAAAAAAAAAAAAAAAAAAAAGTTAAAATGAGTGATGCGAGCACCTCAGAAGCCTTGGGGTTTGGAAAAGCTTCAAAAAAACAGCGGAGACATACACAGTTAAAGAAAGAAAGAAAGAGAATCCCACAACATCCTATGATCCTCCCTCCCATCCCAGATGCTTACCACCAGAGAGCTTCTTATCTCTATCATCCTCCGCATGGGGACGATCCAAAGCAGTTCCTTTGTAGAAAGAAAAGAAGTTCTATGGCGGAAGCTTTTTGTGCTTGTCTGCCTAACCTCTTCTCTTTCTTTCAGTTATTGCTCCTCAACGTGTAGCAGCTTTTGTGTTGACCTACTGACAAATTTGAGAATAAGGGACTCTGTTCTCTAAGAACCTTTATCATTCTCACTGCATCTCTAAGTTGGATGTTGTACAGCATTTTGTAGCCCCATTAATACATCTTTTCTCTTTCAGCTTAAATGACTGGATTGGTATTTGTCACTCTTCGTTGATTTAACCTTCCATTTTGCTGAGCAAGCGAAAGTTGGCTACCAAGTGTCAGTTCTCCTCCTCAGGGCTGAGAGACACAAAGCAAAAACAGGGCAGAGGTTTAAGTTGAATTTTATTTTTAAGTTTGTTAAATTTGACAGCAACAGCAAAAGCTATTTTTTATTTAGGTGTGCAGAAATAGAAGTGGACTCTTGGCTACTGTGGGGCAAATGGACCTTCTGCACCCACAGCTTGTCTTATGTAAATCCAAAGCAGCTCCACTCTGGTCGGCTGCTTAGAAACTAAAACAAGTGAGCAAAGGTGAAAGAAACCTTTGGCCGTTGAGAAACTGTCAGAGCCCGCTCGTTTCCACCTCTACCTAACGGTAATACCTGTAGTGTGGCACATTCTTTCAAACATCTTTGTTTAGGTCTAAAACCACACAAAAACGTTCATGCACGCTCTTCCACAGGAGAGAGTCTGGGTTGATGTATATAATTTTAGCCAAAGTTAGTCACTTTTCAAAATTGTAATTGTATATAAGAGGGCTGCTGCAGTGAGTGTATCATTAAAAACAGACTAAAATAGTAGCAGAACAGCTACCATAGAAAATTCATGTTGCAAAATTAGCCTATCCATTTTCACAATATATAATCATGCATAAGAGAAGGTTTCTTGTAGGAATGGGGAATGACTCAGTGTTAAATTATATGATGGCTGAAACCATTTAGGACTGCTCAGAATCTAAAACATAAAAAAGAGGTCTGCAAAGATACAACGCTGTGGAACCCTAGAATGTGGTAGCAACTATACAGAGTTATAGATATTTTTGCTTATTGAGAATGCTTACATGGGAAGCTTTTATTCCACTCTGAGTAGCAGGAAATAAGATATTCTCAGCTTTTCAATTTCAACTTGAAAATTCCAGTACAAGCAAATCATGGGAAAATATCCCAAAGGCCATGGCTTGTGTACTTGCTTTGCTTTAAAAAGCCTGCCCTGTGTTTTCCTTACTTTGATGGTTAACTAAACACTAGAGATTTATTGGTGGTTATTTTAAAAGTCCTTCAGTTTTTGAGATCTGCAGTTCCTTGCTTTCATAGGAGCGATATCATATCCATCAGTAACAAAGAAAAAGAAAGATACCAAGCAATAATTGTTACCGTTGCACAAAAATTATAAGAAAAAATTGTTTACACTTTTTTTTCACAAATAAAGAAGGAGGAGGGAAGGAAGGAAGGAAGGAAGGAAGGAAGGAAGGAAGGAAGGAAGGAAGGAAGGAAGGGAGAGAACAGCAACAGAGAGAAGTCTGTATGGTACCCACACCTAAATATAACAACAAACCCTGGGAATCACTAAACTTAGCAGCCCTGAGAGGGTGACCATTTCTGTCACACTGTAGAAATTAATGTGGGTTTTTTTCCAGAATATAAGAACTGAAGTAAGTATGATACAAATACAGACTGTATAACAGAACATTAATGAATAGATAGTTTAATCACTTCTACGAATTTTAGAAAATATTTTAGAAGACTGTTTGTTTGTAATAAAAATGGAATGATCTACCAAGAAAAGTAACGAACTTATCAAGGAAGTGAGTCTCGGTTAAAGAATGTGGTGACTTCAGACAACGAGGAACTCACAGATATCTCTCCCACCAACTATTTCAGTCCTCGATGCCATCATGATTCCCGGAAAAACACAGATTCTCCTTTCTCAGGGATATAGCTGAAGTCTATTTGAAGATTTTCTGTTGACTTCAACAGGTATTGGCTGAACTAATGACTTGAGCAGGTACTGACAAGGCCCCAAATGAGTTATGTTGTGGACTTGCAGCCTCGGCCTCTGTTGGCCCTGGTCATTGTAGGCTATCACCAGAATGAATCTGCTAACAATTGGAATAATTTTGTTTAAAGCAGAAAAACCCCACAGTAATAAAAATGCCAGGAATATAAAAAATCTGAATGTGGTTAATAAGGAATTTAAACAAGACAGCAGTTGCCCTTAAACAGAAATTTGACTCATCACTACCAAAGAAGAACACCTTGGAGTTAATTTCACACAGCTTTTAAAAACAACAGTAGTATATATTTTACTTGAAAAACACAATACACAATACACAATACACGAATGGATGAAAATCCTCTGTTCCTTACAAGTGGATAATTTGCTAACTATTAGATAAAAATTTAATCATAAATAAGTGTTATGATTTTTTTTGCCTGCTCACAAACTCTGAACATATCAAAATTTGTGGTTTTTAAACTTAACTACTGAGTAATTTCTATTTAAAAAGTCTTCATTTGTGGCTTGTTTACAAGTCCATTATGAGATTTAGACTTTCAGAATTAAATTAAATTTGAATGGAAGACAAAAGTTCATGTGACACCCAGCTTCCATGTGTTATCCCTTCCACTACAGTACTGTCTGTGTTTCAGTTTTATCTGCAGATATAGAAGTCATCTTTCTTATAAATGAACAAAACTTTAGAGTAATATCATACTTCCAAGTTATTTCTCAACTCCAGAAGAGAATATTTTAGCATATGTTTTGAAAATAATGAGACTTAAACATCAGCCTAATTACTTTATTGAGTATATTTTATATACAAAAGCTTGCAAAATGAAATTAAAATTTTCTTTCCACACACGTTCTGTAATAGTCATGCTAACATTTGGCTATTTTTGTACATGTTCCTGCCAGAAAACACTGTTGCTAGTGTATTTTTGGAAACAGGATATAAAAAGAATGTGATCAAAGTTATGGTAGTTTTTAAAAATGTAGGAATATGCTTGGGATTTTTTACAGTATTTATCCTGCTCTATAATTCACTGAGCAGTATTAGTTTGGTGGGAAGACTCTTTATTTCTTAGGTAAATAATTACATTTTTACTCCTGGATTACAGAAGAACTTTGGTTCCATACAGAGCAATATAAGCTGTTACTGGCATTCCCTCTTTAATTTTTAAAATAAAGCATCATTTCATTTTCTTCTTGAAGACAAGAGAAAATGAGACAATAAATACTTCACATTAAAAATGAATACCATGTTTGACAACTGTTCTGTGCTCAAATGAACTAAGATAATTTCTGTGATACTGTGTTATTCATTTTTGCAGGAATATTTTATTTGTGTGGTCTTTCATGGCTGTGGGAAATATGAAACAAAGCTATAAAAAAAAAGAAGAGGAGGAATCTTCTGAGGATATTTAACCACAAACACATTATACTTTCCTACAAAAGAGAACAGTGAAGCAGTGCCTCTTGAATGGATCTGCTCTCTGAAACATGAACATTAGTAATGAAACGTATTCTGATCTTTCATATTTATATATGTAGTCACAAATAATAAATTCTCCAGTACGGTTCACTGAGATGAATTCTCAGAAAAGAGACTTACCAACCAGCCTGAGGAAAAAAGAAAATCAGATTGCTCTTATATCAAAACTTTATAATGAGAAAAACAGTCTGCACAGTGAAAAAAACCTTGCGATGCCTTTGACCCAAATCCAAATCTTATAGGGATTCTTAGAGTTAAAAGTCATTTTCTCTGTCTCTTCATTTTTAGATGTGAGTAGACAAGGGAAGTTGGAAATACTGTGGAAAACCTTCTGTTTTCACATTATCAAACTCGGAAGAAATAAGAATTGCTGATAGCATTCAGTAGCTGCGGTTGTTCGTAGTCATTAGACTTGTCTTGACTTTATGACATTTAGATGGCAAGAAAGCTGTTTGCAAGAATGTCTGAGAAGTTGGTCCCGTATCACAGCAGTAGTTTTTGCTGCTTCCTCCCTGTGCGCTAAAAGGCGCTCAGTTTGGAGAAAGTTTTTTGAGGAGATCTCTGTACACATCTGAAAATCCAGTCAGGGTACAAACACAGTGTGTGCCTGTGTGTATGGTTACATTTGCACATGTGTTAGTCCACGTATTACCAACAGCCCAAGTAGAAAGCTCTCCCTCTTTCAGGTGACTCCTCCGTTAAGGGTCTCTCCTTGCTCCATCCTTTGTGCTCTTTCCTGTATTTAACACTCACTACTTCCAAGTCCTTAGCTACAGTTTCTGTCCAGAATAAACTCCTCGTGTCTTACAGCTGGCACTAGGCCTCGTGTAAAAGCTGTGACTGATTCCCTAACAGTAATGTCTTTAATTGTTCCAAAGCTCAAGTCTGGAGGGGATAACTCGAGGACAACACTATACGGTCAAATATTGTGCTTGAGCATAAGCCATCAGAAGCAATATCCTAGCGGATGTCAGTTTATTTAGAATTAGGAGAGATTTGCCTAAAAGTAAGAGCTTTAGCTCACCAATGTTAGATGCCATACTCATTTCCAGAGCCTCTGTCATTAAAGTTGCTATAAGTGGAGAGAGCTACAGCTACTGCTGGGGACATGCCGTACTCCCAGAGTACAATAGAAGAATAACGGTGACGCTTATGTACTTGAGGCTTTTCTAGGCCAACAGCAATGTTTTCTTGGAAGCTGGAGAACCAAAGAGTTTATTTTCCCTTTTTTTTTTTCTTTTTTTTTTTTTTTCCGCCTCCAGTTGCTCATCTACTCTACAGTTAGTGCAAAAAAACCTGGAAATTTTAGAATGTTAATGAAACACAATTCAGTCAAATTTTTCATGGCTTTTTTTCTCTCATATCTTGTTTAATTTAATTGTATCAGACTTTAAGAAGATTAACAAGGATTATTTTAGATACTTCATTTTACATTAAGAATGATTCCAATATGGGTAGCTTTTACTATCAGCATTACTCACAGCTTCTAAATAACTAGAGTTATTGCTTGCCTTGAAACTCCATCCATCCCCTGCAAGCTTGGCTTGGCTTGCAGTGCAATTAAATGTATTTCAGGCATCATGACGTTGCTTTCAGACTGAATTGTTACATCAATCATTACACAGTGGGATCAGATACTGGTGCAAATTCAGGATGTAGAGGTATTAATGACATAAATGGGAGGAGAGCGGAACAGAGCTGCATTAATTAGAAAGGAGAAAACCAGAAATATTTAATGCATTTATATCAAATTGAAAAGAGACCTCAAAATGAGGTAAAGACAGACAAAACTGTCAATCAGTATTTCTAAAAACAGAACATTATTGATTTGCTTTTAAAATTTATTTTGAATAGAGCAACCAGGTCTAGTGGGAGGTGTCCTTGCCCACGGCAAGGCAGTTGGAACTAGATGATCTTTAAGGTCTCTTCCAACCTAAACCATTCTATGATTCTGTGATTCTATATATTAGAAAAGGGTTTCAACTAGCAAAATAAAATAGAATGTTTTATTTTAGATGAAAAAAATGAATTTGTGTGACCTTCATCTTCACCAAGAAAATCAAAAATTAGCCTACTATTGACCCAAACAGACTTTTTGGTTCTGTTTTTTCATTTCAGCCAGAGAACCATAGAGAAAATAATCGCTTTTTCACATAGCTCTGCATGGAAGACTCCCCACTGCTGTTTGTAAGTCTTTCAAAAGTGCAGTTCTTACCCACCTTTGTAAAACATTTTGGGCTCCTCAGCTCAAAGGCATTGCATAATTGCAAAGTATTATTGTGTTTATGCTGTTACCCTCAGGATATAAAACATAAGAAATTTTTGTGGCCTGTGATTTCATTCTATACAGTGGTCTGCCTGAAGTATTTCTGATGTTGTTTACAGCTGTAGGAACTGGAGCATAGTTGCCTTTTTTATAGAAGAAATTAGCTAAAGATTTTGGGTTTGGGGGACCTTTCTCAGTTTGAGAGAGTCTTCTCGAGGTTTGTACATTGGAGCTTCTGAACAATCAGCTCAAGTTACGCCCCATAAATATTCAACAATTTTGCTGCTACAGTAAAACCACGTTGATGATCTGCTTTCAAGAGTTGGTAAACCCATTCCACCCCTGCTGTGAGGGCTTGGATCAGCCGTTCAGTACAGATACGGTTAGTTTATGGATCCGGGGGTGGAGGCTGGTGGGCAGAGAGGTCAATGAGGGGAGTTTATCCAGCAGCGGAATAGCCAACATGGATCGCATTATTCTGCCAAGTAAGGAAACGAAAGCTGTATGACACATTGCAAGCAGTCTTTCTGTGAAGACAGACACTTATGAGCCAAATCCCAAAGATTACCTTTGCTTTGTCCCTTCAGTAAACAGAGTGAGTGCATAGAAAGCAAAAAGTCTGGGTTTATTAACCAAATTTAAAAGCTTGTCTCCTTATTTTAAGTGAAGAAGCAAGACTCACTGGTTTCCCAAGGAGCTACAATTGTTTTCACACAGGCCCTTGGTTTTAATTATTGGTTGAAGAAACAATAATCTGGTTGAAAAATTAATTATTAGATGTTTTCAAAAGTTACAGTAAATGTCCTGGACAGAAAAGGCCTGGAGAAGGACAACAAATGTAAGAAGCAGACTCAGTCTCCACGCTGAAAAATAACTTCGAGTGACACAGGAGTGGTCTTACATGTGTACTGTCAACCAGCAGCTGGGTTTAGGCTCAAGCAAACCTTCAGCTGGAGGACCTCACAGTCACCCAGTCCAGCCTGCTAAGGTTTCCCATCCTCTCTCGTGAAACCTTTTTCTCTCCCACGTGAACAGAAGTCTTGCTCTCCATGTTCTGCGATTGACGGGTTCCTCTAATCTGAGGAACTGCTATTCTGAGGAATTCCTATGCCGAGGAATTATCTGATAGGCTGCCTACCATTAACCATTTCAATTTTCATAGAAATCATTAATAAGTTGCTTTTAATTTCTTCTCCGTCTGGTAGGGGCAGAGTAACTAAAGTAGTAATTTCCTTCATTCATTCTTTTGGGGTGTTTTTTCCCCTCATTAGGTGTATTGAAAAAAGATATTGCTTTGCTCTGTATGAAACAATAATCCTACTTCTCTCCAAACTCCAAACACTGCTGCCAGGCTACAACATTAGTCTCCACCATGATCTAGTGTTTAGATAAAGGATCTGTCAGATGTAGTCAGCCATTTGTAAGTAGTGTTTCAAAGAATTTTGGATGACCCATTTCATCCAGGCACAAGAGAGGAACCTGTGAAACTTTTAGATCAGGGTGCAAATACGTGGTGCTTTTCACTGTGCGCTGTGCCCAGTATGGGAATTACCAGCGATTATATTTACTTTCTTTTTGCCTAACTAATAAAACTGATCTACATTATTGACTAACACTGTGGTATGTATACTGAGACTTCGGAAGCAAAGAATTCCAGAAGCACCCCAACAGAGACAGAGATTCCTTGTATAACCACTTAGGAAGCTAACTTAAGTAGGACTTAATATTATCCCTGACCTTGAGCTTGCTTTCCTTTCACCAAGGATCAGCTCAAAACCAAAACTCTGTTGTGATTCAGTGAGATGCATGAAGGTCCAATATTCCATGTGGAAGACTGAGCTCGTCTTGGGCTTAGCAGCCACTAGTGTTTGTACAACAAGTTTTAAGTATCTACTTAAGTAGGACGATAAGAATGAGTGTCAGCCAACCAGCTAGTGAAAGAAGCACCTGCATTGGTTTACATATACGCACTCAAAGTGGTTGATTTGTTTATGAAAATGTTAGGTGTTTTTTCTAACAGAATTTTCTGTTAAAGAGGTTACTGTTTACCTAAAACAATTTATTTTTTTTACATATTTGCTGAATATTGTTCTGCACATCTGCAGAAGCTTTGTTTCTGGTCTGTGACAGATGAATATACTGCTAAATAGAAATCTTTGTGTGAATACTTGCATATAATATTCACTGTTAATTTTCCACCAACATTTTTGCAATGTTTGCTTAAAAAAAAATTAGCCCAAAGCAGTATTTTAATAGTAACTGGATCCAGCAAATAATTAGTGAAAAGTGTTACAAAAGGAATGTAAATAAAGTCAAAACAAAGCATTAACATGTGAACAGTTTGCAGAAGTTTTCCAGTATGCAACTATGTTCACTGTCTTATAAACTGTATATTCCAAACAACACTTACATTTGTTCAAATTCTTAATAAATGTTAGGTATTTTTGCTCTGACAATGATTTAAGAAAATTAGTTTATTTCTTTACACTGAACCCAATTTAACAAATCTCGCTTCCTAATGAGTTAATTCACTGGCAGCAAACATTCCCACTTTCTTAACATTAGTTCACATTTTGAAGCTCATTTGGATATCACGACTCTGCAGCCCATGTTCAGAAGACAAACATATAACGGGATCCACTTCCGAATTTATAGCAGTGCACATTCCCTTACAGGAACCACTGTCATCCTCAGCCAAATGCAACCAGTAGTAACAATCACAGATACAGCAGGCTATAATTTCCAGATTCAGACCAAAATCCACTAGTTCATTTGGGATTTAAGGAATCTTTTTTTTTTTTTTAGTTTATTCAGTCGGGTTTATTTGTTTGTGGGGTTTCTTTGCTTGCTTCTCCTGCCAGAAGCATTAGGCGAGGCGCTCAAATGGAAAGCTCCTTTGAACGCAGGTTAGGTAGCCTGGCTGAGACCGTGGGCTGTGTTTTCACTGTCATTGGCTTCTTCGGAAACAGTACGTTGAGTAAAATACTCCTGTGTGCTTTGTCCGTCACTGCCTTCCCAAAACTCCCTCCTCTGTGACCTCAAAGGCAAGTCACATTCCCCCAGCAAGGTTCAGACTTGCTGTGCCGCACACGTTAAGACGAAAGATATGATCCCAAAGATACGGAACAAAAGATATGACTCCAAAAGTCCCAGCAACCCACAGGGCCAGGGTCACTCACGTCAAGAGAGGGTCACTTGTGTAGCTTCCAGTATTTCCTTTCTTCCATGGGGATAACCCATGCGCTGAACCTCCTGGTTGATTCTGCAGCAAAGACTGGCCTACAAATACATCTCGTAAATCACTGAAGTTGAGTAACTTCATAACTTTGGAGTAACACGAGAGTCAGCAGGTCTGGTGCATGAGCCTGGGCAAATGCACAGCAATGAAAAGCAACTGTATAGATACAGGCAAAGCTGTTCTTTTTAGGGTTTGTTTGATGTGCCAGATAATATGGATTACACATTTTTTGAGTGGGACTATCTGCTTTTGCGAGGGCTCACTGATCATGAAATTGGGGGACTGTAAAGAATTTCCACCGTGAGCACACCTGAATGAGCTTTGGTCCTCATTTGCTTTTCTTTCTTGCATCAAATAGGAATAAGCACTAGCCTAAAACAGACTTCTTGCTCAGGTTTCAGTTCTGTATGCCAATGACTACCACTAAACTAAAAAATGCAGAAAATGAGGTGCCTCAGCACCTTCCAGGATGTGACCGTTGACCATTTTTTTCTCTTTGCATGAGGTACTTATAGCAGTTGCTCAGCCTGTCCTTTATTCTGTTTTTTTGTTTGGAAACTGTGTGTTAGGGTTATATCTCGGCCTAATATGCAGGTAAGAATGTTTGCAAATCCTTGCTGAAAAAAAAAATGAATATAGTACAGTATAAAAGCTTTGCTGTTAAAATGATGGCACTATACTTCCTGGCAAAATAGTGGCTGTATCATAAAGGCTGCATAATGATTTTCAGTCTGCCTCAAGAATGCAGAATGTGACAACATGATAAGAAGGGAGAGAAGCTGGAATTTTCATTATAGCTTGCAACATTCTTTCCAAGTCCTAACTTAGCTGCTGGAAATGTTTGCAAATTGCACCGCCTTTAAATGCTGCTATTTAAATCAATAACTTTAAAATTGCCAACTTCCACAGAAAATGAATAGCACGCAACTAAAACAAGTAAGTTCATTTTTATAACTTAAAAAGAGGTATAAGCTTGGATTAAGGTTTGCCACTTGAAATGCTAAAAAGCGTACTAACCATATTCCAAAAACAAAGCATAAAAAAAGACAGAATTTCTAAAAAAACCCTTTTTCTTGTGCTATTATCCTTGCTAAATACTACAGATGGCAATACTTTTAAGAAAACTCCTGTCTTGTCTGATAACCACTACATTTGCATTTGTAGAGGGATTTTTGTAGATATTAAAAACCTACTTTTTATTTAAGAGAAGTCCTTTTGAACTGAATTCTACCTAATAATATCTGTTAAGAGGTTTTAGTTGTGGGGAGATTGTGCCGTGTATACATATTGATGAATCTTTCTAACAGCTATTTGAATGAAATAAAATTCACATTTAATTTCTAAAATCTCCCATTTATTTACAGATGTAATCATTCTTGTTTCTTGCACTCAGAAAGTGTTCTTTTATCTGTTTACAGGTGCTAAAGCTATCGGTGTGGTGAAAACTGAACTGTGTTGGAGCTTCACTGAGCATGGTTTTTTCTATTTTCATTTCTGTCAGCTGCAATATGAGGCCACGAGTCTTTTTCAGCTCTCAAAAATATACAAGTTTTCATTCAACACTCACTCATCCCAGCAAAACAATGTTTTTCTGTTTTGGACAATTAGATTATTGCAACTCAGTAATATTGTACACCTGAGGAGTATTTTCCTAAATTGTGTTTGTTTCACACATTTATGAAACATTTCTGAGACTTCTGTAGTTTCGTTGTGGAAAAACAAGATAGCACACTTCTTGTGGTTTATCTTGTCTAGACCTCTAAAACTCCTTGCCCCCTTTGCATCATGCAGCGTACGGTTGGTTCCACACAACTTCAGCTTGGAAGTAGAAGCAATCGCAAGGAAAAGTTTCTATTTGTTGGCTATCATTGTTGAAGCTCTCCATATCATAGAACGGGATTCTAGATATGGGCAATGAAATGAGAGATTTTTCTTGTTGTTCATTTCTATGTAGCCACTTTCAGTGGCTCTTAAAATATGCATGATTCCCACGCAAAATACAAATCGTAAGAGGGGTCATTTTGCGATTGCTTAATCACATGAATTAGGTAAACACTTAGCTTGTATTAATTCTTCAAGCAATACACCATTATTAATCAGCAGCCTTCATTTTTTTTAGGATTCTAAGCCTCTTTGTAGATTCCCATTTGAAAACTACCATTTTCAAAGGCCAATTAAAACTGCGTTATTACTGCATTTCACAGCAAAGAGCAAAGATAATACCACAACAAATGTAAAACTGCTTCTTAAGATCTCAAAAGATCCCTTAAAAGCAAAGACTCAGTGCCTAAACACGTCTGCTCAAAAACACTTTTGCCTTCTGGCAAAGAAATTTATATCTGTAGCAGTAATGAAAGAATTGCATACATCGTACACCAGGTAGCAGGTGACTTTTTGAATACTTTCTTCTTCTAATTTCATTTAAAGTCACATATAACTTGATTTTATGCACAAATCTTGATTTATTTTTTTCATCCAAAAATAAAATCACACTGCAGGTTTTCCAAAAAAGACAGATTCCTTCTTTGTTAAAAAAGGATAAAATAGCCTTGGAATTCAAGATTTTTGATAGCTGCTTCTGTCTTCAGATTCCTATTGATAAGACTTAAACTAAATTGTCATCTACAACTGGAAAACATTAAGGCCTATAACGCATCTCCCAGGTCAATATTTGTCAAGTAATTTTAATACATAATAGTTTTCATAGAATCATAGAATGCCTGGGGTTAGAAGGGACCTTTAAAGGCCATCTAGACAAACCCCCCTGCAATGACCAGGGACATCTTCAACTAGATCAGGTTGCTCAGAGCCCCGTCCAACCTGGCCTGGAATGTTCCAAGGGATGAGACATCTACCACCTCTCTGGGCAACCTGGGCCAGTGTCTCACCACTCTCAGTGTAAAAAGTTTCTTCCTTGTATCTAATCTAAGTCTTCCCTTTCAGTTTAAACCCATTACCCCTCAACCTATGGCTACACTCCTTAACAAAGAGTCCCTCCCCATCTTTCCTGTAGGCCCCGTTTAGGTACTGGAAGGGGCTCTAAGGTCTCCCCAGAGCCTTCTCTTCTCCAGGCTGAACAACCCCAACTCTCTCAGCCTGTCCTCACAGCAGAGGGGCTCCAACCCTCTCATCATCTTCATGGCCTCCTCTGGACTTGCTCCAACAGGTCCATGTCCTTCTTATGTTGGAGGCTTCAGAGCTGGATGCAATACTCCAGGTGGGCTCTCACCAGAGCAGAGTAGAGGGGCAGAATCACCTCCCTCGACCTAAGCATTAGGTGCAGTTCTCATTAGGTTAAGCAGTTGTGCTTTGCTGATTTATCAACCAACATCAAAGGAATGCTGACTCTCATTTTCTATTTGGTTGTCTTTTACTTCCTACCTCTAGTAACCTATTACAAATTTACAATGAAAGAAACTGGTGGTGACATTTGGCACACATCGCTGTGTGATGATTCATCACAACTCAACAGAAACAAGTCACAGGCATAGCTCCTGGAAATGGTTACCAAAGCTCCTGCTGTGGAAGCTATGGAGTAAATAACATCCTTAAGGCTGCATGGCCATTATCCGAGCAACTCAACCTACTGCAAATGACCGACAGGTTTGCCTTCTCTCCGCACCCCTCCTCTCTGCCTATAGCTTGGCCTTCCTCTCTGCAATGCTTCCAATCCTGACTCCAGTCCTGCTCACACGTGTCTTAGTTCTTGGTTCTGCCACACATCTGCTGGGAAAGCTGGACAAGCAACACATCCAAATAGATTTACTGCTGATCTTCTCAGTAGCACTTTTATCCCAAAGTCTTGGAGGCTTTGATGTTCTGTATCCAGACACAGAGCTCAGCTAAACGCATAGTATTTGCACTTATCTTTGAATTGATTCACAGGGCCAACATCATGGGTGTGAAATTTCCCTTTCAGAAAAAGCAATTTTCACTTGTATTACTTTTGAATGCTACTGGTCAAGAGGCCAAGAATAAGGAATGCCATTAGCTAAGCTTAAGAACAGACAAGATGGCAGAAAGTTTATCTCTCTGTGATATAATTTCATAGCATAGTTCAATTATTATGATAGTAGACTTTTTTCTTATACCACTTTTTTTCTGCTAGTAGCTGATTCAGGACTTCTGGCACGTGGGAAGTGATCATGATCTTGTAAATGTGTATGAATCTCCACGACATGTAACATGTTGTTGTTGAGTCCTAGAGACTCATAAAAAACAGATGTTACCAGTCAGCCTTGGAAGTTTGACTCACAAATACCCTAATATACTATCAAAACTAACGACAGTTTGAAACAGATTATTTTGCAATACTAGTGTACTGCAAAATGGTGCGCTAACCTCAAAGGTTTTCTTTCCTCATACTTCGTCTGTCCCACTACTGCTCTTACCCACTTTCTTTCTCTCTTTTTTTTTTTTTTTTTTTTTTGCAA
>VYXH01001651.1:535521-552044 GCA_013397275.1 Burhinus bistriatus
CTTTCTTTCTCTCTTTTTTTTTTTTTTTTTTTATTTGCAAAACACATTTTCTTTGTGTTCAAATTATTCTTTTTTGGCTGTTCCAATTTTCACCTTCCCTCTTTACTCCTTCCTCTCCACAACACATGCCGTCACAGGTAGTCCCTGTTCTCAACATCCTTCTGGTACGATAAAATGAAAAAAGGTAGTAAGTATGACATGCAAATAGACCAGCCAACACGCTGTTAATTTCATCTTGGTTCGTATGTATATACGCATTATTTTGTAAGAACTGAGGTTTCCTTAAAAGAAAATAACCTAAATAGAAAGAAATGTGACCAAAGGGAAGAGGACAGAGAAGGAAAGAGAGAAGTGACAGGCGTAAGGGGGGGAGCAGGGTAGGACAAATTACCAGTCACTCCATGACCAGCCAAAATAACAAAAAGACCAGCCAATACTGATACATTTCCACATAGGCATAGTGCTATTTCATTTGATGTAGGAAATCCACCGTTCAGTCAAACAAAATCCTTTACCTACATATGCACTTTCCTTCTTGGCTTCATAGATTATACAAAACCCATACCAACTGGTGACAGAATACCTAAACAGCAGCAGTCTGGGAGCTGGGGTGTTAAAACTCTTCTCTAGTACAAACAACATCTTGCCAAGCAATGCCAAAGGGATGTAGCACAGTTTTGGGACCTGGTATAGCCCCTCCAGGGATCTGTGTTTCACTCCACCCTTGGCCCTGGAATTGGTGCTTCTGCTTCATCCCACTTTTGTTTTAGGTTGGAATTCTTAGACTCCTGTCCTAATGACTATAGATGTTTAGGTAACAGAAAAAGATGTTGCTCTTAGTAGCAATCTGGAGAAGTATGGGAGAATCCGAGAGATTTGTTCCATCTGTCCCATTCCCCACCCCAGCAGAGTAGGTTTACTGGCAGCGAGCCATTACCTGGCCTTTGCCAATCCTAGATAAGACTGCGACTTAAAGACAGATGCTTTTCCCTTTCTCAAATCCTGCATCAGCCTTTGGCTGGGCCCAAGCAGCTGGCTTTCTGACTTTAATACTACTTAAAAGACATCTGTTTTCTAAGGCTTATCTAGTTCAGTAGCAGTTTTGTTGGTTTTTTATTGATAGCGAGTAAAGCTCCTTGGGACACCTTGCATGAATGGTGTTGTGAAATCGCAATTTGTATTTGCAACTGCTGTTTACCTATGTGCAGAGATCAATACCTGTTGTATTTTGCCCTCTTAATTCACAAAATATGAGTTTAGAAAGTGATCATTTTCTATCTACTCCTCATAACAAATCAATGTTCCTATGTAATATCTGTCTCCTTAATTCAGACTTAAAGTCTTTGGCTTTGTAGGCTTTTTTCCCTTCCAGTCAAATAGATAAAATGCTGAAGTTGTTATATTAGGAGGATGTAACATGGATTGGAACAGCAATCCAGGCTTTTCTTTGCATGATTTAACTATCTTTTTCTGTAATAAGCGAATCAAATCCCATCTAGTCAATGGCAAGCTGGATTTAAATTCTAAAGCAGTGACCCTAACTAATCCAATAGAAAATTTGCAACTATCTCCAACTTTCAGGGGAAAACTAAACCTGTTATCAAGGCACTAGAAAGTTATTGAGGCCTTCTTTAAAGCCTACTGACTTCCTCGTAATTTATTTGAGCTTCAGATCAGAACACTGTTATACTTTGAAGAGATATCACATCATCTATGATTTATGGGTTTTTTTTTTTTTTAAAGACTAATATAACTTAACTTTTTGGCTATCATATTTATTCATGGTATTTCCTGGCTAAGTGTGCATTGTAAATGGGTGTGGAAAAAGAAAACCTTTAGGAAGGATGCGACAAGAAGAGGTAGTAGCAAAGGCCACTTGAGGATGCCTTTGGAAAAGTGCGCTAAGTTATGGAAACCGCTGCTACTGTGTCTCTCCAAACCCAGACCCATGTGGAGGACCAGTGCATGCCACTCCAGGCCCATAATGGTGTCTGAGTCATGAAAATGTGATAAGAAAGTGAATTTGTTGGCCACAGGACTCTGTAAGAATATTTGTTAGCACAAATCAGAGCAAGTGCTTCTGGTGCTCAGCAGGCAGCTCCCGAGGCCACCTTTCCCAGGCTGTAGCTGACTCCACAGCTGACCATCAGGCAAACATTTTCCCTCAAAGCTGTAGCAATTCACACCTGTTATTAATAAAAGACAGACATCACAGACAGAGTTTATTCCTAATTTTCTCTCTGTTTCTCCTAACCTAGTCTATTTTCCTGCAGCTGCAATAGCACTTAGATTCTCCAGAATCTTCCACTGAAAATTCGTAACTCCTAAAGAACGGAGGCCACAAATACAAACATGGGTCTGTTATTCTGAAGTTAAACCACCAAGAGTCTGTGTTGATAAATAATTCCACCGATAATAGTAGATATCCAAGTTACCTTGCTTAGTCTTTCTGGGAAACTTTGGATGATATTCCTCTTGCCTAACTTCAGGCATTTAAAAACTAGCTGTCTAGATTCCCTCCTTATGGAAATGAGTAGATGAACTGCACTCTGGAGGCACCAGTCTCTGTCCCATTACTAAAAAAAAGGCACTGAGTTTGACTACATGCTTATTCAACCAAATAAAATTATCTGAGATGAGTCTCACTACTAAAATCTATCACTAGATTCTACGATAACTACTAGATCACAAATACAGAATACATATGTAGATCTTACCCACTTGATGGATAGATTCCCTGTAGCTGATTTGCAAAAAAGAAAGAGCCCCTGCTGTAAGCCAGCAAAAAGACCTCCTTGATTAAGTCAGCTTTCTCCAGGGAATTTTCTTCTCATAAAATTTATTTGAGCAGCACGATGTGATGTCTTTCCCAGAACGGCTGCTTCCTCTAGTTGACACAGGGATGTTTATAATAGAGAAGAAAATATTTCAAGACAGGTCAAGAAAACTGCAAAAATATATTCCCCCTCTGCACGTGTACGTTGTTTGCTTGGCACGTTTTTGGTTTGGTTTTTTTTTCAAACAGGCATGGCTTGTTGAAAATGGCTGCAATTTTCTGAGCTTTATGATCGGTAAAATAACTGCATATAATTACATGGCAGAAGCAAAGTAAGGTTTCAGTTGATTTAATTTATTTATGTCTCTCTTAATCCTATTTCATCCATTCAGTTTTATCACCTTCCTGTCTCTGCTGCTGTCTGTTATCACTCCAGCCCTGAGCCTCCCACTGTCTGGCTATAACCACTGTAACCTTTTTATTTCTGGCACTTAGCTGATCCTATCCTAAAAGCCTTTTATCCCCCACTGAATGTAATCTGACCACTTAACTTTTATATATCTGTTCCTTTACTCCATCCTCTCCTTTTACAAGGATATTGAACCTCTTGTGTTTTCCTCTTCACTTTTACTATATGCTTCTTATTTTCTGTGGACTGAAAGAGCCCTCAAGGCAGACAATAATCAGTAATCGTATGTACTATTTCCAGTGTTTGCTTTAGATGTGATATTTATCTTATAACCAATACATTGACATTTATTCTTTGTTTTTTACTCACGGGTTTTTCTGTCTTCTCGTGGAGATAGCTGGCTTCACGACAGAATAGTAACTTGTCTTGTCACTGTACTGTCACACAGGATTCAATATCAAGACCTTCCGGGAAGGAGCTTTCAGAGCAGGCTGAATCTGATGTCGTGTACACTTTGATAGGTCACAGATGACTTAATTTAACCTGATAGAATTATGCTGTTAGATAGCAAGTTCAAAATGAGACTGTGCTACAGCCTCTTGAATAGTCATGCTATGTGCACACTGTCACAAAACCTTTCTCCTTCTCACTTACAAACCTCAGAACACCAAAAAAAGCAAGTGTAGGTAGTGAACTATGGACTGTTACTATGGTCAGGAAAGAATGGGGAAGTAGAGAGCTGGTCATTTTTCCCATACAATAAACCCACCGCGCATAAAGGAGCTGTGGTAGGTTGACCATGGCTGGACACCAGGTGCCCACCAAAGCTGCTCTATCACTTCCCTCCTCAGCTGGACAGAGGAGAGAAAATCTACCGAAAGGCTCATGGGTCAAGATAAGGACAGGGAGATCACTCAGCAATTACCGCCATGGGCAAAACAGACTTGACTTGGGGAGTTAATTTAATTTATTAACAATCAAATCAGAGTAGGATAATGAGAAATCAAAACTAAATCTTAAAACACATTCCACTCACCCCTCCCTTCTTCCCAGGCTCAACTTCACTCCTGATTTCTCTACCTCCTCCCCCTCAGCAGCGCAGGGGGACGGGGAACGGGGGTTGTGGTCAGTTCATCACATGTTGTCTCTGCCACTCCTTGCTTCTCACAGGGAGGACTCCTCACACTCTTCCCCTGCTCCAGTATGGTGTCCCTCCCATGGGAGACAGTCCTCGACTAACTTCTCCAATGTGAATCCTTCGCATGGGCTGCCGCTCTTCACCAACTGCTCCAGTGCGGGTCCCTTCCACGGGGTGCAGTCCTTCAGGAACAGACTGCTCCAGCGTGGGTCCCCAAAGGGGTCACAAGTCCTGCCAGCAAACCTGCTCCAGCAGTGGCTCTCCATGGGGTCACAGCCTCCTTTGGGCATCCACCTGCTCTGGCATAGGGTTCTCCATGGGCTGCAGGTAGATATGTACTCCACCATTAACCTCCATGGGTTGCAGGTGGATATCTGCTCCACCGTCCATGGGCTGCAGGGTGACAGCCTACCTCACCATGGTCTTCACCGTGGGCTGCAGGGGAATCTCTGCTCCAGTGCCTGGAGCACCTCCTCCCCCTCCTTCTTCACTGACCTTGGTGTCTCCAGAGTTGTTGCTGCCACATATTCTCACTCCTCTCCTCTGGTTGCTGTTGTTCCCCTTCTGAACTACGTTATCCCAGAGGCGCTACCGCCATCGCTGATGGGCTCAACCTTGGCCTGCAGTGGGTCCATCTTGGAGCCAGCTGGCATTGGCTCTATCGGACAGAGAGGAAGCTTCTAGCAGCTTCTGACAGAAGCCACCCCTGTAACCCCCCCCACTACCAAAACCTTGCCACTCAAACCAATTACAGGAACAAAGAAAGAGTTAATATTTCTTGGTCTGTTATCATTTGGGGAAAATGTGATTTGGTTTTTATAGTTCTAGGATTAGAAATAAGGGTAATTTAAAAAAATGTGACTCATAATTTCACATAAAACTTCAGTACACCTTCAGAAAACACAAGGCATTTTTTTGTGCATTTATTACAGCGTTCCTCAGTGAAACTTTCCCTCAGGAGTCTTCATTTTTGGAGGGAACACAGTTAAAATGATATTTACATAAAGCAAACAGAACTTTTCAGAGTTATTTGGCAGAAATTATCCAACTATCCTGTAACTTAAAAGGTTTGGAAAGTACTGAGATAAGTAATTCTAGAGATGTCTCCTTGGAAATATTCAAAATCAGAAAATTATACACCTGAATATTTTAACCAGCGAAGTACCCTTCCCTCTGGTTTTAGGGAATTCTTTTAATCTGTCTTCTCTTCCTCATTCTCATTCATTTGGTTCCGTGAGTCTTTCTGGCATATTAGTTGCAACTTACTTCTCCTCTTCAAAGCACTATACATTTTTTCTCATTTCCCTATGTTCATTCTGGTACAGTCTGTACATGGAAAGGGAAAAATAATCTTTCTAGGGTAAGGTGGCATCTGACAAAGGGCAGGCTACAGTGGCAGGACCAGGACAACAACATTATTCAGAATGGTCAAGTAACTCTCCAATGGGACAATTGTTAGATGGGCTAAACTGAATAATCTCAAAACATGGATATTGCAAAGTAGGTAAAAAAATAAGCTAAAACAATATATGGTGATGAACAGAGAAAATAAAGGTCAACTAGGTCCAGATGGTTCACTTGATAAGCACCTCACAAACATGGATGAGCTGCTCCCAGCTCCAAGTAAGAGCACAATATAGATAATATGCATAAATAAATTGAGCAATAGGTTGACATGTGCAGCACAAATTCCAGTTGCTATGTTAGTTTATATTCCTAAAGCGTGGAAAACAGTTACTTTGAGGAAACTCAGTCAGTGAATTATGTAAATGTACGTGTATGTAATAGATAGGAACAAAGTATATCACACAAGCAGTTATTTGCATGAAATCTCGATACCATAATATTGTCTTTAAGATGTGAAGAAGAGTGTCTCAGGGCACTTCGTCAAATATTTGCACATTTTATACCCATTATCCACATATTTTAGGCACATATTCAAACGCTCAACTACTTGATCATTATAATTATTGTACATTCCATATCTCTGAAACACGCCAGATTCCTAATTGGAAGGAAGAAAATTATCTTGAGGCATGCTCTAACAAAACAATGAAAAATAGCCTAGGAACAATGCCCTTTTTGTGCTGCCTACAATATCTTCCTGCTATGTATACAAAAGCACAATAAACTTTTAATCTGAACTAGAAGAAAAAACTTCCTGATACCTAGATACCTTAAAAGCCAAAGAGAAAACTTGCCGTGTAAAGTGGCTTTATGCACAACCGAATCCACTTCTATGTTTACTCTTACTCTACGACATAAACCAACACTCTGTCCTGCAGTGCAGTGATCTCCCTGAAAACAAACCGGCAAGGGGTCAAAAGCAGCAAAGGAATGAGGCACCTAGACTGCAATGTAGTTTGGAAATCAAGTCCAAACAGCACTCAGAAAAAATCTTTACTGCGCTGCCATCCGAAATACCAAGCTGACTCACATTTTAAAACTAAATTCCAGAGATGCCTACAATTGACATAGCTGAGTAGTTCACAATGCTTGGCTCACACCTTGCTTATACGGCTAGATTAGAATACAGAATTATGTCATTTCCTAGGTGTG
The DNA here is from genome assembly GCA_013397275.1 of Burhinus bistriatus. Classification (NCBI taxonomy): domain Eukaryota; kingdom Metazoa; phylum Chordata; class Aves; order Charadriiformes; family Burhinidae; genus Burhinus; species Burhinus bistriatus. The sequence goes on from VYXH01001651.1 coordinate 542,404, forward strand.
TTCTCCAAGGAGCTTTACTTGAGAGACATCGTCAGGTCATATCTAATACACATTCAGCTTTCAACTTCATCTCAAATGCAGCTGCAAGTAATTCCAATCTTTTAAAACGTGACCTCTTTTCATCATGAGGAGCTGTGAAATTCTAATGCAGTCCCTTCCTTAGCCCATTTCAAAGGTGTGGGTAGGTTTTGGGTTTTTTTTTTCTTTTTCTGTATATGAATATGACTAGAAAAGGAATAGGAAATGACGGAAAAACACCTAAGCTGGAGTAGTTGAGAGCCTAGGATAGTTTCTGAAGAGGCCTTCCTCCCTGAGCAGGTGTTAGAAATTTTCCAGTCCTTTAAGCAGTCAGTTTTTGCTGCCTCCAGATCATTCACTTTCTTAGTCTAGTGTCCGGACATTAAGTTGCAGCATCATGTTCCGTCTCAGACCCATAATGTCCAGAAATTTATTGAGTAAGTGGTGTGGGTTTGAATTCTTTGAGGCAATAAGGAAACACTAAACCAAGATTTCTGTATTTCTCGGCCAAACGCTCTGATCATAAAACCAAAGTTCTTCTCACAGCTGCATTTCTTTAAGGCTCAGGCACTTGTCTTCAGGAGAGGCATCAGGTGTCTTGACTCAGGAAGAGGATTAATAACTCAGTCGTCCACCCAGTTGTTTAACACTCAGCAGCTACCTATACAGCATGTTATTCTAAATGTCAATCTTACTTTACCCGTGAATTTCCTGGGAACTTAGGTTTCTAATAGAGAATTCTTGCCTGGGAAGAAGGCCATAAAAGTAATAGCACCAAGAAGTGCATTTATTTGAATTGGTCTTTTAATATTCATGACTTTGATCTTCCATTGTTTGCAAAATAATTTGCAATTCACTTTCTTTGCTAGTATTCGTTTAGTGTTGTTTTCTTAGTAACTAATTAGTTTTCTTGGTGCTGTTCTGAGAAAGTTATGTGCCTGACTTCCTGCATCAGTAGAAGATTGTATGGGTCACCCACAATGTATACAGGTATTTTCAGTGTTATTATAACCTTACCAAGGGATTTCTTTTTTAAAAGAAGTTTTACATTGTCCCAGTGGTCACCCTGGAAAGAAAGAAGCTGTCTTATCTATAGTCTTCATCTGGAAACTGGCACAATCACTGTTTATTTGAATATAATTTATGTGACTTGTGGAAGTTAGGATGTGCTATTTTGACAGTTCTGCAAATAAAATTCTCCAATGCAAAACTGGAAGAAAAAAACCCACTCTAGTATAAACTATTTGCACCTAACACAGCTGGAAACTGAAATGGATATAGTGGTAATGAATTCAATGGCTCAAGAGCCTGCAAGCCTCCGTTGTGTTATCACCACGAAGTGGGTATCGCAATCAAGAACACGCAAAATCTGTTCCCTCCGGACAGAAGCACAAGGACCCCAGTCTTGCCATGAATCGCCTTTTCCTCAGCGTTCTGGAGTTTCTTAACTCCATATACTTCCATGTGCAACTGGGTATTATAATATTTTTTATCATAATAGTGATTGTTTTGTTTATAGTAATGTTTTTTATCACTTCTGAAGCAGAACAGAAGAGCTTTCCTACGCAAGAAGTTATTTTAGGCCTATCACAATAATCTAAGCACCACCTAATTAGATATTTTTCATTACTTCTGTTTCCTGTTGTTCAAGTTGCTGAGACTTTTGCCATAAGTGAAACTTTGAAATCTTATTGACTTAGTGGCACCACAACCATAGCAGTGAGAGCATCGTGCCTTTATATTACCCATGCAATATTTCTTTACTTTGTGGCTAAAGGGTATTTTGTTACTCTTGTCAGCCTTTCCTGCTGGTGAGAACTAGACTGTATTCCACCTTCCACATCATCCTGTACGGAATAAATATTACAAGTTTCCCAATATTTTTCATTGCAATGTTTCTGCAACCTTCGGTTTCCCAATTCTGAATGAAAAGCCAACAAATCAGAAGGTGTCCTCCAAAGAAAAGGTGCTTCAAACAGTTTAGGGAAGGTGGGAGAGGAGTTGAAAGGCTGAAAGAAATGGACTGGAGCAACCAGAGGTGCTTTTGCCTGGGAGGTTTGAGTATCACTTGTTCTACTGGGTTGCAGCTGAAGTGGAAGTCAGTCTACATCAAAGCCGAGTTGCAAGTCAATACAATAAAAACTTATGAAAGCTGTGATTATGCCTCTGTATTTGATGTATCCCTCTCCCACTCTCAATTCTGCTGAAAATACGTATCCCAAAAACTGGTCTGTGAGCTTTCTGTGAACATTTTGTAGGAATTAAAGGCCTTCGTGTTTCACAGCTTTGAAAAGCTCCACCCAGATCCATGTGAAATTCTTCAGTGCGTGGGAAGATGCCCACCACAGTCTTGATCACTCTGAGTGATTCCAGGTTCCGCAGGGACCTATGGTCCCCTGCCTCAGACCTCAATTCTCCAGCTCAGCAAGGGAGAATCTGTTGCAAGCTACACAGTTGTTTTTTTCGGCTAAGAATATATATGACTCCGATTCTCTTCTCTTAAACTGAAGCCAATCCATTCTTCAATGTATTCTCATGCGAATGAGTCACATTAATGATTCCCAGTTGTCCCTGGTCTGGGCTACACATGAAACATGCAGTAAAAGAAAAAAAGCACCAGTAGCAAAACCTGGCTCAATTTACACCCTAACGTGCAAAGAAGGAGCGATGTAATTGAACCAATCACAATGTGGAAGTTTCAGGCAGAATCACCAAATTATTGTACTGTGTAACTGTAACATTATTTCTGCTTTTATCGTTGCCTGAATTGCTGAGTAAAAACATTTTGGATGCATCAGATGATGTTCCTGAGGTCATTACGAGTAAAAATCTCTTTCTCCTATTATATAGCGTGTGGCTCCCTATCGGTCATTTCACACTTCTTACGTGAAATAAGCACAAATCATACAATAGAAACAGCATGTAAATTGAAAGGAAACTATTTTCCTTTGGTTTTTCTTCATTAACATTTCACTTACTATTAAAGAATTTATTTCTCTGTTCTCCAACTTGGATTGCTTTTCAGTTTCTTTTCACAGACTATTTCTAAATTTTGAAAGAACAAGTCCAGTTATCCCCACAATAAGTAAAATTTCTGGATTTGTTTCTGTCTACATCATATACTACAGATATGGAAGACATATGGGAAGCCAAGTTCCTCTGGTTTTGCTATGCTCCATTTCATAAGGCATATTGCTTCTATCAAGAGATGCTTTGTCAAGACATGTTTTAAAGGACTAAATTATCTTCTCGTTGCTCAACAGGTATAACAGGATTCAAATGTCTTTCCAGAAGTAAAAGGTGTTCTCGTATAATTCTGCTTGTCAGGAACAAGAACTGCTCAGTAAAATAAAAGCTTTAGAAAAAAAGCTTCTTAATTAACATCACCATCTCAGGAACATAGTACAATCACACCGTCTCCAATTAGATTTTTAGCAAATTGAAACTGATAAAGTAAACAGGCAGTATGACAGTGATTAGCAAAGCACTGAGCAGAATCCAGTCACTGAGTATTATATATGTGAATCATTGAAGGTAAAACCTCAAAGACATTTAACCAGAAAAAGATTATGTCGAAGGTAAGTCTGAATAACAACTTTTCTGTGTATTTTGAGTGAGTGTGGAAACAAATAATAATATTCATGTATTACTGTTACTGACAACAGATTAGTAGAAAGTTGTCACTGATTATTTTTTCTTTAAATAGTCTAAATATAAATAATTTAATAAAAATAAATATTGCCATTTTATTAAAAAAGGCTTTTTCTTTGGAAAGTACAGCTAAGTTCTGCTAGTAATTAAACAGAATATTGCAAGCTATTGCATCATTAATCCCTGTATAACCATTTAAAGACTGTAGTCATAATTGCTTTAGTAACGTTTTCTCGTATTGTCTTAATGATTTACAATAGTTCCATTTTCCTGGACACTCCAATCTACCACTCAGGTAAAGAGTACAGCAATTTATACAAGGAACGCAAGACTGAACCTTGGGGGGAAAAACAGAACAAAACAAAACAAAACAAACCACATAGTGCATAAAATACTAATGGTACTTTATAGCAGCATACTCATTTCTGAGTTGTGTTCAGCAGCAGAATCCCTGAGCAAACCTCAAGCGGTCCATTCCCAGTCCTCCCCAGCATCCTTTTCAGAGATGAGGACAGGCTGAGCCCCCGTTTTGTGCGGTCTGGGAGCTTCTCTGCTCGAGGAAGTATTAGGGCTTCCAGCCAGATGTTTCTGTCAAACAAGAATCAGAAAGTAGGAGGAGAAAATCCACTGGGCAACGGCTCTGCTCATTCATGAAGTGTGAAGGACAATGCTTCTAAAAGGACTTTTTCTTTTCTCCTAGATGCACCTGAATGAACTGCTGGTGTTGGGCAATCTAAGAGAGCTGAATAGAAAAAAAAAAAATTAATGCAAACCTCCTTTAAAGTCTCAGTTTCTGCATTAAAATCCTATTTACTTCTCAGTTGTTCTCGTCCAATGTGCCACCTGCAGAAAAGTTTGCCACTGTTTCTTTCCTATTTTGTTTATTTAGAATTCCCCTTGAACTGTAAAAACATGATTTATGGAAAGGGGAGGGGAAGGTTTCCTTTCTTATTTCATACTACTCTCATAGCTCTTGCACCACTGTCTTGAAAACAGATACGGTGTAAGCAGCTGAATAATACACCAGAGGGGTTTCAGTTCCTGTGAAACTGAGCGACGTTTGACCTCAGAGTTAATTTTTCCATATTTCCACTAATGTTACAGATAAAAGATACAGATGCAATTAAACTGAGGCCTGTGATCTTCATCAGCAGCCATTTCAAGTTTTGTAAATGGTTTTTACTCTGCTGCTTTTAGTTTGTGTTTCTCAAAGTCTGTTTTAAGTAGGACAGTTCATTTTTTTCTCAGAGAAAAAAAGACAATAAGAAAAGAAATCATTATTAGTATCCTGGAAACACATTATTACTCATATTATTCTCTTTAAAGTCAGTGTAAAATTTTCAGGAGACATTATGTATAGAAAAAATATATGTACACTGATAATTTCTTACAAATAGATTAGGGTTACGAAATAAATGGATGCATGGCTAAGAATAACGGCGATACTGTAGAAAATACAGAGCAAGTGATAAACTGAATTAAAGTGCTACTAGGCCAAATGGAGCCTGCATTTTTTACCTCCACAAACACTAATTTCAGCCTTCAAAGTGTTCTGAGCACAAACACCACAGGCGGTAATATCTAGCTTAAATGTCTTTGTGGCACAGCTGGTTTCAGTGATACCTTCATTCGTAAGTCTTAAGGAATAAAACGACAGCTCCAAGCGCCTTGCAGACACGCACGCTCCTCTTCGCGTTGTCCTGCAGGTTGCTTGGGAAATCACAAAGCTCTGGAACAGCAATGCCAGTTTAAAGGGAAGGTTGTGACAAACGTCATGTCATAACACTGTGGACCAAGCACTGTAGGCTATTTACAGCCCAACGCTCTTCCTGGCTCTTACACTGGAAGCCAGTGTAAAACTGCCGTTGACTTCAATGAACGCCATAAGTGCTCGTCTGCTTAAGACTGAAGTACAGTGTGTTTGTTCAACCAGTTCAAAGGACTCTCCCAAATTCCTGGGAGCACCAGATGAGGCAATATTTATGCACGGTAAGGTGGAAGGCCTGATTCTCCACTGCCTTCCGCTTGCCTATTCGTAAAAACTTGAGCGCAGCTTCTGTTTTGCCAAGTCCTTCACTTCAACCAAGCTTTTGTCCTCTTAATGTCGTCAGCCTGGTGAGGCAACTGGCTATCTGCCAAGGTTGCTGGGATCACCTCACCTCTGAAGTTCACAGATCAACGGATTTGGTGGGAAAACTAGTGAACTTGTTAGGCTCATTTGTTAAACGTCTTTTGAACAGATGTCTATTAATTAGTAGCTTATAATATTAAATTAGCATTATTTATGCTAATGCGGGTTTTAAGTGATTGGTCCAGAGTGTCTTCAGGAATACCAGAGTGAGAATGATGGAAATCAAATTGTCCCAATTATAGGTTAATTTATAAACTCCCTTCAGGGAGTTGTATCTTCAGTGGAAACTTAGAGCAAGAAGCTGAGTTCCGGTTTTGCTCACTATCAAAAAAGTTTATTTTTATTTTCAAAATAAATAAGATGCTTATAGACCTATTCAACGATACTCCCCCTTTTCTAATTTAAAAGCGGATTTTTGTTTTGAATAGGTATATCACATGGTACTTCAGGCATTGGCATTTCCAGTGTGAAAACTCATTTGGCATTTCTGAGTCATAACTGCTGGCTAATTTTTCTGGATCCTGTCTATTTTAAATACCTGGCACACCGACACAAAGAACAGATTTTAGACTGCGAGTGAGTATACTGACATTAGGGTCTTACTGATATCAGCTGGCCATATCCTGAATTATACTTCAAAGTTCAATTGGTTTAACTTAAGAGGACGAAGTACAAACTTCATTACAGGCTACCTTTTATGAAATGTTCTGGGTAGAGTTGACTCTTGAGTGCTATTTGGAACAGCTAGTCATTACATTGCCTGCAAAAAGACATACTAGCTACTGGGGTTTGGTTAGGTGTTGTGACCTCCCCTGGCAAAATCCCATTTTCTCATAGCTACTTTCCAGCCCAGTCACAATAGTTGTAAATTCCCAATGGAAAAGGTTTCTGAGGCTTTCTGGAAATAGTATACCAGCCTTGGGAACGAGTAAATATTATTTTGCAAGTAAATCAGAACCTATGATTACAGTACTTCACTTAAGCAAGGAGAAACATATCTCCTGAGTGTAAGAAATAGAGCTAACACTGGAAGTATATGAGACTCACCTGTTTCATATCTATTCTTCTAAATCCCTTAGTGGTGTATCTAATGAATATGAAAATAAATATGATTTGATTGAAGAACAGAAATTTTAGTTTTGGCTTCAACAAGAAGAAGTTTCTTCGATATACCAAAAAATTTCCATGGAAAACCGGGTACTTAATATCAGTTAAGATCAAAGCTAGGATATTTGTTTAAGTCAAACTTGCTGTAAGCTATGGATATACGGAGGGTAAGTTATCATGATTCAAGGGATGCACAACAGCACATTAATTTGTGGACACAGGTTCAATGTGTGACCTCTGTGACACATAGGCCATACTATCTCATACCTCACATCTTGATCCCGGATCAGCCTTATCGCAGGCACAGCCACCAGCCCTGCTTCCCTGCTGCTTCTAAGTCATCTAAACTGGCTGTGGGTGCTGTGGAGTCATGCTACTGTGCTCCATCCTGTATAGCATTCTTTCTCAATGATGACAGAGAGGAGTCTTCTCTTTTTCTCTGTGTTAAATATTTCGTCTTGTTTTGTTTTTTTTTTCCCCAAGACTTTATTTTTCCTTTCATTCTTTTCATATGAATTTTAGGAGATTGTCACCACTTTCTAGTTCCTATCCTGCACTTTCAATTCTTGGTCTTAACGTTACTTTTTTTTAAATAAAATCAATAATTGCTTGTTAATAGATGTTTTTCAGTAGAAAAGGTGCCAGATTTTGTAAACACCTTGAGTACAAGAGTACATGAACCCTGGGATAAACCTTCTACATGTCCTAGATTATATAATCAACAGATTACAAATTATGCTCCAAAATCGAAAATTCTTTCTATACTTTCTCCTCACAGACATAAACTCCTGTACCTAATATCCTAATACCATTTTCTCCATTTTCAAACTTGTAGATATGCATGGTGGATAACATTAAGAAAGTCATACAAATTGCTGCCAGATCAAATCCAGGGGCCGAATCAAAACTGTCAGAGATCAGTGGAGAAACCACTCTTGACCATTGGATCAACTCTGCTTCTAACGTGCTTGAGCCACTTCTACAGACAGTGTAGGGAGAGTGGGATTCTGTAGAAGAAGGTGAAATGTTTTTAAATCTAACTAATAAATTTACGGAAAATGCCGATTTCCTCTGGAAATAGCTGACTTCTTACCTCATCCTGTTTCTGTTTGTGTTGGTCTTGGGTTTCCCTAGATTAAGTTAGGTGAAGTTTGGGGGCTGCAGGGGGAGGTAGTTCAAACCTGCACTAGCCAACAAGCCATGGTTACGTTACTGTAACATCAGCCATAGCTATACTACCATACCTGGGCATCCTGCAAGTAACATACGCTCCATTCACAAGTTTTCCTCCTTCAAGTGATTTTTGGGAGACCCAAATGGCCCTTTTGTTTTCCACAGAAATGAGCAGAGGGCTGGAACAACTCTCCTATGAGAACAGGTTGACAGAGTTCGGGTTATTCAGCCTGGAGAAGAGAAAGCTCTGGGAAGACCTTATTGCAGCCTTTCAGTAATTAAAGGGGGCCTACAGGAAGGATGGGGACAAATTTTTTAGCAAGGCCTGTTGCAATTAGACAAGGGGTAATGGCTTTAAACTAAAAGAGGAAAGATTCAGACTAGATGTTAGGGAGCAATTTTTTAAAATGAGGGTGGTGCAACCCTGGCCCAGGTTGCCCAGAGAGGTGGTAGATGTCCCATCCCTGGAAACATTCCAGGTCAGGTTGGATGGGACTCTGAGCAACCTGATCTAGTTGAAGATGTCCCTGCTAATGGCAGGGGGGGTTGGACTAGATGGCTTTTACAGGTCCCTTCCAACCCAAACTATTCTGTGATATTAAGTCCTTTCTAGTGAAATCCTAAGCAACCACACATGGCAATGCTTGGCTTTTAGACATATTCTGCTTGATGGAGAATTATGCGTGTGTCCATGAAAAAAGCTTTCATTATTTCAGCATGATCCACTAAAGAATGAGATCCACAGATCTGAGTATGTTGATCTGGAGAGCCAGCCATAACTGCTTGTAGAAAGTGCTGAAGAAAAAGGTTGGGTGAAAACTTTCCTCCTTTCGCGGATATAGTTAGATCTGAAGAGGCACATCTGTCTCACACGCAATACCACTGGTGAAGTTGGAGCCTGTGTACTAAAAACGTTCTACAATCGCTGTTGGCTTTGGCACTCAGTCTCATAAGTTACTGCTGCATGCTGACACCCACAAATAAATATGATTGGGATTTTCTTATTAGAAAAGAAAAATTTTTAAGTTCAAAAATATTATTTACTTTGAGGCTATGGAACCAACCAGAAACCTCTGTAAAGCAAGCTAAAATGTCGTTGACGTTTCAGCTAGAAGTTGTTTCAGACAGTAGAGATAGGGTTGGGTGCCTCTATAACATCACTAAGGAAACCTCAATTGTGGCATAACACACTGTCACGTTGCCTGGAAGCTTGTTGTCCTGAACATTGTCAGAAGTGGATTCGTAGGGCAGAAGTCCACTACCTCTCAAGTAAATCCCATTCTACATGGCATAGGTAAATGCTTCTTCATTTCAGTTCATCACCGTTTCCTGCAGAAAAGAGCATTTTGTCTATTTACAAAATCTGAACAAGACCAGGGAGTGAATCCATGAGACATATGTATATAAAATTGCCAGAATGCCACTGTTGACACTGTTGGATCATCTGGATTGTAACAATTCTGACTCTTAGTAAAATAGGGGAGAGGGGGTTAGAAGAGAGAGGGAGAAAGAGACATAAAGGGATTTATTTTCTTTTTTTTCCCCTCTTTTTTTTTTTTTT
>VYXH01001652.1:9614-42065 GCA_013397275.1 Burhinus bistriatus
GTTAGTTAGGGGGTGGGGGGGGGGGGGGGGGATATGAATGCCAAAAACAGGGTTTGAGCTTCGCTGCCAGCTCAAAATTAAACATCACCCTTATTTTCGATGTATTTAAGGAGACGATTCCCAACTTTATGCTGCTCCCAACCCCCCCCGGCGTGATCCTTTCCTACTGAATTGGGGTGTAATTAGAGTTAATTTGGGCACGATCCGGTTTCCCCCTGAGGGGAAGAGCAAAGGGGAAAAGCGTCATGCCGCTCCACGGGACAAAGTTTGAGCTCTTCTGGGTTTTTATTATTTTATTTTCTGCTTGTGAAGTGGTGCTTTCTGCTTTGCAACCCCTCCCCTGCCCGCGGAGTCACCGGTATGGGGCGGGGGAAAAACAGGATAAAGAGTGAAAAGGGGGGTAAAAAAAAAAGAAAATAAATAAGCTTTATGATCCGCTCGCTCGCAAAATTGAACTGATAAACTAAGCCGTCTCTGAGCGCGAAGGCACCGGAGCGGGGTCGGGTTTGTAGAATAAAGGGAGCGAAGAACCTTTTACTGCTTCTCCCTGCCGGCATTTAGGGCTGGATGCTGCCTCTGGATGGAAGAATTCCCTGTAAAAACCCTCTCGGGTTACAAGAAAAACAAGATTGCCGCTTATTGCTGCCGGTGGGTCGGAGGCGACGTATTTACAGATGGGACTGACCTTGTGCCCGTTGACGGGTGTTTGTTTGCAGAGCTGCCCATCGCTGTGAGAGTCCGAGGGGAAAATTCCAACGGTTCAGAGGAGTAAAAAAAAGGTGAATTTTCAGAGCGCTTTGGTGTCCTCTGACACCCCTTTTAAGGTAGAGGCGGCCGAGAGGGATGTGTCGTTACATTTAGAGTGGTTTTTGGGCGATATCTCCTTTTTTTGAGAGCTGTGCAGGTGCGTAAGGGTTGGTAAAAGAGGTTTTTGCTTGACGGATATTGCTCTTAACGGGACCCAGAGTGACTTCTAGGTCTTAGATGCGGTCTAAGATTCCTCCTCTTCTGAGCCTAGCAGCGTGGCTTTTAACTCATTTAACCACCCTGCTGGTTTTAATACGTTTTTTTTTTTCCCTACATCTCAGGACAGATTTAACCAATTAAAGCCACTGCATTTTTCACATTTTAAAAACATTTTTGTTTGGCCTTCTTTTTTTTTTTTAATTGGCTATTTTTAGTCTGACCTTGGCTTGTCCTTTCTTACCTCAGCTTCCAGTTCGGTTTCCCCGGGAAAGGCGGCTATTCGGGAGCCCCGTGTTCTGGCAGACTATTGATAGCGCATGAAAAATGCGATGCCGAGCAGTTGTGGTCTCGGTATCTACGGACGGGGGCTGAAGAGGGATGGGAATTCTGCTAGAGCGGTGGGGCACGGCGTACTTGTTATTGAAAGGTTTGGAGCCCCAAACGTGCTTTTTTTTTAGAAGGCAACTGTCTTCTAGAGGTTCATTTTAAGCCTGGTTATCGATAAAATATGCCGAGGCGTCCTTCAAGAGCTTAACTGTTTTCTCTTAAAACTGAGCTTAAGGAGGTTGGATGAATGATTTATTTGGAGACTCAAGGTAGGGATGCGTGGTAGCTTGTAGAGGAGGAAGATCCGTCTGTTTGCACCCGTGGGTTTTTTCACTGCACTGGAAAAAGAGAGTAGGAAAAAGGGCTGAATGATCTGGCCGATTGCAAAAAAAAAAAAAACTACGCTGGAAAAGGTCCAGAAAAGAGCCGAGGCGCAACTTTTTCATGGTAGAGAGAAGATGAGCAGGCAGCGAGTTAAAGTAAGTCCCGAGTAAGGACTGGGGTCTTTAATTATTTTGAATAATAAGTGTTGCTGAGTGTGTTTCAGAAGTGTGGAGGAGGGAGTGGACTGATGGAGCACTTGGTGGATGAGGAACTGGCTGGCTGGTGGCACTCAAAGAGTTGGGGTCAACAGGTCGATGTCCAAGTGGTGAGCAGTGAGGAGTGATGTTCCTCAGGGGTCGGTACTGGGACCGGTGCTGTTGAACATCTTTGTTGGATGTTGGATCACATGAATGTTGGGATCGAGGGCACCTTTACAGAGTTTTGTGATGACACCAAGCTGTGTGGAGTGGTGACATGCTGGAGAGAAGGGATGGCATCCAGAGGGACCTGGCCAGGCTCTAGAGGTGGGTCTGTGAGAACCTCCTGAAGTTCAACAAGGCCAAGTGGAAGGTCCTGCACGTGGGTTGGGGCAATCCCCAGCCCCAATCCAGGCTGGGTGGAGAATGGCTGGAGAGCAGCCCTGAGGAGAGGGACTTGGGGGTGTTTGGTGGGGNTCCCCATGGCAGGGGGTTGAACTAGATGGTCTTTAAGGTTCCTTCCCACCTAAACCATTCTATGATTGGTGAAGGGTCACTCTTTTTTACTGGAGATGGGGTGCTAAATGTCTGCTGTGCTCCGGTAGGATCGCTCCTACTTCTCCCTCCTTATCTCCTATCACCAGCATGGACCTGACCTTTCTCACCTGCCATGCTGGTCTTTAGAAGCCCATTGACTTCTTCCACGCTGTTAAGAAATTGCTTTCTGAACCCAAAAGTGCCTTGATATTCCACCCTGGAATGTTCTGGGAAGATCAGACTGGTCTGTGGAGGAGTTGCTGTAGTTGAAGCAAGACCTGCAGAACCTGAGCTTGAGATCTAGGGGAGGTTTCTGATGCTCTTCAGCACAGTTACCGTGAGCTCAGGGCTTTTGCCGCACGACGTCCGAGTTGTCTGACCTCACCTACGAGCTAATTTAGGCTGAAACGAGTCAGTTATTCCGTGGTAAGGATTAGCAGGAACAGCTCAGTGCCGAGTAATCTTCCTGCAACTCTGAGTGTACCCGGGAGGACGCGTTCTTCCCCGCCTCGCCGGAGAAAGTTTATTTTATCATCGCTGACGGAGTGATTTACGAGTGAGTTTGGGTTGCTCGTTAGCCTGGTGACTTCCTAAAAATCCCCATTTAATTTACGAGGAGCTTGGACCTCTCTTGCAGACCTTGCTTTCCTCTTAACTCGTGCTTGGGGCATGCTGACCTCAAAGCGCATCACCGGGTTTTCTTCTCCGTCGAGTCGCTCGCTTCCATTTTAATTAAAGTGGGAGTAGAACCGTGCTCTCCGTGTTAACGTCGTCCGACTGGTCCGGGTGTTAATTCCCGCTACCGGCACCGCACCCTCTTGCTGCACGAAATGTCGTCCCTCCTGGATAAATGATGAGGTTGGTGTAGATTGCTCTGCCTGTAAACTCTTGAATTAATTTTTACGTGGTTTATAAAAAAAAAAAAAAGTGGTGATTTCATCTGCTCGACTCGGTGGAGAATCCTCGCTACCGAATTATCAATTAATGGATTAAAAGTTGGCTTTTCTGACTGCGGCCTCCTGCTAAAGATAGCTCCTGGTCGTGGGTGAGCGCTCCAAGGAAGGGGAGGAGGAGAATGTCCCACTCCTCTAACGGCTCCGTGTCAGCCTTGCTCTAATAACAAAACCAGCAGCTGCTAAGACTTTCTAAACTTGTGATTTTTCAGGTCTTTTAAGGCCGCGTCTGCAATTCAGAGAAAGGAAACGGCTCGTGTCTGGGGTGGGTTAGACTCTTGAGTCTCTTGACCAGACAAAAATTTGAATATAAAACCACCTTTCTGCTCTTTTTTTTCTTTTTTTTTTTCTTGACACAATCCTTTTGAGACTTCGCCTCTGCTTTTTCCCTTTCAGGACTTTTGTTTTGGCTTCTTTAATCCTTGAAAGAAAAAAGAATTGGGTCGATTCAGACTCTGAGCCTTGTGCTGGGAGGCCGGACGGCGGTTCTGAGGTGCGGCGTGACCGTGTGTAAGATAAAAATAGCAATTTTTTGGGAGGACAGGAGGAGTCGAGCTGCTTTCAGGTGGCTTCGGAAGACCCCGCGGCCGGGTTCTGTCTTGAAGCTCGTGGTCAAGCTTGGGCGCCGCCGGCGTCACCGCCCTGAAAATACAAACCCGCGCGGGATTCTCGGTGCCCTGAGCTGCTCGGGGGGAGACCGATGTTTGAGATGCGTTGGCTTCGCGTTTTAATTGCTTTGTCCACTCGTTCATCGGCAATTTCTTAAATTTTATTTTTTAGGATTATATTTGTGACTTCGGCTTCGTGGTCGAGGCTCGTGTGCTTTGAAGATCCGAGACCGATCGCTTGGGGCCCTGAATTGAGCTTAGATAAACTTTTTGCCGTTTTCTCAGCCCTTTGGTAGCAGCGTTATTAAAACAAATTGAAGAATGAGGGTGCTTGGAGGGAGGCGGCGTTTGATTTGGGTTGAGGGAAGACAATTTTAGGGGCGCGAAGCCTTTTCGGATACGAACTGCGTAATTCTCACGGTAAAACCTCATCAACCTGCAGCTCCTGGCCGAGAAACACCCTGCACCTTTATTCCATCCCCGTGGCTTAATTGCACTTTGAAGCTGTTTGTAGCTGGATACTCCGTTTCTTTTGCCGCTAATTAAAGGATTTGAGGCTAAATTGGCCTTGTTGGGAAAACTCTTTCCAGGCTACGGAGCGCTAATAGGCGCTTGCAGCGTGTAAGCTGGTTGATGACCTGAATTAAATCTTGTACCCAGCACATTTAAACAGTTTACTCTCTATTAAATCTATATTATTAATTTTAAATTATGCTTCTGCCGGACAGGGCGATGTGAAGTTTGTTCCCTTCGTCTCAAGAATGAAAAATTAGTCTCTGCTTTTGCAAAAACTTGAAGTATCTGGATGTAACTAGCAGGAAAAGCGAGGAAAATCTGATACCGGGGCTCGGTAACGTGCAGATTCAAATAGGAATTTACCTATAAGGTATAAAGAAAATGATGGAATACTATTTTTTAGTTAAATCCTCCCCGTTTCCTTCCACATCGCTTCACGTTTGGTGTTTACAGGGTTTATGAAAGCAGGAGAAATTTAAGCAAAGTACTTTCTGAAAATGTATTTTTTCGCGATGAGATGTTCCCCGCTTATTTTAAGCAGAATTCTTGGCTTCATATGTCGGATTTGCCTTGTATGGCGTATTGGATACCTATATTTGCCTGACGTGGACTGACGTACCTGTTATTTCATCTATAGTGACCTCCTGCATTGCCTGTATGACCAAAAATACTGATTTTTATTTTTTTTTGAGTTGGGTCTAGCCGGTTTAACAACAGTTTGAACTTCACCTCTGACTCTGGTTGTGGGTTATCGCTCATCTGTGACCTCCCCTCCCTTAAATGTCAAAAATCCCTTAAATAATCCGAATTTGCTGAGCAAGTAACGTGGTCACGTTTGTCCTTGTTTTGCATTGCTTTTGTTAAAACGGCTGATTTTTCTCTATATTTTTTTTTTCTTGCTTTAAAATCAGCAACCCTTGCAGAGGTCTTGAAGTTCTCCTGCTGTAGAAAATTGCGGTTTTTACCCTCAGATAAAAAAGCCGACGGGTATTTTGGGCTGGCGCTGGAGTGCAACCGGGGGTTTTTTTTGGCAGCTATGTGATATTACGAGGGTCTGAGGATTATAGAACAGAAATTATCCGCGCAGTTTGGCGCAAATTTACTCCTATTTAAGGCACGGATTTATTTAAATGCTTAAAAAGTGTTCAGCGCTGGTGTCTGACAAAGCTCTGAACACAGGAGGAGTCTGAGATTAAGGCAAGGAGGAGGAAAACCTTGCCCGATATCCAAAAATGCCGGGAACTCCTTATTTTCTTTTATTATCTGCTGTTTTGCTAGCTCTTCCAAGGAAAAGCCTTACCCTCAGCTTCAGCCCAGGCTGAATATCCAGCGATATCCGATGTACAGACTCAGATTTCGGATCGCCAAAACAACATTCCTGGGATCGAGCCTGGGTCTGCGGCCGCCCTTGGCTTTGGACGCTGATGTGGAAATTCGGAGATCCAGGTGAATCGGGTACCAAAAATGCTTGGTTTTAATTTCTCTGACCACAAACCGGCGGTAGGGCTGGACTGCGCCAGCGATGGTTTTAGTTAAATCCTCCCCGTTTCCTTCCGCATCGCTTCTCGTTGGATGTTTACAGGGTTTGTGAGAGCAAACGGGGAGATAAGGCCGCTTTCAAGTTACGCAGCTGGATGGTGCCCACGCACGCCCCTACCTTCATCCGTGCGGTGGCCGTTTTGGGTACGGAACAACCTGGTTGTGGAGGAGGAAAAAAAAAACAACAAGTAGAGCAAAAAGCGGGATACTGAGCAAAAATGGGTTTTATTTTTCCTCGAAGTCAACTCTTCTCCTTCAGTCGTCTCCAGGACCAATTCAGCAGTGACTCTACGAACAAACCCTCTTGAATCGAAGCTTTCAAATTCAATTCCCGGATGAAATTCAGTATTTTCCTTTCCTTTGTTTGCGGTGTTGGGAAGGGCTCTTGGATCAAGGGTCGCTCGGTCGCCGTTTCTCACTCGAGTTACTAAAGGAGTGCTAAAGTCAAAAGAAACCGTGCTTTGAATATAAACCACAGCTATTGCAGGGGGGGAACACTATGTGCGAGAAGTTGGGAAGCATTAATTCCTAGAAAAATCTGGTTTGGAAGTGTCTGAGCCTCCGGAGCGAGGCTCGTTAGATGGATGAATTAATTGAGATCTGGAGGGCTGAGATACCCCGATGCCAACGCTGAGTCTCGGATGATAAAGCGTGTGGCTGAGAAAAGGTGTGGATGTATATACGGAACGGAAATTCAGCTTTCCGCGGAGCTGCGCGGGCTGTCACGGCTCTTAAAAAAAAAAAAAATCGGTGGCCGCTTGCCCAACGAAATCGGTGACCGACGGATGACGTGGCCCTTCCTGGAGCCAGTTTTTCTACTCGCACGAAGATTTGGACCCGACGTGACCTTGGAATTTATGTTGTGATGATTATTGTGTCTTTTCGTGGACGACGTGTACTGCCAGGGTTCTCCCTTTTGGGCTTGTTTCAGGTGGGTTTTTCCCACCCGATTTGCTGGGAAACCGAGGTTTTAATGCTAATTTCTACAGGCTTTGAAATCCCAGCAGGGGATCTCGGTGGTAGAGCATCACTTGTGTGTTAGCGGTGGCTCGGAGGCGGGAAGCAAAACCCAACCGCAGCACGTGGAAAACATCGAATCTTGTGACCGTTTTCAACTGAATTGTCGTCTTGTCCCGGAGCTAAGCAAACCCCACAGAGCGCAGCCTTCGTGGAGATAAGATTCCCCGCCCAAAATAAGTGGTTTTGGCAAGATATCTGCTCTGGGCGTCAATTTTTTTTTTTGGTGAGAGTCGGGTGGCCTTGTGCATCGAGCCCAGGCTGGTCTGTCCCACGGAGGTGAGACGTTGAAGCCTGGGCTGTCTCGTGGTGGTGGTGACCTCCTCTCCGCTGATAATCACTCAGCTGGTTAAGAGGAGAAAAGGAGAAGAGACTCAAATTGGAGAAGTAAAGAACGGTCTCCGGGCTGGATGTGATGCGCTAGTGGGAAGACGACGGTTTTTTTTGAGGATCTCCTACTCTTAACGCTTCTCTTAAAGCTTGCCTGGTGATGTAGAGAGAAGTTCAGGACTCTCCAGGAGCGAAGAAACCTTGAAATGGGGAATCTTCTGAGGTTGACCCGAACCTGAGAGGTTTTGGAGGACCGTGGAGCTTGGAGGAACCGGAATGGGCATGGGTGGGAGAGACCCAAGACCTCGCCTGCTCTGCAGATCCAAAGCAGAGGGAGCAGCGAGCCTTGGCGATACCTAAATCTGCCTTTTTGCCACCGTATTTATCACCTTGACGCATCTGCAAAGGTTTGGGTTTTTCTTTTTTTTGCTTTCCTACAAGAGTTTGAAGCTCCTCTTCGCGTTGGGTGAGTCCTGGCTCGCCTTCTCCCAGATGTTTTTCCTCGTTAGAGGAACACAGATGGGACGTCCATGGATTTAAAGCAAAGAAATTGGCTTAAAATCAGAGCGTCCGGGGAGGGGAGAAGCACTTAAATAATTTCTAGGGCCAATATTAGCAGGTTCCTCGTTAGCAAGCGTGCTGCTGGAAAATTTGGGGGAGACTTAGGAGGGCTGAATTTTAGTGGAAAACAGAAGAACGCTTAAAAGATCAGGAAAATAATTACGATTAGTAAAGCTATGACGCTCTAAAGATTAAGGTTAATTGCGTTACGCTTAACGCTTTGAGCACAAAATTCGGTGTGTGTTGGTGGATTGTGGAGGTGACTAAACGCAGTGGGATTTTTTTTTATTCCGCTGTAACTCGTTTGGCACGCGCTGTTAGTCTTCGCTCGTGCAGCAATTAGAGGTCTGCGCCGTGCTGGCCGTTTCGTTGGGAGAGAAACCCGCCCCTGAAATCCCGAGATGCGGCAGGGTGGATGTTGTTCTCCTTTAATAAACATAAAACCGCCCAGTTTTGTGATTTTTTTTTTTTTAATTTTTTTTTTGGTACCCCAATGCCTCATTCTGCAGAACGGGCCAGCAGGGGTTTTGTACGATACCCTGGATTTCGCCAATTCAGTACTAAAAAGCCGGGATCTGATAGAAAAAGTGAATTTGTAGGAAAACTTGGTAATTTAACAGTGATGAAATGACAAATGCCAACCTTTTCAAGTTGATATAACTCTATTTTCAGGTACTACATGAATCGTTTGCTAGTATACAGTGGGTTTTTTCTTGGTCCTAGCCTTTCTTTAGGGGAAAAAAAATCCTTATTTTCACTGTTTCTGGGGTTTTTGTGACATCCCTTACACCCCCGTACTCTTCAAGTCTTGTCTTAAATCCCCGCGTTAATCAGGTTTTTGAAGCATTTTCCCTCCGAATTAAGGGGATTGCCGGCCTGTAAATGGTACATGCTCATTCAGATGGGGGGAAAAAACAGCGAAGATGGGTAACTTAAACCTTTTGAATCGCCAATTTTTAGTTTGTTTCTGTAGTTGCAAACCTTACTAGATCTGGCGTCTTCGTGGCGTAAGCGCGTGCTGTTCTCGGAGGTCGTATCTGCTGGAACCACACGGAGGATGCTGGAGAAATAACTTCATTTAAAAAGTCTGAAAACTTAAATTACTGGTGCTACAGCAGTGAAATCATGTCAATTTTTTTTTAGAAAACTGAAAATACTGATTTCTTTTTTTCAATACTTTGCTATGGGAGTGTTTTTGTAGGAAACCCCTGAATTCTGCTGCCGAAGGAGGAGTCGTTCTTTGGAGTTATTCCTTTTTTTCTCCCCAAAGGAAATAGAAAAGCCACTGAACGTGCAGAAGGTAAATTATGTTCTTTAAAAAAAAGTATTTTAAGCAAATGGCCTCTTCTTTCGAGCTTCTGAGTTTGATTATTGGGAAGCAGAGATGAAAACAAGTCCCTTCTGCATCTGTTCGAGGCTGTGACTGTCTCTAGCTGGCAAAAAAAAATTAGTATTTGCAAGAGGAAAAACAACCCGTATTTGAGATTTAATCTGTTCCGTGCCATCGGATGAGTGTGATTAGTGATATAATAGTAATTTGTGGCGTTCACAGAGCAGGTCTAGTAACGGAGATACCTGTGGAACAGCAATACTAACAGAATTAGGGGGTTTTTTGGTTTATAATCACTAAAAAGAACTAGAAGTGGCCAGAATGGACCACCTGGGGTCCTAAAGCTAGCCAGGGCTGCTGAGCCGGTCCTTCTTCGGGCTCTTGAGTCCTGTACGTGTTGTTACGTGCGTAATTCTTTTTGTTGGGGTGGGGGGGAAAAAGTCCCATCTCCCGTGTCCTGCCCCTGAAAATGAAATTAAAGGGGTTTGGTTGGTTGGTTTTTTCCAAAAAAACACCGCGTAAGTGGCTCTGGAGGTGTGGTGGGTAGTTCCCGAGCGCAAGTGGTGTTAAAAAGACGTTGGTTGTCGTTATGGTCGTCTTCCTAGAGATCATCTTTGTGTTGGGAGTTTAAATCTTGTCATTGGTGCTTTTTGGGGTTTTTTTAGGTAATTTCTGCGAAAAGCCGGAGCGCGAGCGATGGTTGTTCTTGCGTTGGGGCGATGGATGGGTTCGAGAACGCTTGCAAGCTGCTAAGCCAGGCTTTGAGGTGTCCCAGGTGTTGGGTTAAACCCAGGTCTTGGAACCAGTTTAAAGGACTTTCTGGGCTGGAAAGAGCTTTTTTGAGTAATCTGCAGGTTATTTTTTTCTTGTTTGGGGAAAGCTTAGCACAAGGGGACTGGACCTGTGCTTGTTGGAGCACTCAAAAAGTGGTGTATTGAGTTGGTTAGCTCAACTCAAATTTTTTTTTTTTGTATATTTGAATTTTTTTTCAGTATATTTAAATATTATACATTTAAAAAATGATGGTCTGGACCGTTGTCTTGGATCCCTTCACCCGTCCACATCTGCGCTGCGATGCTTCTCACCGTCAAGGGTTCCTGGGTTTCTGACTCAGACGTGTTGTTTCCTACAAATAAATACAAATAAAACCAGCAATCTGGAAAGCAAAAAGGCAAAGGATACGAGTTCATGACGTTTTTTGGCTGTCATGCCGAATTAACGTGAGTTTCTTTTCCTTACAGATCTTTCTTTCAATAGTAGCTTCGAAAATGAAGGTCAGAGGGTTCAGCTGGTGAAGAAGAACCAAACACCTCGAAGGGTCAACTCTGATTTCAGGTAATTGCCCTGAATTTTACTCCTGTGCCCATAAGTGCATGATTTACGGCTTATTTTTTAGCATTTTGGGGGCAGTAATGTCTGCTTTGGGGCTGTCACCAGAGGGGAGGTGGTGTAAAGCCGGGGATGGGCTGCGCTCGTTGCCTTTGAGTGCTTTGGGTTGGTTAAATCTGGTACAAACAGCAGCCAAACACGTCCCTGGATTTGCCGGATTTACCGATAGGCGTTTGCAGGTGCGAGCGAGCAGAGACGGGGTTATATGAACCTTCAGCCTCATTGAGGCTGGGTCAAACTTGATTGTTTCGATACCTGATCCGATGCTGAATTTAAAGCCGCTTTACCAAGGGAGCCGATTCCGGCAGGGAAAATAAGAGGCAGAAACAGCGGAGAGCTGAGGTGAGAGCGTGAGGTCGCGGAGAAGCTTCGCACACGTGAAATAATTCAGAGTTTTCTATATCTTGGTGTAGAATGTTGTATGCGAGGGGGTTTTTTTGCTGCCTTTCACGTTACACCTGTAGCTGGATCTCCATACCCCCTCGGCCATGGCTTGGAGCGAGTCCCGGTGGTCTCCCACGGCCGCCACCGTGTGAATTTGGCCACTAACTGCTCAATTGGGGGGTTTTTTAGGGGAACCTGCTTTCATCTCGGATGCCCGTCAGACAGCGCTGTGGGGAGCTGCCTTCCCTTGGGGGTCTGTGTTCCACCCAGCTCAGGAAAATGGGACAGAAACGTGGTGGGTTTTGGTGTCTTTACTCAGAATTTGCTCTTCTAATCGTGTTTTGGTAGTTTGCCCTAAAAAAGGCTTGGTAATAAATGGGGAAAATCACCCCAAATGCACAACTATTGTTTTTTCATGGCTTCAGCATGAAAAGCACTTTGTGACGCCTGGCAAGATTGGAGATTTATTATCTCCAATCATTTATTATTTCCAATACTAATAACCTCCAAGATGCGTATGGTTACGGACATAGCCCAGACGCAATGAGCGATCTGCTTTCTGAAGTCTCGGGTGGAAAAGTTTTTGCATTTTAAATATCCAGCCACTCGAGGAATGCCTTGACCTTGGAGGATTTTTTTTTTTTTTGTAGTGGACAGCAAGAAGCAAAATTGAGGGGGGAAAAAAAAAAGAAAAACAAAAAAACCCTTCATCTTTCCAGGAAAAGAGCAGCTCTTGCAGGTCTTAGGCTGGAGTAGAGAGTGGGCGTCAAAGAGCTTTTGTTCTCAAACTACAAGGGTGGGAATAGCCTCGTGCTCCGGTTGTACCTGTAGGATGCTTAAATTTGGCACAGTAGTTGAAAACAGATAGTAGAACAGGTAAAAAAATGTCATTTTTCTGACTTCGAATAGATAAACTTCTTTTCGACAACTTTTCGGGATTGTGTAGTCACCTGCACCCAGGTTCAGCAGTCTTCTCCATCCATCGTGGTGCTCCAGGTGCTCCTGGGATTGATGGAGTTGATTTGGGATAATGATGTTGGGTGCCATTGTCTTGAAATAAATATTTGGGGGAAGGCTCAGGCTTGGCTCAACTACGAAGATAACCGGTAGCCAACTAGTTTGGACTTCACTCATGGGGTAGCTACGGTGAGATGCACCAATGTGCAAATCCGTATCCTGTGGCACCGTCCGTCTGCTGTAATGGGAGCCGGTGGCAATTTGGGATGTGCCAGCAGATGGACATGGTGCCAAGCTTGGGCGGTGCCGTAGAGTTTTGGTGGGACCTTAAGTTCACACCTCTAGATCTGGGGCTGGTGGACAGAGGACCCATCACTCGGTGGTGCTGGGGACATCTCCGTTGATCCCGCTGGAGGGGGACAGGGAATGTTCATAAGTTGTCTCTGCTGCTCCTTCTTCCTCATGCTCTTCTCCTGCTCCAGCATGGGGTCCCACCCATGGGAGGCAAACTTCTCCAACGTGGGCCCTTCCCATGGGCTGCAAGTCTTCACGAACTGCTCTGGTGTGGGTCTTTCCACGTGTGCAGTCCTTCAGGAATGGACTGCTCCAGCACAGCTCCGTTTGATGGGGCCACAGCTTCCTTCAGGGTACGTCCACCTGCTCTGGCGTGGGGTCCTCCACGGGCTGCAGGGTGGACAACCTGTTCCACCGTGGACCTCTGCGGCCTGCAGGAGGCACATCTGCTCCACCGTGGTCTTCACCACAGGCTGCAGGGTGGACATCTGCTTCACTGTCATGTTCACCATGGTCTGCAGGGTGGACAACCTGTTCCACCGTGGACCTCCACGGCCTGCAGAAGGCACATCTGCTCCACCGTGGTCTTCACCACAGGCTGCAGGGTGGACATCTGCTTCACTGTCATGTTCACCATGGTCTGCAGGGTGGACAACCTGCTCCACCGTGGACCTCCACGGCCTTGCAGGGCGGACAGCCTGCTCCAGTGATTCTGTAATTCATGTGCCGGCTTATACACCTGTCGGCCTGGAATGTCTGCGGTAAAATGATGCGTAAAACCCTTGACGCGTCATAAAACCACCTTGGGATGTCTCCTGCCGCTTCATAAGTCGGGTCTAACTTCGTAATCGATAGGTTTGTAATAATATTGTAAGGCAGCGATTGAGGAAAAACTGATTACTCTTCGAAATGTGGCAAAATCTTTACGGCGTCGCTGGCTTTTGTGGCAGGAACGTTGTTGGCTGTGAAGGTGTAGAGCAAAACCATGTGAATGTGGCTATTTAAGCTCTTACCAGCTGTAAAACTGCTCAAGATTCCACTTTAAGGTTATCTTTATTTCCTTGGAGCTGTGGAAAAATGAGCCTAAATATAGCTGCTCCCCCCCCCCCAAAAAAAAATAGTGGGGACAACGGAATAATCATAAATGGAGAATCTTTTTGCTGTCCTGGCTGCGAAAAGCAGAGGGAAGCCCCGTGGTTTCGGGCACAGGAATAAAGAAAACTCTTCCGGTGTGGAAACCTGCTGTATTTATGGCACAGAGTGGACCGAAACGATGGCGGAATTCCAGGTCTGACTCCTGAACGCGTCCCATGGGGCACAAAAAGGAGCCGGGAAGCACCAGGATAAAATTAGCATGGATAGAGGGAGGAGAGAGGGGGAAAGCCGGCACAGGTAGCCGCCGAGGTCAGCGTCGCCGTCGGCACGGGAGCGAGGATTAGGGCTGCCCCGATAGCGACCGGCGGCGGCACGAGGGTTGGACCGGATCCAGACAACGCCGTCTGGCCGATGGACCGAATGCCCGAAATCGGTCAGATGGAAAAATAAATCCCCGCTGACACACATTCCCTCGTGAAAACGGGAGCGGTGAATGGGAATTAAAGCCGGGCGGGTTTTTCTTTAGCGAGATCGAAGGACCAACAGGCAGCAAACAGCCGCCGCCAGCTGCCGGGATTTGGTGGGTCCCGTTTCCGCAGGGAACGGTGCGGAAATGGAAATGCCAAGAGCTCGGAGGTGGGAAGCAATGCGACGGGGTGAGGGGTTGCAGATTCTCTTTTTCTGTGCCTAAATAATTTCATTTACAGCAGCAGCAAAGGAATTCCAGCGCTGGAAACGGCACCGGGATAAAGAATTAATAGAAGGTGCGAAGCTGGACTGATCCAAAGGAGTTTCTGTAGGAGCCTGGTGATACCGCGGTCACGCTACGGTCGAGCTCCAGCCTTTGACCTGGGATTTCCCGGGATGAAATGTTCTATTTCTTGTAGAAATTGCTGCAAAAACGGCGATAGCGTCGAGGTCTGCAGGGGCGCGTCGTGTTCCGCACGACTCCTGGTGGGCGTCTGACGAGTCAACCTTGGGATCTCACGTGCCCTTTGGAGCTATTTTAGTTTTTAAATATTCTGTTATCCTATCTTGGAATTCTGGTGCCGTTGCGTTCAACGGTTTTGGGAAGAAATAGCTGTTGAGGGAAGGAAAGCTGGAGCGGTTCGGCAGGAGAGCAGTGTGGAAGAGGGGGGAGGCAGAGTTTAAAAATAATTGCAGCAAAGTGGGGGGAGAGGGAGCAAACGGCTGACGAACCCTTCCCTTTCTAACGAAGAAAAGGTATTTTTGGCTGGGAATCTGCCGACTGATTCCCTTTCACGTGGCCGACAGCAAAGCTGAGCCTGGACTTGGGAAACACGGAGAGAAAAAGGTTCGAAACCTGAATTCGAGAGGATCTCAACTCTCTCTTTTTATCTTCTCTTTGTGTGAAAAAATAACCACCTTCTCCAAAAACAATAAGAAATCACCTTGTTTGGGGTTTCCCCCCCTCCCCAGAGGAACTGTGGGATTTTTTTTTTTTACTTTTAATTGATCAGCGGCTTGTGGGGGGGAAAAAAAGCTCGTTTCTTGTTTTCCTCTTTGGAAAATTCCTTGGATCTTGTGTTCTGCAGATCCATCATTTCTTCCTTTCCCTCCCTCAGCTGCAAGGCTTTTACTTCCCAGCCGTTCGAGGGCTCTATTTCTCCTTTATCCTATTAAAAATCCAGTGTTTTCTGGTACAGGTGCACCCACACCCCCTTATTTTCCAACTAATTAATCCCCGCTGCTCGTGTGTAAACACATCCATACCAGAAACCTTTCCTGCTTTGGGTCTTTCCAACTTTACCTTTGTTAAACCACCTTGGTGCCCCTGTGACAATTCTGGGTGATCCTGGAGGAATCTGGTCCATGTTAATGGGGATAATTAGCATCTCTTTAAAGCATAATAGGGGAAAATAGATGTGCACCGGCTCTCATCCGCCTCTGGGACTGTTAGAATCATGGAATGGTTTGGGTGGGAAGGGACCTTCAACACCCTCCGGTGCCCCCCCCTGCCCTGGGCAGGGACCCCTCCCACTAGCCCAGCTCACTCCAAGCCCCGTCCAACCTGGCCTTCAACACCTCCAGGGCTGGGGCAGCCACAGCTGCTCGGGGCAACCCCGGCCAGGGTCTCCCCAGCCTCCCAGGCCACAATTTCTCCCCGAGATCTCATCCAAATCCGCCCTCTTTCCGGGTCAAACCGTTGTCCCTCGTCCTCTGGCTCCGCTCCCTGATCCAGAGTCCCTGCCCGGCTTTCCTGGAGGAACTGGAAGGGGCTCCACTGCTTCCCTGGGCAGCCTGTTCCAGTGCTCAACAAGCCTTTGGGTGAAGAAATGTAACGAAGAAGAAATTCTGCTGTAGCCCAGGTTGCACGTTGCCAGCTCACGTTGAGCTTCTCCCCCACCAACATCCCCCCAAGTCCCTCTCCTCAGGGCTGCTCTCCAGCCATTCTCCACCCAGTCTGGATTTGGGGCTGGGGATTGCCCCAACCCACGTGCAGGACCTTCCACTTGGCCTTGATGAACTTCAGGAGGTTCTCATGGACCCACCTCTAGAGCCTGGCCAGGTCCCTCTAGATGCCATCCCTTCCCTCCAGCGTGTCACCGCACAGCTTGATGTCATCGGCAAACTCTCTGAGGGTGCTCTCCATCCCAAAATCCGTGTCACTGTCAAAAACGTTAAACAACGCCGATCCCAAAAGCCTGGTTTATGAGACTTTTTTTCTAGCGTGTACACAGGTCTTTGGTGCTGTCAGCCCAGGACGGACGGACAGATGACCCTTTCGCTCTGTCTCTCTCTCTCTCTCTGGGACATTTCCCAGCTGGCTCCCTGAGAAAAGGAGGATGCACTGACCTCCTGCCGCTTTATCCCCCAGGATTTTTGAGCAGCTTCATGGCAGGAGGATGCGGGAGGTGAAACCGCTCTTCCCCGGGGATGCTCGCGGATGTGACGCGTTTATCCTCATGCCACCGTTGAGTTTTTTGGGGACAGGGACCATTCATTTCATCCACCAAATTCAATTCGGGTTTTTTTTTTGTGGGGGGGAATTACCCCTTGCGTGGGTTTCCTGGCTCGGCCTGCGGCTCCCGAAATCAAGGACGGTGGGAGCTGCGTGAAAGAGAGAAACTCTTTGAACTGGGATTTAAACATCATTTTAAACCGATGCCAAGCGGGTCTCAAGGAGCAAATATTCCTTTTCTGTCCTCTCCCATATTCATCATGCTGGACGGACGCAAACAAAAATAACGCTTAATAACATGGAAGCTGGAACCAAACCACTTATTTGGGCCTTTTCAGGTGAAATGTGAAGTGGTGAGGTCATTTGGTTGGAAAATTATTCCCGCAGGGAGCAAGACATGCTGGGCCGGATGCCGGGAGAGCTCCAGGCGTAGCTTTAATACCATCAGCTCGACATTCCCGTCTCAGGTTAGGAGGAAGCCGCTGCATTTTCCCGGCGGCGTTCACTGAAAACGTCAACTAAAAGGGGCTGAAACATGGTTAAATAAGACTTAAACCGAAGAATTGGGAGGTTAGGGAATGTTTGGAGCACCGTCACGTCACCGCTCCCTTCCCTTTTGTCTGCCCAAGGCCTGGGACGGTGACTGCACGTGTTGATCCCCGTCTCCTGGCTCAGCAGGCTCAGAATTAAAGGGAGTGCTGGCCACCACAAATTTCCTAGTTCATTCTTTTCAGCTGCTGGATTTTCCAGCCTAGCCGCCTTTTCCAGGCTATTTCCGGATAATATATCCTGGGGTGGGAGCCGTAACGATGCAATTTAACCCCGAATTTCAGTTTTACCTTCCATAGCTCTGCGCTTTTTCCTGCGATACCGCCCCCGCCTCGCGTTTGGGGGGGTTTGGCTTTTGCCTCTACAAACGGAATTCCAGCCCTTTCCCCTTCTTCCTGCACGCCCCCGGAAGAAACCCACGGCTTTATTTTTCCTTCAAAAGGCGGCTTTTGCGCCCTGCGGAGGGTTGCAACGTCGATTTCAGGCTTGCCGGCGCTGCGGACCTGAGCGAATCGGCGTTTCAAGGGGAGCACTGCCGGGGACGACGACGGTGAAGAAGGACGGATGTACAGGAGGGGACGCGCAGACGTTCAGCCCGCAACCGGAGGACAACGTAGATCCGATTTGGTTCGTACTTAGCGATCGCTTCCCTGGGGAGCACATCGTGTCGATCCAGAGCGCGAATAAACGCAATTCGCTTCGTTTTCGGTATTTTCTTAGGCGCCACGCTCTTTCTGCCGAATTTTTGTAAGCCGGTTTTGCTTCTTACCCACCGAATTGTGCTGATTTTGGAGGAAGCCTGCCCACCCGCTCAGCGTGGAGGGCGGAGCAGCGGTGATAACGGACAGAAACGGGATTTCGGATTAAATTCGATCCATAATCCACCCTCACACCTACCCCAGCTTCTCCTGGCCCGTGCTGTGGTCCAGCGAGACCGTACCCCCTTCCTTTTGCCGCTTGGGCATCCTAAACCTCCCGTGTCTTCAAAAAGCCGGGATTTTGGTATTTCTCTTATTCCTCAAAGTAGAGTAAAGCTGCTGTGGGTGGATCCGACGCTGCAAATATTTGCTTGTAACCTGCGTCCAGCTGTTTTCGCGATGGAAATAGTTTGTTTTAACATCCTTAGTTAAACGTCACCAACTCAAAATTGGGTTAAAATCCATTTTTCGCTTCCAGGCACTGTCCGGGATGGGCGGATAACCTCAGAGTAACCTGATTTAATAAAAAAACAACCTACAAAATAACTTTATTAGTTGATAACGCTCATTTCTCAGGGTTTGGTTTTTTTAAAACGATTTATTTGCTAATCTTTTTATTTAGGCTGAGGCAAAAGGGGGAGGAGTGTTTAGGGTGGCTTCTCGCGAATGCAGCTGCTCTTGTGTTCCCATCTCGGAGCGTTTTTCTCGGTGGCTCCTCGAGTCGTCTTGAGGATTTCACTCATTTTTTTCGGATACGTCCCGGATCAAGCGAATCTTCGAGGCGGTTTCTTCGCTCTGCTCGTGGATCTCATGTTTCCGTCTCAGACGTCTGCCCCCTTTAAGCCAGCCTCAAAATAATCCATCTGCCCAAATAAAAAGCAGCGTTTTCCCCTGGTTTCCTCGCTTATCCCACCCTCTTCAAGTCCTTGGGAGATATTTTTTCTCCTTCTTAGCATGTTTTTCAGAGGCTGGTGCTGTGACACCCCCCGTGTGTGTTCCCAGTTATTAATTTCTCCCGCTTTTCAACTGAAAGATATTCCCATTTGGTTTTTTTTTCACGCGAGCGTTCGTACCTGCTGCCATCCCAAACCGTGCATGGCCCTGATCCTTCCTTCCATCAGCGGCCCCCTGGCTTCAGGCTTTGCCCGTGTCGGTGCTTTTTTGACGATATTTAATTTCTCCCTCTGTAAAACGAGGGCTTTCTCTGCTTTTTGCCTCCCGATTGCTGCCTCGCATCCGGCAACGCTGGCAAATTTATTCTCCCGTGCTTCCTTCTGCCTGGCGTGACCCATCCCCATCTCTGGTGTCCTCTAGAGCTGACCTCCTTCTCCGGACCCGTGGCCGTGTTCTCTTTTATCCCATTAATACAGTGAATTTTCCAGACCTATTTCTCCACATNTTTTTGGCAGGCGACATTAAAATCACGTGGATCCGGCCAAACGCAGAGAGCACGGTCCCGGTGAATTTGAGCCTCTCTACGCTAGATGCCATCCCAGCAAGGTCCGTCCTCCTGCGTCTCGCTTAGACCTTTGCCTAACGAAGCGCGTAAACGTTAATCACGGTCGTCAAGTAAGCAGGTTTTTTCCCTGATTTTTCCCATGTCGCGGTGAATAAATGGGTTGTCTCCAGCCAAACGAGACGGTACGGCGTGGGGCGCGTTGGTCTGGCTCTTACCGGTAAACTTAACGAAGGCGTTCTGGTCGCCGCGCCTTGGGATGGTGCTGCGTGCGGGATTTCTGAGTCTACAGGTTAATTATTTTCTTCTTATTAATCATTTTCTTAATCTATAGATTAAGCTGGTGCCACTTTCGGGGGGTTTTTTAATCCTGAGAAATGAAAACCCCAGCGTAGCCCTGTCTGTAGCACAGTCTGTGATACAGGTTAGAGTCCTAATCTATAAAACAGCTTTCTAATCTGTAATCTAGATTAGATTAAGAGAACCTGACTGTAGCAGCATCTTAATCTCTAGGTTAAGAAACCCCGACCGTAGCACCGTCTACGGCACAGATGAGACTTCTAACCTAATGTTATACCGATTAGATTTCTAATCTGTAATCTAGATTAGATTAAGAAAGCCTTAACGTAGAGATTAGGTTTGCAATCTATAATATAGAATGTTTTCCATATCATAGAATATTATTCTAGATATATTTTGTAGGTATTATAGACTATTATAATCTTATAACCTGTAAAATAGAAAGGATGAAGACAACCCAAACGTAGCATCATCTTAATCCGTAGATTGAGGAAACCCTGATGTAGCCGCGTCTGTAGCATAATCTATAACACAGGTGAGATATCCAGTCTAATACGGAGTAGATCGCTAATCCATCATACAGATTAGATGAAGAAAACCTGAACGTAACAGCGTCTGTAGCATAATTTATAACACAGATTAAGATTTCTAATCTGGGAGAGATTAGATTCTTAATCTACAATATAGATTGGGTTCAGAAAACCCAAACGCAGCAACGTTGTAACCTATAGATGAGGAAAACCCTAATGTCGCACTACGCGTAGCACGGTCTATAACACAGATTAGATGGCTGATTTAGTACAGATTAGATTGCTAATCTAGAATATCTAGTTTAGATTAAGAAAACTTGACTGTAGCAGCGTCTTAATCTCTAGGTTAAGAAAACTCGACCGTAGCACCATCTATAGCACAGGTGAGACTTCTAACCTAATGTAATACAGATTAGATTTCTAATCTGTAATCTAGATTAGATTGAGAAAGCCCTAATGTAGAGATTAGATTTGTAATCTATAATATAGAATGTTATAGATATGAGAGAATATTATAGATATATAGGTATTATATAATATTACAATATTGTAATCTATAATATAGAATAGGCGAAGAAAACCCAAACGGAGCATCGTTTAATCTGTGGATTGAGGAAACCCTGATGTCGCACTATCCGTAGCACAATCTATAAGAGATGAGATCGCTGATCTAGAATACGTAGATGAGATTAAGAAAACCCCGACGCTAGCACCATCTATAGCACAATCTAGAATACAGATTAGCTTTCGAATAGGGAGTGAATTTCTGCTCTGTAAATCTATATCAGGTTAAGAAAACCCGAACGTAGCCCGATCTGTAATACTGATTAAATTTCCCATGTCATACAGATTAGATTCCTAATCAATAAAATAGCTTTCTAATCTAGAATCTGGATTAGATTAAGAAAACCTGACCGTACCAGCATCTTAATCTCTAGGTTACGAAAACCCCACCGTAGCACCATCTATAGCACGGATTAAACTTCCACCCTAATCTAATACGTGTTGGATTTCTAATCTAGAACATCCATTAGATGGAGAAACCCCAAAAGTAGCAGTTTAGAGATGAAGAAAGCCCTGACGTAGCACCCATGGCACCGTCCGTAATGCAGATTTGGAGGCGATACGGTAAAATGTGGGTTTACCTTCTCCATCCTGCCGCTCTCCTTTCTGATTTTGTTGCTGGTTTTTAACGATGGAGACGACACAGCTCCGTCAAACCCAATTTCTTGGAGCTCCCCAACGTTTGTCTCCTGCGTCCGAGAAGATTCCCCGTACCGATAATTGTATTTTTATTTTTTTTTTTGTCCCCGGAAACACTCCGAGCGCAGGCGGGGCGGTGATAGCCCCATTTCTGGCGAGTTGGGGCGAGACCGCGTTCACCTTTAGCTGCAGTTGGGCCTATTGAGACTCTTAAAAATTGAAAATTTTGGATTTTTTTGTTTTTTTTTCCTGATAGTTTGGCACACAGGTGGGGTGATAATGTAGAGGAGGAGCTGTAACGTAAATGCCGGGGCAGGGGAGAGAGTCAAAGCATCCTTTTATCAGGGGAAGAGAGGAGGAAAATGGTGTAAATCGGTGTATTCTCAGCTAATCCCTTAAAAAAGTGGCGCTGGAGTTTGAAAACGCAGGAGGAGACTGGTAGGATCCCTCCAAAGGAGCAAGGAGACGGTGGGAAAAGATACGTGATAAGTGAAATAAGTGAAAATAAAAGGGTAAATCTGATATAACGCTTAACTGCCTGGACGGGTGGTTAGAACCTTCGCTTTTAAGTGGAAAGGGAAGAAATTAAACCGATGACGAAATATTTTCCCTCCTCTTGGGAAAAAAAAAAAAAAAGATAGCAACTTGGCTTCCTCTTAGGGCTGGCTCTGGGAGAGCTATTGTATGGAGAGGGAGCAGAAGGAAATCAGTCGGGCGCAGACCTTGAAATGATGAATTTCAGGAAGGAGCTTGCCCTAAAGGTGAAAAAATGCCTGGGAAAAACTGAAATACCCGTTGCCGGTTCCTCGTTTTTTGGGGTTTTTTTTCCGTAGGTATCTGGAGTTGCGGGTGTCTGTTGACTCCTTTGCTGCGCTGAATTATTGCTGTACGTTAAAAAAACCAAATAACTAATTCTCCGGAGGGAGCCTTGGTTTCTGATTTCTGGGCTTGATGCCTTGGATTAATCACTTTGTTTGTTTTCATCAGATCCAGTATCCGAAGGCATTTGTGCCTGAAGCCACGGAAGATAGATGGACAAGCCAAGCAACTTCTGACTCTGCATCGTTTTCTGGGGCAAAATTATATGGCAATGTATCCTACAAGGTAACGTAGCCCCTTGCAGCGAGTAGAGAGGATTCCTTTCGCTTGGCCACCGCTCCAGAGCTTCCCATTAACAGGCGACCTAGAAGAAATCGGCACCTCCCCGAAGCGAAATCCAAATTGCCTCCGAATCCAGATGTTTTGAGGCAGATTGGCAGATCTCCCCTGCGGAGAGCGGGCAGGTTATCCTGCTCGCGGGGAAGGGAAATGAAAGCCGGGAGTAGCGAGGTTTCGCAGGACAGCTGAGCCTAAGAGCTCTCCTGCGTCCGCAGCTACAAAATCTCCCTTAAAATCTCCCGGGGGAACCGAGGGAGCCTGTCGCAGAGCGATGTCGCCGCTCGAGCGATGCTTCAGCTCGCTGGCAACCCGGAACAATTAAAAACCCGCCGTGTAAAGACCAAAATGTGACGTTGCCTTGGTGCATTAGCGGGTTGGTTTTAGGCCGGTGAAAGCAAGGGAGCGCAGACTTTAGGCAGAGGTTTAAGTCTGGCTGAGGTTTTACGGGGGACTCTGACTCTTAGTCCTTTGCTGCCACGCGTGCAGAGACCTCGTCTGCACCTCCAGGCCGTGACCAGAGACACGGGGCTGCTCTACGCAGCGGAATAAAAACCCAAACCCGGGGCCAGACGCTTGTCGCACGCATCTACGTACCTATATATACTTCTATACCGACTCAAGGCCAAGTGTAGCCGCAGAGGTTTGCTCTGCTGAGGTTAATGCCTCGACGCCGAGCGGGGTTTTTTCCAGGTCACGCAGGGCTGCCAGTCCTAAACCCAAACCAGTTCTGGCCCAGAGGAGAAAGCGCTCGATAACCCTACGGGTGGAGAGATGGCAAACGTCTTCCTCGCTTTCCCCCGGGTGTCACTCGAACCTGGTGAATAACGAGGCTTTTAATTCATCTGGCGTGATATGTAGCGGTCTTCTCTAATTAGCAGCTGCGTGTCTTAAGCTTAGCGTGTGCTCTGCGTGCTCGGCGTTCAGTTAGATGAAGGACACACGTCACGGGAAGTGGCTTTACCCAAGGAAGGTCCCACACGCCTGGGGAGGGTGGGGATTCACCGCGTGGTGGTGGTGGCACGGCGTGGCTCGGTGGTGACCCCTTCATGCAGTCGTAGCTTAAGAAGGTGGATGGGCTGTCTTGTGGTCTTTGGAAAACTCTGAAATATGTCCTGGGAGAAGTCCATAGGATCAGCAGAAATGCTTTTTTTCCCAAGTTTCTGGTCTTCAGAATTATCTTTAAATTAGCTACCTAAAAGTTGTCTATCTAAATTATCTACTGAAGTTATCTGTCTTAAGATTATCTACCTAGGTTGTCTACTTTAAGATTGTCTACCTTAAGATTGTCTACCTAAAGATGATCTACTTCGATGATCTACCTAGGTCATCTACCTAAAGGATGTCTACCTAGATGATCTGCCTGAAGATTATCTACTTAAATTAACTACCTAAAGTTGTTATCCATCTAGATTATCTACCTAAAGTTATCTACCTAGGATATCTACTTAAATTAACTACCTAAAGTCGTTATCCATCTAGATTATCTACCTAAAGTTATCTACCTAGAATATCTACCTAAATTAACTACCTAAAGTTATCTATCTAAAGATTATCTGCCTAAAGTTATTATCTACCTAAATTATCTACCAAAAGCAGATAGTCTGAATGAAACGTGGGTCTGTCCACTGCACGGTTCAGCTCAAGCATCCCATGGAAGCTCAACGTTCACCTAAAAGACAGACTTTGGCATGAAATTGGGGTGAGCTGACCCGTGGTGGTGGGGTGGGTGCTCCGGAGAAGCTGAGAGGAGATAAATGTGTCAGTCACCCTGCGCTCCTTTAGCTGGAGCTAAAAGTTGGCCAACACTATCTTAACTTCTCTTCCTGGTGTTGGCGAACCCAATCCTGGAGCTGAAACTGGTAATTGCCGAGAGCAAGCAGCGTTTTGCTCGTTAGTGCCTCCTTTAGAGGCAACGAAGGCTCTTTCTGGAGAACATTGGAGTCCTCATTGACCAGATTAGGCAAGAACAGGGATAAAACTCACGCTCGCTAAGGAGCGGAGAGGCACCGCCGATGCCTGGCATGGAAGAGACAGCAGATTGCCTCGAAATACCCTTTCTTGCCCCGGAATACAGAATGCTGACATCATTTGTTGGGACAACACAACGCTGTCACTAAGTGAGTGGGGCGCAAGGTCTGGTTGCCCGAGCTAGTCTGGCAGAGGTCCGCCGGGTTATTTTTAAGCAGTGCCTTGTACCAAAAGCTGGGGTTGAAGTGACCTCCTCTCCCTTCTCCGTGTCCTGCAGGGTGTCCGGTGAGGAATGCAATGGGATCAATAGCATGTCGGCGGAGAGCGGCCCTGGAACGAGACTGAGAAATTTGCCGGTAATGGGGGATGGACTAGAAACCACCCAAATGTCTACGACGCAGTCACAGGCTCAACCCCAACAAGGCAGTGCTGTAGGCGTTAATCCCCCTCCGCCGGAGACCTCCAACCCCAACAAACCCAAGCGAATGACCAACCAGCTGCAGTATCTGCTCAAGGTGGTGCTGAAGACGCTATGGAAGCACCAGTTTGCGTGGCCTTTCCAGCAGCCCGTGGATGCCGTCAAGCTGAACCTCCCTGTAAGTAGAGGGCGAGAGACCAGACGATGGTTCTCGGTGGAAGGAGTGAGGCCGTTCGGGTCTGGCACCTTCTCCTGGAGTAACAGAATCTGTCTTTAATGGTTGGGCTCGGTGTTCTAATGGTTGGGCTCGATGATCTAACGGTTGGACTCGATCTAATGGTTGGGCTCCACGATCCAAGGGTTGGAGTCGATGTAATGATTGGACTCAATCTAACTGTTGGACTCAATGATCTAACGGTTGGATTTGATGATCTAACGGTTCAACTTAATGATCCAGCAGTTGGACTCCGTGATCCAATGGTTGGACTCAATGTCTAACAGTTGGACTTGATCTGACGGTTGGACTGAATGATCTACAGGTTGGACTTAATGGTCTAATGTTGGACTCGATGATCCAATGGTTGGACTCGATGATCTTAAGGGTCTTTTCCAACCTAAATGATTCCATGATCTTTTAGAAAATACACACAGGAGGAGGAATCTCCAGTGGCTCAGCTACTGCTTTGCCCTTTACCACCCTCCTCTTTCCGCTGGGATGCAGAGAAGAAAGTAGGAATAATATTTCAGGAATTGGGGTGGGGTGAGTCTGCAGTCCTGTCCCCCAGCCAAGCACCAAAAAATTACTGAGCACCAAAAATGACTACGCACCAAAAATTATTAATTACCAAAAATTAATAAGCAGATCGTCTGTCGACTTGAGCTCTGCCTTACTGCTCCCGAAGCCCAGTGTGCTTTTCGTGCCTGGCTTAAACCCTTGCTTGATCTCCGTTGCTTTATCAGGAGACTTTTTTGGAGATGAAAACGCTCGGAGCCTTTCACAGAGCGTCCGAGTACCCAGGCGGCCGCTGTGCTTCTCGTACCCTGCGGCGCTGTTGGTAACACATGAGTTGTTTCATAAGGGACGCCAATTTTAAGTTATTTTGCAGTAAATCGCGGGGCTCAACTGCACCCCCAGTAAGTTTGCAGATGACACTGAGTTAGGCGGGAGCGTCCACCTGCTGGAGGGTGGGCTGTCCCTACAGAGGGACCTGGACAGGCTGGATCGATGGCCAAGGCCAACGGTGTGAGGTTCACCAAGGCCAAGTGCCGGGTCCTGCACGTGGGTGACACCAACCCCATGGACGCTACAGGCTTGGGGAAGAGTGGCTGGAAAGCTCCTGGTGGAAAAGGACCTGGGGGTGTTGGTTGACAGCCGGCTGAATAGGAACCAACAGTGTGCCCAGGTGGCCAAGAAGGCCACCAGCATCATGGCTTGTGTCAGGGATAGTGTGGCCAGCAGGACTAGGGCAGTGATGGTCCCCCTGTACTCGGCACTGGTGAGGCCCCACCTCGAATCCTGTGTTCAGTTTTGGGTCCCTCACTCCAAGAAAGACGTTGAGGTGCTGGAGCGTGGCCAGAGAAGGGTAGCAAAGCTGGTGAGGGGTCTGGAAAAGAAGGAGAAGGGTCTGGAGAACTTCTGAGGAGCAGCTGCGGGAACTGGGGTTGTTCAGCAAAGGAGGCTGAGGGGAGACCTTCTCGCTCTCTACAACTACCTGAAAGGAGGTAGTAATGAGGTGGGTATCAGTCTCTTTTCCCAAGTAANCATCGGAGGAGGCTGCCCAGGGCAGTGGTGGAATCACCATCCCTGGAGGGATTTCAAAGCCAGGCAGACGTGGTGCTGAGGGACATGGGTTAGTGGTGGGTTTGGCAGCGTTGGGTTGAGGGTTGGACTCGATGTTCTTAAAGGTCTCTTCCAACCTAAATGATTCTCTGCTTCCCATTGCCCGCTCCCTGCCTCGACCCGGCCACCCTCACCAAGAGGAGTTAGAATAAAAACCAAAGAACTAGCAAAAATTGGAGCGTAATTTATAGATTATATATTATAATAAAACCCAGCAACATCTCCTCTGCTGCGTGTCTGGTTTGGAGCCTTCCAGCTCCCAACCGAAGAGGTTTGTTCCCTCCTTCCCTTGAGACGTTCCCCCTTGAGGGAGATATTTCTGCCTAACACCCACTTTCCTTGGCTGCTTTACCTTTAAGATACAATAAGCTCTAAATAAATAATCTATTACCCCAGCATCAGGCTATTTAATTTCTTCGTGGCAGGAACGAGCTCCCCGTTGTGTGTGGAGAGCGCCGGTTCTATAGCAACGGCGTTTCCAGTCCTTTTTTGTTGTTTTTCTGGTTTTTGTTTTTTCTTTTTTTTTCATTTTTCCTGAAGCGTTATGCCTAAAAATAGAAACACCTCCTTTTGTGTTAATCCGGATGCGTTTAAGGGGCTGTAATAAATCTGATTTCCCCCCTTCTCCTCCTGTCACTGCCTTCGACCGCTCACCTCCTGCCGAAGTGTCATTCGTTTCCCAGAAGATTTTTAGCAATTAGTCGGCACTTCCCAACCCGGAATGGGGAAATTTTGGTGCCTCTGGGGTTAAATGACTCCTCTGCCAAAGGTTTGTCCTTCTGTTTAATTAAAAATCCTGTTTGAGAGGCTGATGGCGGGGCTAAATCTGGCAGCTGAGCTTGGAGGATCTCACTCAGGTGGGTGCAGAGATGAGAGGGAGCAGTCCCGGTCCTTAAACTTGGCGGATATTTTTGTTCTCACCCTCACGTCTCCCTCTTTTCCCTCCGCAGGATTATTATAAGATAATTAAAACTCCGATGGATATGGGAACAATAAAGAAACGCTTGGAGAATAACTACTACTGGAACGCTCAAGAATGTATCCAGGATTTTAACACGATGTTTACAAACTGCTACATCTACAATAAGGTACGGGAAGTTCCTGAATCTGCCTTTTTTTCCAAGGCAAAGCTTCCGCGTCCTCGTCGGACCGACACGGAAACGTGGGTGTGGCTTGTTCGAACGGTCCTTAAAAGGAACCGCCGCCAAAATCGGGTTCTTTAGGAGAACAAATGGGATTAAAGCGATGGGAGCTGAGGCACGTCTGTCGTCTGCTGAAAAGCAAGACCAGACAGGGCTGGCTCAGCCTTCCCTCCCGCAGGAATTATTAGCAGATATCGTCAGTCTAGACATTGTTTCTTCTGGATTTTTTTTGTTTTTTTTCTTAAAAAGGAAATTTTTAAGATTTTCTTAGGCTCTGACTTGAGCGGAGCCCACGAACGTTATCAAACAACTGCTTGAGAAGTAGGTCTGCGCTTGGTGTTTTCTCCAGCTTTGTTAAGAAGCCGACGTAAGGCTGGTTTGAAACTCTGAAATCTGGTAGGGAAAAGATTTTAAAAAAACCCCAAAAACTAGGATATACGGAGCAACGCATTGAGTTTGTCATGCCTCACCCTGGCCTCCTTCTAGAAGGTTTCGCTCCAGACAGTGAGAAACATCCCCCAAACCGTCTTACAAAGAGTTGTGCAACCGCCTGGGGTGCGGGAAAGGATGACCGGAGGGATGAGGAGCATCCCAGGCCATTTCCAGAAATGGAGAAGTGGAGGGACACGGACACAGCGGCCTGTGTCCGCCAAAACCTGGGGGTGATGGATGGAGCTTGGAGAGTTGGGGAAGGTTCTCGGAGGTGGTACCAGGCTGTACGGAGCGCCAGACGCTCGCTCGTTATCTTCTTAAGCAGCAAAACCACAGCAAATAACAAACGAAGGGTTTACTGCCGTCCTCGAAGCCAGCGAGACGTGGTCAGATCCTCAGCCTGCCTTCCAGCCTTTTCCTTCCCGGACCGCTCCACCCTTTCCACCGCTTGGCCGAGTGTTTCGGTTCCCCCTTCGGTTTCTCTCCTCCTCCTTTCTCACGGATCTTTTCTCTCCGTCCCCATTGACTTTCACCCTGCCGTGCTTTGACCCTTCCCCCCCTACCCCCCCCCCGAAATATTGCACAAGAGCGTCCTAGTTTGTTCCAAATAAATCATCGTTAGCCCTTTCGGCCCTTCAGAACCATCTCCTTGGCCATTGCTCTTTCTGGTTCGAGCCAGCGCGATGCAGCTGGAACAAGGATAGGCTCTTAAAGGCCTCAAAATACTCATATACGCCAAGGTTTTCTGCTACGTTCTCCCACCGCGGTGTCTTCCCCCTGCCGGCTTTCTCCCTGGTCTCCTCTGCCTTCCCTGATCTTCACCGATCTCCAGGCTGGAAGGTAGAAAGTCATCTGAGCTAAAGAAACGTCTCTGTAGACCTCACGGAGCCTGCAGACCAGCAGCCAGGCAGATTCCTGTGCGCCATCTCATGGCCAAGCGTGGTTTTAACCGTCCTCATGCCGATGGCAGAGCTGGAGCTGCCTTCTCTTGGCGTCACTGTGTGGTGACAGCAACGGCCATGGGTTTATCGTCCTCACGTCGATCCGGCTTCGCTGTTCTGTTGCTGCCTGCCCTTCCCTCTCTGCCAAATTTTATTACTATCCACAAAACAACTTCGAACCTTCGTATCTCTTGTCTCTTCTCACCCGCGCTGCTGCAGGGTGCCCCTGGGCAGAAGATCTCGTCCTCTCTCAGTGTCCTCCTTTCTGTTTTCCTTGACCTTGGCAAATACAGGCTTCTCCTCCGGATCTGTAAGCACCGCTTAGCGCCGTCCTTCTCCTTCCACGCCGATTTAGCAAGGAGTAAAGACTCAAAACAGTCAAATTCCTCCTTAAAAACCTCCTTTTTTAGGGAAAAAAAAAATTTCCTTGCAAGCTCTTGCTGAGCTCTTACGCTCTACGGAGAGACCTCTTCCGTGAGACCCACCAAGTCAGGGGGGGAATCTCGGGCTGTGGAAATGACCGGCTGGCGTTCATCCAGCGCTTTCTTTTTCCACTTTTTCCCTCTTTTCCCTCCTCCGTTCAGTCAGAAAACAACCTTTTCTGCCTGCAGATAACACCTTGGGGGTGGGTTTATTCTCCGAAACGTCTCCTCGGTGATGTCCCTGCCCATCATCTGCTGTTACCTATAAAATCTAAGAGCTTTAAGGTGAGGATTTGTCCCCGCATTCGGCACTTGGGACAGTATCCCGTACGCTTTTCCGCTGCGCCGTAATGGAAACAGCAGCGCTAAGGAGGCTGAAAATACAAAAGTCCTGTATTTCCAGAGAGAAATTTTATATGTATATATTTATATATTAAGCATCTATTTCCCTATACGCTCTGCCTAATTTATCCTATCTTGTTCTTCCTCCAGCCAGGGGATGACATAGTCTTAATGGCAGAAGCTCTAGAAAAGCTTTTCCTGCAGAAAATCTCCGAAATGACCCAGGAGGAAACAGAAATCGTTATAGCCCAGACGAAAGGAAGAGGACGCGCGAGGAAGGAAGCAGGTAGGACGCTTAGCGGCACCACCTTCGTGGTTTGTAAGCCACGTGCAACTTCACGTGGGCCCCAACGCAAGGACCTGGTGTCATCCTGCATAAATTGGGGTGTTAATTAAAGCCGGCCAGCCTCCCGTGGGACGTTCTCGGTGCCTCGCTTGATGGTAGGACGTCTAAAATGGGGTGGGAAGGAGGACGGCTGCCTCGTGGTCTTCTCTAGCCGCGGGAGACTCTCTCCGGTGAAAGGCAGGGCTGTGCGATGTCCTCCAAGTCCCTCGGCCGTGGCTTCTGGGCATCGTTTTTGAGGGAGGGTGGAGTGTTGGGCAACAGACTTCGCCGCAAATACAACGCTGCTAAGGCACGTGTATTTATAGCGCTGGTGAAACGGCGGCGTTCCCGGCTTTTCCATGAAGGTAAAAGGCGGAGAGCGGTAGGAAAAGTGTCTTAATTTCTGCCGTCGGGGAGCCGAGACGATGAAATACCCCTCGCATTAACCTCAAGGATAAAGTACAGCTCTTAAAAAGCCCCACGAATTCCGTTGTATCAGACCTCTTTGAGTTTCACAGCTGCTTTTCACGTCCTTCCGGACGGACTCGGCGCCGGAAAAAAGCTGCGTTGTGTTAGAAAAGCATCGGTGACGCCATCGGTGACACGACGTGACGGCTCCGGACCGACGGGGCAATCCTGCTGCGGAGAGCATCTGCAAACAGTTCCAAGCGCCGCAACCCACCGCTGTCCTCCGTAAAACTGCCTCAAATTACAATTTCCACACCTCATTTATTAATTCCGCGATGATTTGGGATAGATAATGATGCTTGATGAGCTTACTGTCCTTCAAAGGGATGCGTTGCCCCAAGCAAGACGCAGAACCCACTCCCCGAAGATGAATTTAATTTATACAGAGCTCGGCCAAAATCCCAGAAACCCCTTTTTTTTTTGTGGCTGGACTTGATTAATTTACCTTATCTTGCTCTTTTTCAGGGCTCAAATATTAACCTGCGCGCTTTAGGCTCTGCATAAAGTTGAACCGTGGCATTTTTGAACCCTATTTCAGGTTATAAATGGGTAAAATGACGCTCTGCGTTTGTGTCTGTTGATCCCTTAAGACTTGATGTTAATGACGTAGAATTTTTTTGGCTTTTTGAAGCTTTGCTCCCGGATTAGTTATTTAAAGGGTCAAAACCTACCATTTTTCTCACTCGATCCAATCCTCTCTCTGCTACATAATATAAAAGCGCAGTTTAACCACTGATTCGTTTATTTACAGTCTGTCTCGTGGAAGAATGTGGAATATAGAGTCGAAAGAAGAATCTCTGCTGGCACTTTCTTGGAGAAGTGCGGTACCGAGCTGCCAAGTTCGGTATTTTCCTGATAACATTTCTGGTCTCAACTCGGCAGCACTGGCTCCTCGTTAAATAACTTCGTTATATTGAAGGCTGCCCTGTTTTCGAGTCTGTGTTCTCCGTAATTAAATCGGATTCTTTTGCCGTAACGAATTTTTTCCAGTCTCTTAGTCCACCTTTACAGCTCTTCTGTGTCCTTCACATCGATAACTGCGCGCACCGTAACCGGACATAGATGTGGCTGCTCCTAGAGGTTAAATGGCCTTCAGATTCCTCTCTTTATCCGCAAAATCATGGAACATTGGAGCTTGGAAGGCACCTCTGGAGATCATCCAGTCCAGCCTCCCTGCCAAAGCAGGGTCACCTAGAGCAGGTTGGACAGGAACACAGCCAGGCAGGTTTTGAAGGTCTCCAGAGACCTCCACGACCTCTCTGGGCAGCCTGTTCCCCAAGTAAAGAAGTTTTCCTTATTTCCCGTGTTC
This sequence comes from Burhinus bistriatus, assembly GCA_013397275.1. Classification (NCBI taxonomy): domain Eukaryota; kingdom Metazoa; phylum Chordata; class Aves; order Charadriiformes; family Burhinidae; genus Burhinus; species Burhinus bistriatus. The sequence goes on from VYXH01001652.1 coordinate 41,363, forward strand.
CCGTTTGTGCCCGTTGCCCCTTGTCCCATCGCTGGGCACCACTGAAAAGAGTCTGGCCCCATCCTCTTGCCACCCGTCCTTTAGATACAGCTAAGCGTTGGTGAGATCTCCTCCGTCCGCTCTTCTCCAGGCTGAACAGCCCCAGGTCTCTCAGCCTTTCCTCATCAGAGAGATGCTCCAATCCCAGATCACCTTCATAGCCCTCCGCTGGACTCCCACCAGTAGTTCCCCGTCTTTCGTGAACTGGGGAGCCCAGCACTGGACACAGCGCTCCAGATGTGGCCTCACCAGGGCAGAGCAGAGTGGGAGGATGACCACCCTTGACCTGCTGGCCATGTTCTTTTAATGCACCCCAGGAGACCATTGGCCTTCTTGGCCCCAAGGGCCCGTTGCTGCCTCATGGTCATCCTGTTGGCTACCAGGACTCCCAGGTCCCTTTCTGTAGAGCTGCTTTCCAGCAGGTCAATCCCTAACTGGAGGGAAGGGATGCCATCCAGTGGAACCTGGACAGGCTGGAGAGGTGCGCCCGTGCCAACCTCGTGAAGTTCAACAAGGCCAAGTGCAAGGTCCTGCACATGGGTTGGGGCAATCCTCAGCCCCAATCCAGGCTGGGTGGAGAATGGCTGGAGAGCAGCCCTGAGGAGAGGGACTTGGGGGTGTTGGTGGGGGAGAAGCTCAATACGAGCTGGGCAACGTGAGCTGG
>VYXH01001652.1:52987-63093 GCA_013397275.1 Burhinus bistriatus
TCCCTCGAGAAACGACTCCCCCCCCCAAAAAAAAAAAGGAGGAACTGGTTATTAATAACTTGGGCTGGGTTTTGCTCACTGGAAGCCTGGTGTGAAAACCCCGGCGCGACGCAGCTTCCCGCTCCGGCGAAGGAAAAACACCGGCTCGTGACAAAGCTGCCAGCTGTTTTGCGGCCATCCAGATGTGAAGCTGCAACTGAGGGGGGAGGAAACGGAAGCGGAAGCAGCAGCAAAGTCCCCTCCCGAGATGCGTCCTCAGTTTTTAGGCGCTCGCGTGTTTTGCGTGACTTTGTATAAGCTCAGGTTTAGGCTGGTTTAATGCGAGAGGAGTGTTTGCTGCATAAGCGTGTGTTTCGGCTTGCTTTTAGCCCGAATTTCATAGGATTCATCATCTTATTCATGTGTTTTTCTGGGTTTTGTGGTGAGTTAGGCGTGCGGAAAACCCGATGCTCGTCCTCTGGCCGCTCTTTTCGTGGTGTTTGGCTCTAACGAAGAACGTCGCAGCCTCTTTTAAACGACATCTTGGAGCATTTTCCAGCCCAGCAGCAGAACGAAGCTGATCTGAAATTCCCGTCACTCCTGTCGCAGGCTGCCAAGCACCAAATAGTTTCACGGAAACTTGGGATTTTTCTTTTCTTTCACCCTTTTTTTTGGGGGTGGGAGGAAAATCCTCAGCGACCGGCATCGCCAGCTGATGCCGCCTGGGCCGAGGACTGTACGAAATCAGGATTTCATCCGCATCCATCCCGTGGACAAGCTCGGGAACGCGTCCCCGCACGGAGCAACCGCTCGGGGCGACTTGATTTCTGAGATAAAGATGCGAAAAAAAAAAAGGGGGGGAGGAGTTTTTGAATGTAACAGTCCCCAGAAAATGGACTTAATTTGGGGGGCGGCCCCACGGCGGTGATGCGGCGGAGTTGGGTACCAAAATACCAACTGGATCCCGCTCCCCACCTGACGACCAGCGGGGAAGGGGGAGGGTAGCGCCTTTCCGTTTGCTTTTCCCCTGCTGAAAAAACGGATTGCAGAAATAAAAATAAAAATAAAAAAAAAAGAGGGAGATTTCGGGAGCGCTGCTGAGGTTTGGAAACGAAACTCGAGGCTTCAAGTTTGGACTTGAGTTCCCGTAAACAAATATACGCGGCGTCTTGCTTCACGCACGCTGCCTGCTACGTTAGCCTTCCCTCCCGGAAACGTCAGCCGCTGAAATAACTCATTTTTCCCCTTTTTGTTACCGCTTCATCCTCGCAAGATGATTTCTCGGATTTTTCGGGGTTAACGCCAACTCCTGGAAGAGGTTTATGGTTTATAGTTGGCCGAGGGAGGACGGGTGAGCGGTACCAGTGATGTACAAACTGGAAGCAGTAAGAATCCCTGATTAATAAGGGATTAATTAGCTCGTTATCTATTCACAGGGTTTTCTCTCTTCCATCCATTCCTGGCTGGATTCCTAGGGATCCTTTGGCCATCGAGGGCTTTTCATAACCCTGGTGCTTCCGAATTGATGGGGTTGCCTTTTAACTTCACACAGAGGAACTTCCAATTAGCCTTCCTGTTAATTAAAAGACTAGATAGGTAGAAAATAAACGAGGGAGGTTTTATTTCTGACTCTTCAAAAATGGAGTATATATGGTGGTGTGGCATTTCCTGCTGGTGATAATCAAGGACCGGACTTTTCTGGTTCGTGGAAAACAATAATTAAGGGCAGTGATTCGGTGACAAACAGAGGATGCCGTCGCTGGAGGAGCTCAGCAATCTCTCCTTTTCCTCCAGCATTTTCTGTTCTTTCCCCTGAAATCGGAGCCCGAGCTCGTAAATGAATTAACCAGCATTTCCACCAGCAGATGGAAGCAGCAAAGGAACATCTACAGCGCCCGGAAAAGCCATCGCTGCTTAAAAAAAAGCCCGGAATAAAGGCATGGGGAGGCTGAGGATGGAGAAATACGGTCCAGCAACGTTACGCCTGCTTGCGTTTAAGGAGGAAGGTGGAAAAATAATGCATGTCGAGGTAGGGGAGAGCCAGAGAGGTCCTTAAAATCACAAGGATGAGCCTCAACTGGAAGAGCTGGAAGCCTTGAGGAAGGAAAAGGTCGCTCCCGCCATGAGTTAAATCGTCGTGATTCGACTTGCTGAAGGATTTTGGATAAGTTGTGTAAAATCCCCGTGACCGTGCATGGGGTTAAGATTTACGGTGCGTTGGGTTTTAGAAATCAACCACAGATCTTCTCTGGTGGCTTTCCGGTCCCAGCCCCACACCCAGGACTTGGGAAATAGAAGAAAAAATAATCAATCCTTAACTGTAGCCCAAAAGTCAAACCTTTGGGCAGGAGGAGAAATTCGCTTTTCTTTGGTTACAACGTGGGATTGAAGAGGTGCACACTGACGCTTTGGGTTGTCCTTCCCACCGTCACTTTAGGCATCTTCTGGGAGTTGCTGGTCTCCTTATGGGCTCCAAAACAAGCCTGGGGCGAGTCACTAAGCTCCGAAATAAGTGCTTGACTTCTAAACACCTAAAAGGAGGGGAATCGAGCCCGTTCTCCGGTCTCGCCTTGTAGGAGATACAAAAAAAAAAAAGACATTAATTTTGTCGGCAACACGGTGACACCTTGGGGTAAAAAATCTCTTTTTGGGTGCAGATGGCACTCGTTCCTCTTCTGGGGAACAAAAAAGGCCGCACTCAAAACTCTTCCTTCAAACGAAGTCAACGGGCACTGAGAAACAGAGCCAGGCTCTAAACACAACCAGGGCGTCCCGCCTTATCGGCCTCCACTGAGGTTTAAATGGAAAATGGATTTTCAGATCGGGCTTTAGGAGAAAAAAGGACTTTCCCGTCGTTGGGATAACGAATTCAACCGGCTTCGCCCCCGTCGCTCTGGAGGATAATGGGAAACGGCCTTGTGCAAGGGATGGGGTTGAGTCGAGGTGGTTTTGAGGTGACGTGGGTTGGGAAAATCCAGGCTTGCTGAAGAGAAGAGGAGATTGCAACCGTGAATCCGTTGCGGAAGATGATGTAGAAGATCTGGCTGGATGGTGGCACTCAAGGAGTTGGGGTCAACGGGTTGATGTCCAAGTGGCGAGCAGTGAGGAGTGGTGTTCCTCGGGGGTCGGTACTGGGACTGGTGCTGTTTAACATCTTTGTTGGCGACGTGGATGTTGGGANGGGAGGCCAGGCTGGGAGAGGTGGGGGGGTTCAGCCTGGAGAAGAGAAGGCTCCGGGGAGACCTTCCAGCCCCTTCCAGTCCCTCCAGGGGCTCCAGGAAAGCTGGGCAGGGACTCTGGATCAGGGAGCGGAGCCAGAGGACGAGGGGCAACGGTTTGACCCGGAAAGAGGGCGGATTTGGATGAGATCTCGGGGAGAAATTGTGGCCTGGGAGGCTGGGGAGACCCTGGCCGGGGTTGCCCCGAGCAGCTGTGGCTGCCCCAGCCCTGGAGGTGTTGAAGGCCAGGTTGGACGGGGCTTGGAGTGAGCTGGGCTAGTGGGAGGTGTCCCTGCCCAGGGCAGGGGGTGGCACTGGAGGGTCTTTAAGGTCCCTTCCAACCCAAACCATTCTGCAATTGTATCTCAAGAACCCGAACGACACGGCTTTTAAATGAGTCTTATTCTTCTTGCTGGTAAATTTTTCCCCCCCAAACCCATCTCAGAGACGGCCAAAATTCCAAGTGAACTTGGAGCTTTCAGGAAATCCTCTTGTCTGCGACAACACGATGCGTTGATTGCTCGGGTAGAGGCTGCCAGTCCGTAGGGAACGACCTGGAGATCGCAACCACGCTTGTAGTATCCTGTTTTGCCAAACCTCGCGTTATTTTTCCTCCCTCTTCTGTTTTCAGGACGTGTTTGAGATGCGCTTCGCCAAGATGCCGGATGAACCGGAAGAACCTGTGATTCCAGCTTCTTCTCCCGTGGTGGTGCCGCCTCCCACCAAGGTGGCTCCCCCTTCATCTAGCGACAGCAGCAGCGATAGCTCCTCCGACAGTGACAGTTCATCAGACGACTCCGAGGAAGAGCGAGCTCAGCGGTTAGCGGAGCTCCAGGAACAGGTAACGCGTTCGATCCTGATGGATTTGGGGGTGGCCGACCTGTCCTTCTTCTTGAACTAGGTGACCTCGGGGACTTGGCTCAAAGCCGTAGACTTTCTAGTTGTTCAATAGCCACCATGAGTTGCAAAGTGCCCCAAAATCATTAGTTTTCCAGTGAAGTGTGAGGGAATTGGTGGGTTTTCAGGATGGTCCTTCCCATTCCTGGTGGGGGACACAAGAGGGTCCCCAACGGCAGGAGTTTGCGCTTTGGTGCTGTCTCCTGAGCTGGCAGGACGTGGGCAGGAGCAAGGATTTACTCAACGCTGGGGGAAGCCGGTGAGCTAACGAGCTGCGCTCCTTATCTCCCTCATCCCTACGGCATCGTTAGCACCGGTAATTAAAACAGCGCAGATGATGCGAGCAGCCCGTTTCTGCCTGAACGGGGAGAAATACCCCGAAAAAGGTTGTCTCCCTCTTCTCGCCTTGTTCAATAAAATACAGAAAAATGAATGCGTTGAAAAGCTGGAAGAACCCACGTAATTAAGAAGCTGAGAAAGCGTTAGGCAGTGGCGGAAAAAGTTAATTAATACGGAAAAGGAGGAAGCGCCGGGTACAAGTATCTTGATCGTTGTGTCTGTCTGTCTGTCTCTCAGCTGAAAGCGGTGCACGAGCAGCTTGCGGCCCTGTCCCAGCCCCAGCAGAACAAACCAAAGAAAAAAGAGAAGGACAAGAAGGAGAAGAAGAAGGAGAAGCACAAAAAGAAAGAGGAGCTGGAAGATGCCAAGAAGAGTAAAGCCAAGGAACCGCCGCCCAAGAAAGCCAAGAAAAGCAACAGCAACAGCAGCACCTCCAGGTCAGCCCCGGTCCCTCTTCCCTCCTTCCGTTTTACCGCTTCAATCTTTTTGTGCTAATTAACTTAATTACGCACCAGAGTCTTGACGGGTAGCGCCTAGGGCTGACTTCAAGTCGAGGAGAGAGGGACGGGGTTCGGCTTGGTTTTTTGGGGAAGGGTGATGCTGTCAACACGCCGAGGACAGGGGGGGGAAAAAAAACCCGACCCCAAAATCATGTGGAGTCGTGCCGGTGGCTCCCGAGCCTCGAATCTTCTCAGTTTTCCTCCCTCTCCCCTTGGTTTCTTGGGTTGGTTTTTTTGGGAAGCCGTAGGTTTTAAAATGCCGAAAACCTGAGTCGCTACGGTTTGGCGGCTGCCGGCTCGAAGGGGGAGGCAGGATCTGGGTATTTAACCGGAGGCACAAAGGGATTATTTGGCATATTTCGCTGTAATGAGGTGAAATTACAGAAGAAGGAGATAACGAGGAAGATCTCGGGAGCTTGGCTCTCTTCCCGAACCTCACCGCAGCCTTCAGCACGTTCAGACTTCAAATAAACCCCTGCGGCAGGTTAATTTAGGGAAGTGGATTGTCCGTGACTCCATTAACCTCTTTCTTTTGCGAATTCTGGGCTGATTTTCTACCCAGACTTCGTTTATTAACTGCGGTGGCGCTGAATCTGCTGCAGAAGGTGACGTAAACATCTACAAATCCACCTCCGTGGGGTAGACAACCCCGACGGTGATGTCAAGGAATCTCCATAGCTGGTTTTTTTTTTTTACCTCCTTCTTACGATCATTTCTTTTTTTTTTTTTGCGGATGCTGGGTTTTACGTCTCCGTAGGGGCTGTCGGGCTCTGCAACAGCCTGACCTCTGGCCTTCCCTGGTTGAGCCTTGGGCCATCCGAGTGCGGACTGCCCTCAGGAGCTGCTCCTGCTTTTTGGAATCATCTCCTGGAGCTGCTTGTCTCTTTGGGAGAGCGAGAGTTGGGATGGGTAGCTCAACGTTGGGTGTCCAGAGCAGGTTGAGCTCAACTTTGGGTGTCTAGAGCAGCTTGAGTTTAGCCTTGAGTGTCTACAGCAGGTTGAGCCCAACCTTCTTGTCTTAAGAGCAGGTTAACTTCACCTTTGGGTGTCTACAGCAGGTTGAGCCCAACCTTCTTGTCTTAAGAGCGGATTGAGGTCACCCTTGGGTATCTAGAGCATGTTGAGCTCAACCTTGGGTATTTAGAGCAGTTGAGCTCTGCCTTGGTTGTCTAGAGCAGGTTGAGCTCAACCTTCTTGTCTTAAGAGCGGGTTAACCTCAGCCTTGGGTGTCTAGAGCAGCTTGGGTGTCTACCAGCGGGTTGAGCTCAACCTTGGGTGTCTAGAGCATGTTGAGCTCAACCTTGGGTGTCTACAGCAGCTTGAGCTCAACCTTCTTGTCTTAAGAGCAGGTTAACTTCAACCTTGGGTGTCTAGAGCCGGTTGAGCTCAACCTTGGGTGTCTAGAGCAGGTTGACTTCAACCTTGGGTGTCTACAGCAGCTTGAGCTCAACCTTGGGTGTCTACAACAGGTTGAGGCCAACCTTGGGTGTCTACCAGTGGGTTGAGCTCAACCTTGGGTGTCTAGAGCAGGTTGAGCTCAACCTTCTTGTCTTAAGAGCGGGTTAACCTCAGCCTTGGGTGTCTAGAGCAGCTTGGGTGTCTACCAGCGGGTTGAGCTCAACCTTGGGTGTCTAGAGCATGTTGAGCTCAACCTTGGGTGTCTACAGCAGCTTGAGCTCAACCTTCTTGTCTTAAGAGCAGGTTAACTTCAACCTTGGGTGTCTAGAGCCGGTTGAGCTCAACCTTGGGTGTCTAGAGCAGGTTGACTTCAACCTTGGGTGTCTACAGCAGCTTGAGCTCAACCTTGGGTGTCTACAACAGGTTGAGGCCAACCTTGGGTGTCTACCAGTGGGTTGAGCTCAACCTTGGGTGTCTAGAGCAGGTTGAGCTCAACCTTCTTGTCTTAAGAGCGGGTTAACCTCAGCCTTGGGTGTCTAGAGCCGGTTGAGCTCAACCTTGGTCGTCTAGAGCAGCTTGGGTGTCTACCAGTGGGTTGAGCTCAACCTTGGGTGTCTACAGCAGGTTGAGCTCAACCTTCTTGTCTTAAGAGTGGGTTAACCTCAACCTTGGGTGTCTAGAGCAGGTTGAGCTCAACCTTGGGTGTCTACAGCAGATTAACTTCAACCTTGGGTGTCTACAGCAGCTTGAGCTCAATCTTGGGTGTCTACAACAGGTTGAGGCCAACCTTGGGTGTCTACCAGTGGGTTGAGCTCAACCTTGGGTGTCTACAGCAGCTTGAGCTCAACCTTCTTGTCTTAAGAGTGGGTTAACCTCAACCTTGGGTGTCTAGAGCAGCTTGAGCCCAACCTTCTTGTCTTAAGAGCGGGTTAACCTCAACCTTGGGTGTCTACCAGCAGGTTGAGCTCAACCTTCTTGTCCAAGAGCCAGTTGAGCTCCACTTCTTGTCTCTACTGGCAGGTTGAGCTTCGCGTTCTGCATCCCAGCCTCCTGGTTGAGCTTCAAGCTCAAGCTCTAAATGTTGCCCGTTGGCGGGACGGAATGTCAAAATAGGCAAAATGGTGGGATTTAGCCGTGAGGTCTAAGAGGTGGGACCCAAGTGGCTGCTTTTCGGCGTTAGTCTGGATTAACCTTTGCGAATTGTTCTTAAGTAGTAAGAAGGAGCCCGTGGCGGTGAAGAACAGCAAACCCCCTCCGGCCTACGAGTCCGAGGAGGAGGAGAAGTGCAAGCCCATGTCCTACGAGGAGAAGAGGCAGCTGAGCCTGGACATTAATAAACTCCCCGGGGAAAAACTGGGCCGCGTCGTCCACATCATCCAGTCGCGAGAACCCTCGCTCAAAAACTCCAACCCCGACGAGATCGAGATTGACTTCGAGACCTTGAAACCATCCACCTTACGGGAGCTGGAGAGATACGTCACCTCCTGCTTACGGAAGAAGAGGAAACCTCAAGGTATCTTTTCACTTCAAAAATCCTCATTTTTTTCCCCTTATTCCAGCGACGTTTTCCCAGTCTGGAGAGAGAGCCGGGTAGGAAAAAGGAGGGACGCAGGGATTTGGGGAGCTCGATAACCCTTGTCCAGTGAAAATGAGGATTTTCTTACGTTTTACTGAATTTAAAAAAAAAAAAAGTAATAAATTTTGTTTCATTTTATTTGAATTTTTAATTTTAAAATTTTTCAATTTTATTTAATTTCATTTAATGGCCTTTCATTCCATTTCGTTCTATGTATTTACAATTTTTAAATTGTATTTAATTTTATTTACTTTCTAAAACTTTATATTTTATTAATTTTATTTAAATTTTTATTTGATTGTATTTCATTTTCTTTATCATTTTTAATTTTATTTCATTTTTTAAATTTTGTATGTTAAACTTTATTAATTTTATTTAATTTTGAATGTTTACATTCTAAAATTTTATTTAATCTTATTTAATTCTTATAATTTTCTATTTTAGATTTTATTAATACTATTTTAAAATTTTTCAAATTATGGATTTATTTAATTGTATTTCATTTTATTTATAATTTTTTAAAAATTTTAATTTTATTTCATTTTTTATTTTAAAAATTTTATGTCATTGTCATTCCTTTTTAAAGTTTTTATTGAAGTTCCTATTTCTCTCTCGACGCATCATCCCGAGTATTAAATCCTGCTGCGGGGCTGGGATTTCCTGGTGCCGATAGGAGGCCTCTGCCTCCTGTGTCCCCTCTAAATGCCAATATTTAAATATTTTAATCTATTTTAAAGCTGGTTTAAATTTTTAAAAAGTCAAAATCTAATTTTAAAATTATATTTTAAACTCTAATTTTAACTGTAAAAAAATTTATATATATTCTATCCATTTCTCACAGCCAGAAATTCCATTTAAATGTATATTTTGTACCCATTTTTATTTCTAATATATTTTTAAATAGACGTTTCTGTAATAAATACTCATATTTATCCATCACGGCAGAACAGCCGAACCCTTTTTGACACAAATCGCCCCCAACCAAAGGGGACGTGGCCGAAGGGGAACGATTATTGCCCGGGATAAGGCCAGGTGGAAAACAAACCCGGCCAAAAATTGACCCCGAGCAAAAAATTGAGATTTTAATTTTTTTTTCTTAAGTTTAGGGGTTTTGTGACGGGCTCCGACGGCACCGGCGGCTCGAGCAGCTCCTGCGCTGCAGCTGCCCCCTTTTAGTCTCATTTTATTCTCCTTTATTCTCATTTATTCTCATGAATCTTATTCTATTCTGATTATTCTCATGTACGTTATTTTAAAAAAGGCAATTTTATACTTTTAAGCAAAAAAATTAGATTTTTTTATTCTCATTTAAGTGATTAAAAAGCAATTTTAGACTTTCAAGCAAAAAATTTAGATTTTTTTCCCTTCATTCTCATTTATTCTCATTGAAGCAATTTATAAAAAGGCAAGTTTATACTTCTAAGTAAGAAATTTAGAGGTTTTTTATTTATTCTCATTAAATTTTTTACTTTTAAGCAAAAAATTCAGATTTTTTTGTCCCTTCATTCTCATTTATTGTCATCTAAGCTATTAAAAAAGGCAATTTTACAGTTTTAATCAGAAAGTTTAGATTTTTTTCTTCTTGAAGCCATTAAAAAAAAGGCAATTTTGTACTTTGAAGCAAAAAAATTAGATTTTTTTTTTCCCTTTCTCCTCCTTGAAGGCATTAAAAAAAGGGAATTTTGTACTTTAAAGCAAAAAATTTAGATTTTTTTTCTTCCTTCTCATCAAAGCCATTAAAAAAAAGGCAATTTTGTACTTTTAAGCAAAAGAAATACTTTTTTTCCCTTTATTCTCATTTATTCTCATCTCAGCAATTAAAAAAATGGCAATTTTGTACTTTGAAGCAAAAAATATAGATTTTTTTCTTTAAGTGATTAAAAAAAAGCAATTTTGTACTTTGAAGCAAACAATTTAGATTTTTTTTCTTCCTTTATTTACTCTTATCTAAGCGATTTAAAAAAAAAAGGCAAGTTTATACTTTGAGGTAAAAAACTCAGATTTTTTTTGTTTGTTTATTCGTTCTCCTTTATTCTCATCAAAGTGATTAAAATAGGCAATATTCTACTTTTAGGCAAAAAAAATTTAGATTTTTTAAAAATTTCCTCCATTCTTGCCTAAGCATTGAAGAAAAAGGTAATTTTCTATTTTGAAGCCGAAGAAATTAAACTTTTTTTTTTTTTTTGGGTGGTTTTTTTT
>VYXH01001653.1:3787-58804 GCA_013397275.1 Burhinus bistriatus
GTCCAGGTCATTGATAAAGATGTTAAAGAGAACCGGCCCCAGCACTGAGCCCTGGGGAACACCACTTGTGACCGGACGACAACTGGATTTAACTCCATTCACCACCACTCTCTGGGCACGGCCATCCAGCCAGTTTTTTACCCAGCAAAGAGTACACCTGTCCAGGCCATGAGCAGCCAGTTTCTCCAGGAGAATGCTGTGGGAAACTGTGTCAAAAGCTTTACTAAAATCCAGGTAAACAACATCCACAGCTTTTCCCTTATCCACTAAGCAGTTCACCTTATCGTAGAAGGAGATCAGGTTTGTCAGGCATGACCTGCCTTTCACAAACCCATGCTGACTGGGCTTGATCACCCTGTTCTCCTGCATGTGCTGTGTAATGGCACTGAGGATGATCTGTTCCATGACCTTCCCAGATCAGAAATGTGACCAAAGTGTAGGTAAATAGAGTATCATGAAGTATCAAGATGTTTTCCTGATATTCAACCATCTCTACATCAGGTTCTGTATCACAAGATTTAGTGTACCTTCAGCAATGGCTAGGCTGGAAAAGGAGTATTGCCCAGCCTTCTGTGAGATTTCTGTTTCTCTGGTCACTACAGTCACCTCTCTGGAGCCAATGACAGATTTTGTTCCCCCTCTTGAATGACCTTACTTTTATATTGGTGCAAGATGGAAACTTTTTTAACAAATGATATTTTGATTACCTCTGCGTTTGTCTTCTGATATAAGGACATCCAACTCAAGGATAATACATAAAATTTCAATTTAAATGGGTGATACCTGGAGATTTTGACAGCCCCATTTTCATAAGCCCTGATAGCCTTTTCATAAGCCTGCATTTTACTAGAAAGCTACAGGTTTGTAATAAAGCTTGCCTACTGCCATGTTTGTTGTCTACAAAATCCCACTGATGATGTTCGTAAAACTTATTTTCCCAGTAATTTCCTTTTAAAATCTGTTTATTCATTAAATATCTCATTGTTTTTTATCTCTAAGAGTATTAGAGTTCAGTTCTACATTTGTCTTCACTTTTTGCTTTGCTTATTTCTTTTTTTTTCCCTGTCAGGGTGTCTCAAGCCTATATGACTTTAAAATTAGTGCATTGATTTGGGAAAGAAACAGAAATTAACCAGGAAGTGTGTATTGCCCTTTGTCCACCTCATCTGTCCCTTCAGTATCTGACCTTAGCAGATAATGAGGTAGCAGCTGCAGAAAAGCTCTCTGGACAAAATTTTAGAACTGAATTCACTAGCGATGTGGTGTTGTAGTTATTGCATCCTTCCACAACTGGAATTTGAGTTCAGGTGTTTAAAAAGTAATTAGCCAGGAAATGACAAAAAGTCTCAGGTCTCTTTTGCTATGCAAGGCCATGTTCCTGTAAGTGAACACACAGATGGATTTCCTACAACAAAAAGTGAAAAATAGATGAGAAAATGAAACTTACAGCAATTCTTCTGAGATTCTCACAGACTTGTAACTCACCCTGTAGGAAGCCCGAGGAACATTGCATCTTCCTTTGATCTTGTCCTCCACCTCTTGTGATACGCATCAACACCTGTAAGCTCCACCTAATGCATTTTCTTGAAGGGGAGAGGAAGAAAGGAAGATACTTATTTATTTTCAGAGTGATCACCAATTCCTCAGTGATCGGTGTTGTTCCACAAATTACGTAAATTATGTATTTTTGTTGAACAGAAGCTGAAATGACATACGGGTTAGAGAAGGAAGGCTAATCAGGTACAGTGGCATCCCAAGTTTTTCTTAACATTCTTAAGGTGTCAGGAAACAAAATGTTCATTTAACATGATTCTGTGACCATTTTCATAGTAGACTGTTATTGTCAGGAACATGACTTCACAACAGCAAAGGCCTCAGGAGAGCAAATCTGCATGCAGGAGATGAGAATTCGTCTTACGGGACTTGATCTGCTACTAGCACTACAGTTCATTTATCCAAAATTAAATGCACAATTACCCTCAGTGTTTTGAATCACTAGTGACACCTGCAGTGGACTCCTGCCTCTTTAGTCGTGCTAGTATCATGGAGTCCATTTGGCAAAATTGCAATAATCATGAAAAAAAAAAAAAAAAAGTCACTGACAAGAAAGTAAAACAGTGGTAGAAATAGCTAGTTTTTGTTTTACTTCAAGTCTTTTTTTCCTCTGGTAAAATTGCTCCAGAAGTTTTGGACTGTAGTTGAGTCCACAGGCACCTAAGTTTCCATGGGATGCTTTGTCTGCTGAGCTTTTTATCAAGCAGCTGCTAAAGGTAGTGATGGCTCTCAGGTCACAGGGTGGTCTTTGATTATTGCCTGAAAAGCAAGGGTGACGGTCTTCTGCTCCTTGGAAAAAGAAAGGGAAGAAGGAGACAGGGGAGAGGGGGAAGAGGGGGGGAGAGGTGGGAAGGAAGGAGAGAGGGGAAAAAAGGAAGGGCAAGGATAGAGAGTGGCAGCTCCTTGTGAAGTCTGGTCCTTTCCTGCAGAAGGGATTGCTATCTTTTTTCTCCCTTCTCTTCGCCCACCTTTCCCAAACAGTCCCAAGCAAACCCAATGCTATTTCCCCCAGCTCCAGGTCCTTCCCTCTTCCAGGTTCTCTGACCACAATTTCACCTGCAGCTCTGCCTCAGCTTTCTGTGTTCCCCATGACCTTTCTAAGCACAACATGATTTGGACCAACCCTGGCTGGTCATGTTGTTTGCTGTGCCACCTATCACACTTCTCAGTGATCTCAGTGTGATCCAAAATCCTATGCAAGTAGAGAGTATCTTGTGCTTTCTTTGATTTGTCATGACATGTCCATTCAGCTCAAATGGTAAATAGTGAACAAGACTCGTCAGGTTGGTTTTTGCTATGTCCTAGGCATCTTTGTCTTCTCCAAAATCAGTGGCAACACTCAGTGGTTCTGAGGGAAGACAAATGATAATATTTAATAATTTCCTGAATAAATTATTTTTAAAATTTACATTTAAAAAAAATGGATTAAAAACGAATGGTAATCATGACGTTCAAGAGTGTGCTGAAGGAGCAAGGAAAAAGTTTAAATTTATCTAAATGCACGTTCTTTGCATACTAGCTCTGCCTCCTCTTCTCTTCCAAAGATTTTATGAAAAGTAAAGTCAGAGTCCTACTGTAAATTCTGTTTCTTTTCCTGAAAACTTATATTGCAAACCTAAAAACTCAGATAATTTTTTCTTTATCATATGCTGAGGGTTTTATTTCCATTCAAGCAACTGCTTGTGGGTTTTATATTTAAAATTAATAAATTTTTGACTCATTGATCATTCTCCTAAGATCATCTCTAAATTTGATCCTTTGTCTCTGGATTTTTTTTCTTGTCTCTGATTTTTATGGGGAACTGATAAAATCTGCGTTGTAAATTACAGCATTGAACACCAGTATCGTATGCAATGATGTAATACACAACAAACCATTAAAGTCATCAGTTCAACATTATTTACACTTTAAGGTCATATTGTCCAAGCTTATGAAACTACCTTAGAAAACGAGAGAGTTTGCTGTGTCTGGGAAATAAAAGAAATTACTAAAAATCCCATCTGGAGTCTCTTGGAAGTTAGCACAAGTTTTGTGTTTGTTTTTTTTTTTTTTTTTTCCTTTTCCTTTTCAAATTCCATTTAAGGAACCAAAATAAAATAATTTACTTCAGGCTGTTTGCACACTTTAGTCTTCTTGCCCCTCTCTCCCTGTTTTTTTCCATTATGTTCTGGGTTATTTGCCAAGGTATTAAGTGTAATGAATTAGCATCTACTAAAACTCTAAAAAGACCATCTGGATAACAGTAAATGTGAGTCAGTAGGTCCTAGCAGCTGGTACATATATGCAAATCTCATGCCTCTCTCCTTTCATTTTTTATACTGTCTTTTTTGCTTTTGAAGTATCCCTTAAACGAGTTGCTAGTTTTTAACTCTCAGAAATGTCTCAGAAGTGTCTCAGAAATATTTAACTCTCAGAAATGCTCTGTTTTCTTTAGTTATTTGAAGAGATTCCTTTTTCTTAGTGCCTGCTTGGAGCACGTTATAACGTTAACGGGGTTTCGCCATGTCAGAAGTCATACTGATAAGTTATTTTGGTTTGTTTGCATGCTCCAGTGAAATGGGTGGACTGTGATATAGCAGGAAATGAATTACACCTCACAGCCTTTCATGTGGTCCCACTTGTCTGTGAGAGGTTCTGGCACCTTCCTCACAGTAAGAGACTGTTTTGTTTTCAACAGTGAAGAAGTAAAAATAGCTGAACCACTGTCCCTCTCCCAGTGAAAAAGCTATCAGAAATTATTGACTTGGTATCCATGGGTTGTTTTGCTATTCATCTCTCACTGGTGTCTGTGGAAATTAATTTTCCAGCCTGCTTTATCATAATGAGCATTCTCTAAATTTAGGATGCTAGAGATACCCAGAAGAGGCTGTGGAGCCCATCTGGCCCTGATTCAGATGGCCAGAGGATGCTGCAAAAGCATAACTCTGCCATATGTTTTCTGGTCTGGCCTTCTCACACTGTTCTGGTTTTGAACCTTATGGAAGCTCACAAACCTGAGTTTGCAAAGTCCAACTACCATCCAGCTACCAGCAATGTTTCTCAAGGGCTGGTGTTATTTAACCTCTTCATTATTAACCTGGGTGTCCTGGTTTCTGCTGGGATAGAGTTAATTTTACCATAAACCAAAGTAAAATCAAGAGACCTGCACAGGCAATCCAGTTTTTAGGAATGAAATGGCAAGATGCATGTCCTTACATTCCAATGGATGTGATCAACAAAATAATAGCCATGTCTCCAATAACTTGTAAAAATGAAACACAAGGTTTCTTAGACATTGTGGGTTTTCAGAGAACATATATTCCAAACTACAGTTTGACTGTAAGCCCTCTCTATCAAGTGACCAGGAACATGAACAATTTTAAATGGGGCCTCAAGCACCAATAAGACTTTGAACAAATTGGACGGGAGATAGTTCATGTAGTAGCCTTTGGGCCAGTCTGGGCAGGGCAAGATGCTAAAAATGTGGTCTACACCACAGCCAGGGGTAACAGACCTACCTGGAGCCTCTGGCAGAAAGCACCGGGGGAGACTCAAGGTCAGCCCCTATGGGTTTTGAGTTGGGGATACAGAGGATCTGAAATGGGCTATACTGAAACTGAAAAAGAGATATCGGCAGCATATGAAGGGGTTTGAGCTGCTTTGGAAGTGATTGGTAGTGAAGCACAGCTCCTCTTAACACCTCGACTGCCAGTGCTGGGCTGAATGTTCAAAGGGAGGGTACCCCCTACACATCACGCAACTGACACCATGTGGAGTAAGTGGGTCACACTGATCACGCAATGAGCTCGAATAGGAAACCTCAGTTGTCCAGGAATCTTGGAAATGATCATGAACTGGTCAGAAACCAAGGATTTCAGAATATCGCTGGAGGAGGAGGTGACGCATACTGAAGAGGCTGTATAATAAACTACCAGAAAATGAGAAGCAATATGCCCTGTTCACTGCTGGGTCCTGTTGTATTGTAGGAGGTGGAAGGCTGCTGTATGGAGTCCCCTACAACAAGCCGCAGAAACTGCTGAAGGAAAAGGTGAATCAAGCCAATTTGCAGAAATGAAGGCTGTCNCATGTGCTTACAATGGTGGAAGCAACCACAGGATAGCTGGAAACATACACCATGGACCATGCCACCAACCCAAATACTGTCCAGGGCCTCGAAAAGCAAGTGTTATGGTGACATNTGAGCTCGAATAGGAAACCTCAGTTGTCCAGGAATCTTGGAAATGATCATGAACTGGTCAGAAACCAAGGATTTCAGAATATCGCTGGAGGAGGAGGTGACGCATACTGAAGAGGCTGTATAATAAACTACCAGAAAATGAGAAGCAATATGCCCTGTTCACTGCTGGGTCCTGTTGTATTGTAGGAGGTGGAAGGCTGCTGTATGGAGTCCCCTNTATTGAGCATGCATACCACGTCCCCTATCATGCACCATCCTCCAGGAAGATCAAACAATATAATGGACTGTTAAAGACTACATTGAGAGCAACGGATGTTGGGACCTTCAAACATTGGCATACACATTTAGCAAAAGCCACCTGATTAGTCAACAGTAGGGGATCTGCCGATCAAGTTGGCCCTACCCAATCAAACCTTCCATGTACTGTAGAAGGGGATAAAGTCCATGTAGTGCATATAAAAAATACGCTGAGGAAGACAGTCTGGGTTATTCCTGCCTTAGGCAAAGGCAAACCCATCCATGGGATTGCTTTTGCTCAAGTACCTGGGTGCATTCGGTGGGTAATGTGAGAGGATAGGGAAGTCTGATGTGTACCACAAGGGGATTTCATCTTGGGTGAAAATAACCAATTATTTGAATTGTATGATGTAAATTGCTATATAATACTGTATGTCATCACTAGGATGGTTGCTATATGCCATATCAATGGTATTATAGTAACAATCACCTAGATTAATGAAGAATGAATTTTGATGAAACCAAGCAAAGTGCAGCAATGATAGAACCGAACAAGCTCCGTGATGGTGGAACTAGAACTGGCTTCAGCATGCAACGATCCAACACAACACACCATCTTTCCTGCCCTGAAGGACCGTTATGACACATGGAGCCCAAAGTCATGGACTAAATTAACTCAACAGACATTTTAGAGGGACAGCCCATAGACTAAGGGAATATCTGTGTGCATTTGTGTAGGAAAGGTGATAGTGATTATTTGGGGTGCATTGCAAAAGGGACCTGGGCATGACATAGATGGTATAGAGTAAGAGGTAGATATTGTCCTCATTTCAGCTGGGATAGAGTTAATTTTCTTCCTGGTAACTAGTGTAGTGCTGTGTTTTGGATTTGGTGTGAGAATAATGTTGATAACACACTGATGTTTTAGTTGTGGCTAAGCAGTGTTTACACTATGTCAAGGGCTTTTCACCTTCTCACACTGCCCTGCCAATGAGGAGTCTGGGGCTGTACAAGAATTTGGGAATGGACACAGTCGGGACAGCTGACCCAAACTGACCAAAGGGATAGCCCATACCATGTGACGTCATGTCTAGTGTATAAACTAGGGGGAAAGCTGGCCAGGGGTGAGCTGCTGCTCTTGGACAGGCTGGGGATCAGTCAGTTGGTGGGGAGCAATTGTTTTTCGTTTGCATCACTGGCCTTTCTTGGATTTTATTTCTCTCTCTCTGTTATTTTCCTTTTCATTACAAATTACTACTACTACTGCTGCTGCTGCTGCTGCTGCTGCTACTGCTGCTACTGCTACTGCTGCTACTACTACTACTACTATTATTATTTTATTTCAATTATTAAACTGTTTTTATATCAACCCATGAGTTTCCTCACTTTTGCTTTCCGATTCTCTTCCCCATCTGACCCCGGGGGGGCGGAGTGAGCAAAAGGCTGTTAAATTGCTGGCTGGGATTAAACCATGACACTGGGCAGCGGGACAGAGTGCACCCTTGGCGCACTTGCAGATGATAGCAAATTGAAGGGATGAGATGTTATGATGGAGAGCAGGACTGCATTCTGGAGAGCTGGGTGGACATGAACTTCTTGAAGCTTATTAAAGGCAAATACCAAGTGTTGAGTCTGGGCTGAAATAATCCCATGCAGTAGTATAGAATACCAACTAGCTAGAAAGCACCTTTGCGAAAAAAGAACTCTGAATGGGCTGATAGACAAGCTGAACACAACTCAGGGTGTGTCCTGGTAAGTTTGAAGTCCACCTGCATCCTACACTGAATTAGCAAAAGTCTACTAAATAAGTGAAAGGAAGTGATTTTTCTTCCCCCATTTTATACTTGTGGGATTGCATTTGGAGTAGCATTCGGTTGTGCAGTTCCCAGTCAAGAAGATCATTGACATACCAGTGCAAGTTCAGTGGAGGGCTACCGTTTAGGAAGCTGGAGCACAAAGCATGAGGAGAAACTAAGACAATCAGGTTTGTTCTGCCTTGAGACAAGAACACTAAAGGAAGACCAGAGCTGACTTCATTCCACGTCTGATGTTAGAAAAGACAAGTTTAGACTTTTCTTGGAGGTATACGGATAAGGTGACAGGGAAACCTTCTTTAATTCTAGCAGGGCTAGGACCATCTGGTCTCCAGACATCCTTGCCAACCTGTTATTCAATGTAATCCAGAACCAGGGCTGAGCTATGGTAACAGGCTTTCAAAATAACTTTAAAATAACCATTAAGTAAACCTATGTCAGCTTGGTCTCAGGTGGGCAGTGGGTGTTTTCTACAAAGCAATGAAGTACATTTATGTTTTTACAGTTTTTACAGTTTCATACGTTTCATATAGTAGCTTTTTCCCGTGCCTTATTTTATTCTGTCAGAATTAGTTAGTCTTCTCCAACCCCTTCATGACAGGGGACAGCAGATGGCTCAGGACATCCAAGTGGCTTGTAAATTTGCTTATACATATCCATACATATTAAATACACTTCCCTTGCTATATTTTTAATGAGCTAACAGTGTAGAAGCCCACGATGATATTACCTGGCAAGAATAAAATTAAGGTTGCACTTTTACTTACTGCTTCACTTTTTCATGTCCAAATGGCTATGCGAGAAGCTACAAATACTCATACAACAATGTGGTTGTCTACATAATGCTGCCTGACTTTTCAACTCTTTGAAAACCAATGGACAACTATTCAGCTGCAGGGTCATATAATTTCAGATGTGTTCAAAAGATACTCCTCATTTCACTCAGTGTTCAGTGATGTTGCCATATCGCTTTTAGATGCCTTCCCTCAGGATTGTCAATTACTCTACTAGCACAAGATAAGCAGTTCACAGAATGACCAGTAGCCCCATGATATACAGTTATGCCTTTCTGACCCTTGTGATTTATCTCCAGTCCTCTCTATTACAAAATACTATTTTAAGAACTGTGGTGACGTCTGACACTCTATATGACTTTTTCTCCATAAATCTTAAAGCTATTTTATTCAGAGATGAGGAACTGTGGTGTTCACCAGAAGCAGGTGGGGATGAATTTGTAGAACAAGTTTGAGTAAACAGGTTTCTGTCTGTTACTTTTCAGTTGGATAACTGAAGAATCATAAGTTTGTAGTCCGAGTGTTGACTAGTGGGTGTTTTGTGGGTTTTTTTTAAGGAAAATTAATCCATAGACCAATGGATAATGTTTGTGGGATGAGTTACTTGTGGTTCATCAGAAATCTTATCTTTGAGGGACCTTTTTACTGCCCTGGGTCATACCCCCACTTGAAACTGCCTGTGTCTAATTCTTTTTAGAAAAAGAGACAAAAATCTCTTCAGTTCTTGAAGTAGAGAAGTTTATTACTCATAGTGGAAAGAGGAAAATCACTGGCATGGAAATATATACATACAATGCTCTATTCTTTAGGTACATTTGCAAATACATAGTTACTGTACAAGGTAAAAAATTTGCATTACTATTAAAAGGTCAATACATTTTCTGATCTGCAAAGACAAATTTTATGTCAACACCTATCAACAAATTATACTACTTTTTTAATAGGTTACAAACTTAATCTTTCCAACTTGACGGTCCTTTATTCTCTATTCATGTCATGGATATATTTTTCATGACATTTTAGCAATAAAACATCTACAAAGTCTTAGTGTACTGGTATTTAGCCTTAAGAAATGACTGTTTCTGGGGAGTGAAGAGAAACTGAACTGTTTACAGTTCACATCCTGCTCTCCCCACCATATCTTTTAACTTGAAGCACCTGCTCACTGGACAAGCACATGGAATATTTCACAAAAGACTTATAAGCTCCGTGAGAGATTCTTCTCTCTTTGATCCAGGTTGTTATTCTTTTGCCAGACAGATGTACAGTGCGGAGGCAACTGCAGGAGTGAACCACTTCAGAACCTAAACAGTGCCTCTATTATATTGCAGACAGGCAATATGTAAACGTACTTTGTGTTAGGTAATGAACAGCTGAAGAAGTGAGCAAAGCCAGGTGCAGAAATGGCGAGGCTGCAGAAAGCTATTTACTTTGCCTAGGGTGCCTGAAAATTGTTTTGTGTTAAGACTGAATCTATGTCAATGATTTATCAAAATGTTTAGAGTTGCATAATATAACTGCAATCCCAGCTTTTTGCTTTCAACATATTTACTCGAGTGATATCAGATGCTGCAGGCATGAAACAGTTATTCTAATTTTCAGCACTGAGCTCTTCTCAGTTGTTAGGAATTCAAGACCATGGGTGATTTCAGAAGGTGATTCTCATGATTTGCAGTTATTTGGTTGCTGTCTTGGGTATTATGATAAAATTCCTGCAGGGACAATTATAGCAAACAAAAATTTTCTAAGCAAGCTAGAACTGGAATGTTTTACAGGTGTGAGGCAATTAAGAGGTTATTAATTTTGCACTTGTAATGAACAAGGCACAAGTGATTCTCTCTGATTTTTTGCAGCAAACTCCAATATCACTGGGCAGAGCTCTGGCCCCTGCACTAACCCCTGCAATAGTAATGAATTAAGCATATGTTATGGCGTACATTAGCAACAAGGGACCAAGGAAGAATTGAGGATCTCAGCAGCATAGACATGATATGGCTGTTAAAACAATTGGTCATCATTCATTGTGAATAAGGGGTTTGCTCAAGGTAGTTTCCAGACTTAACGTGGATTAGGGTACACCCTTTTGAAGAACTCAGAGATCGCATCAGTTTACTACCTCCTGAGTTAACAAACACAGAAATTTTTTCCAGAGAAAATGCATCGAACACATCTGACTTCACCCTGCACAGAGATTCCAGTTAGATGAGTTACTCCCAGGGGCACTGGTTTCTCCAGACTCAACTCAATCACCTGACTCCTCAGTTAATTTTCACTATATGGCATGAGTACTTCATCTGTGAGTGGCCTGACTGTAATCATTGCGTCTAATTTAGTCCATTCTTTGGTTTGATTTTTTCTAGATAAGCTTAGTTGCTTGTATCCATTTACCACTATTATAAGTACTTACTAGAGATTCATTTACTTTCAAAAGCATCAAAATAAAGAAGTTAACAGGAGTTCTGTGTTTTACAAGTCTTAAACTCCTTTGTTCTGGTATTTTTTCTGGTTCTGTTTTCTTGCTCTGTCCACATATACATCATGCTTACAGTTATTGCTGTGTACTGATGGCTAGCGATTCATGGGGTGAACGCTTGAAGTAACACATGGTATTTTTATACATAAACCTCGGGGTACCATCAAAATAATAGAATATCTTAAAGCAACTGTATGTTTCTCAAATATCATCTGAAAATGCAGCATGACTCAGAACTGTACATTGATAAGAATGGAAAATAATATCAACTTCAACTACAGTTTCTTTCTTCAGGGAAAATGTTTTTCCTTTGTTAATCAAGGCCTCTTGATTAACATGTTTCTCTGTTTCTTCTTACAACCTGGTTTGCTCCCTATGGATTAAAGTCAGCTTTCATTTAGAGTAGGGTAAAGTCATCTAATAATTGCATGGGGAGGTGAAGGCTCCCTCTGAGAGCAGTCTTCTTCTTTCAAGCTCTTTCACAAATGCTGAATGGTTACCTTCCTGGGCCAGTCACTTTTAAAAATTCTGATATATGGGGGCTAACCACCGTAATTCAATCTTCCACAACCTTTTGTGCAGGAGAAAGAAGCGGTCCACCTCCAGGGCAGTGTCCGGATGGTGGTACTTGTAGGGGGGGTGTCATATGAAACCATGCATAAAATATCACAAGCCTAAAGCTTTGTATATCCCTGCCCTGACTACATGCTCATCTTTGCCTCTGAACTGGCATGAGTAATGACAGGTTAATGGGGATATAGGGCAAATGTTTTCCAAGCTAACTGTAATTAAGGAAGCAGCTCAGTCTTGGACATTCTTGGGACTAATTTACAGTTAAGGTAGTAATGGAGTCAGGTCAACAGGAGAGCAGGTGGTGTAACAGGGACAACCTTCTCATCCCCTGGCAAGATCAATCAGATTTACAGTGACTTCTTACTGTGAAGTTGAAGTGTGAATAATCCATGGAATAATATGTAAGTATCCTCCTGTCTTGCACTGGGTAAAGTATCAAACAGAAGTATTATCCTACTTCTTCTTACAGAAGACCCTCTAAGGGGATAAAAATTCCTAACATTAGAAGATTAAAAAGAAATCTGTACTGCAAAGCAGAGGAAACCTGACTTTCTGCTTCGCTGTTGATCATAAGGTCAAATGTGGCCATGCTGGGGTAAAACAGCAGAGTGTATTATTTTGTGAGTCACGTATTTCTTCAGGGAGAAGGATGCCACTTGGGCATCAATTTACTTAGAAATTTGTAAGAATGGGAAAATTGTTAACATAAAAGATGTCAGGAGTGGGGTATCAGTAAGGATGTTAATTTAAGATTAATGGCAACCAACATTTTTTTCTGGATAAACAAAGAAGGAAAAATCTGTCATTTTAATTTCAAACTTTCTTTCACAGAGAGAGTTCCAAGTCATTTTGTGTGCTTTGTTATGTTCAGTTTTGAACTTGTGTGTCATATTTTACTGTTTCAGGCATGCTGATATATCTTTCCTAGTCTAAAAGTTGTTAACCACCTCTAGTAAGACCTTGTAAGATTAGGTTCTTAATAAAAGTTGTGTGTAATGCCTGTGTATGACAAGTTCAGAGAAACATGTTGAAAAGCCTTATGTTTCTACAACTCTCTGAAACAATAGAGTTTTGGGGAAAAAAATGTCTTGTAAAGATGAGAGGTGTTCACTGTCCTGTTTTGTAGCGGAGTTTCACAGTTACAAACATGCAAATTCCTCACCCTGCCAGCTGGTCCTTTGACATGACTTCAAGTCTTTGAGGTTTCTCTGTTTCTATTGGGACTTTTTAATAGGAAGGAGGAGGAATCATTTAACTATAGTAATATTAGTAAACAAATATAGGGAGGCAGGTGTATTCAAATAGTACAGGCTGTTATTTGGGTTAGTGATGAAGAAATGTTTGTGTAGTTTGGATCTTTGTGAAATCTGTGCTGCCTTGGCCTTCTGATTCCCTCTAGTTTATTTTTATCCAACAGATCACGTGTTAGATATCTTGTCTAAGACATCCTAGAGGAAAGAGATCTCAGCTGTCATTATATCACTAAGTTAAGAACAGGTATAATACTTCCATAGTACTGAGGTGATTTAAAAGCCACCGCTCATATTATAAGGCATGAATAAATGTCAGTAGTTATTGGGGCAGAGAGACTGATAAAACAAAATGATTACTAGACCACCTTCAGGTTTTAAAAATAGCTAGTTCTGTGATGCCAGTTATTTGGGATGTAACTGACTGGATATTTGCTCTGAGAAAGAGGATGATGGCTCAGTGACTGTGGCACTTTGACCTTGGCAGGCCTTGGTACAGTTTATTTCTTTGTCATCTACTTTCAAGAAGACATGCTGGGTAGATTTACCATGCATTTTGTGTCTGCGCCTGTTCCAAGCTGCTAGGACACGAGCCTTTGCTGTGGCAGAGCCTTCAGGTGGGCCCTGGGGCATGGCAGAAGAGAAAGAACAAGTCCGAGTCTTGCCTCTTGTCCTCTGGCAGATACCGGAGTATAAATGAGAGAGCAGGGGGTGCTCCTGCTACCTCTCCCACCCAATTTCTTAAAGAGTGACTTCAGGAAAGACTGTGCTTTGGTTCCCAGTCTGTAAAATGGGAATAAAATATTTGTAAGTGACTTTCGTAAGGATGTCACTCAAGTTTGTAACTATTTCATTCAAAAGGAGCTATGTTCAGACGTTTGTTTGTGGCTTTTAGCAGTGAAAGTCATGGAAGTACAAAGAGCGAAAACAATCAGGCTTCCGAATAACCAAGTTAAAATTCTGTTAGCTTTCATAACCTGCATAAAAGAGTTTATTACAGCAGAACTTGTTGTCATGTTCACAAGAGTAGGATGATCTATCTTCACATAAGATACATACCCTGTCTTGATGAAGGAATAAGACTTTGCATTATGCAAAAACTAATTCATGAGTTCATGCATTAGTTTTACATGTTTATAAACTGAATAATAAGGATGTTCACAGCATCATAAAAGGTTGGTAAAGCAAGGATACGATTTAAAGGTATTTGCAAAGTTGATGTTTAGTGATGTTATGGCTGCTAACATGAAAACAGATGCCTGACACTAACCAGGGGAAAGACCTGTGTGGTGAAGCACCCAATCAACAGATAGATTTGATGTCTGAGGGTTAACAAGATACATTTAAGGTTGACTTTGAGAAAGGGTTATTTCCGTAGGATGACATGACTGAAAGCTTTTATTCTTCTTGATCCTGCCTTGCTGGAGGGGCTGTGAATACGGTAACAGTTGTTAAAGTTTTGTTTTGCTGGCATGGTTGCTTGAGGGTCTTAACAGTGTCCAACATATAATTGACCAATAGAAATAGAAAGACCTAATATTTCCATTTATAGTGCTCACATGAGTGTTTAGAAGGACAAACTGAAGTAATAAGGTGATGTATCTCCATTTAAGAGTCACCAGTGTGAAAGCTTCTTGGAGACCTTTGGGCAGTGCTCAAAATTTAGACTCTGTGTAAGTATATATATAAATATACATGTACATGTATGTGTACCTACACGCATACACACATAGATATTCCTAATATGTAGGTATGAGGACAGTATCGAATGCAAACCTTTTTTTCCTGTTCCTTAAAGCCCAGAACTGTATAGAAGAAATAGAGCGGGGATCATGGCAAAGTTACAGAACAGACCATTCTTATAAGAAAGGATTGTAACAATGAGGTTTCTGTAAGACTGGTATATGTATTATTCTCTAAAAGTATTTTTTAAATAGTTCGCTTTTAGTGTCTATTTTAAATGTCCATCAGGGGTGCGATGTGTGCTGAACCAGTCAGGACAGGCTGAACTAGGAAGGTATTTTTCTCTGGAAGAAAGAATCTAAGACACCAGCTACTGCAGCACCTGCTGTGCATTGTCCCATGAAAACATGCTAGAAAAAAATGAAAGCGAAGAAGCTTTTTTTTTGCAGTACTTCACAAATGTTTGACCAAAGTATAGCTACGCATATGCAGGTCTTGACCTCTAGCAGCTTTTATCGGTATTTGGAAAGGCTGATCATTTGTAAGCCATTTGACCTACAGTTAGTGGACCTTCATATGAAATCAGGAAGGTTTCTTTATCAGTGATGTTCAGCAGTGAAGAGGTGTTTGATTATCTGTGTGTTTCTGGAGTAGGTCGTAACATAATCAGAGCAAAAAGCTATTCTGTTTTACTTGCATGTTAAAGAATAGAAGTAACTGTCTTTATTTGCTAAAGCTGTAAAGCAGCATGGTGCAATCAAGCGCACTACAGCAAATGAGGGTAATTGCTGGAAAATCCAGGAACTGTCTAAATTCTGCAACTGCTGTTTCAGAAGAGCAAGAAAGGCACTGAAACACACCACAATCAGAATAAGGTTTTTGGAGAAAAGATTTTCATATAACAAGGCGGATTGGAAACCTCCTATTGTGGGAGAATTAAGTTACAACAACTTGATTTAACAGGGTAAAATTCAAACAGAGTACTGAAGGGAAGGAAGTAACTGTCACTAGGCACAACTAGTCTAGGACACCAATGAGGTATGAATACATTAAAATTATCATTTATTCATAGACAGCTGAGCAGTTGAAGAGCAAAACCTGGAGGAACACAAGACACAATATTTCCTTGTTTGTGATCTTGATTTAAGAAAAAGCATTGGCTCACAAAAAATGGCTTCAGTGACAATGAGTGACCTGTTTTTTTCTGAAACTTACTTCTCCATTCAGTCTTGATACAATTGCAGAGTAACTCTGCTCTGTGATGACATGCTGACATTAGCAGTGAGGTAGAGAAACAGAGTTAGGAAGCAGAATGTCTTTGATAAGGAAATGAGGTTTAGTCTGAACAATTGGTCTGTGCAAAGCGGAAAAGAGAAGCAGCACTTCCTCTCAGGAGAAATGGAGTCTCAGAAGGTAATTCGCTAATAAATGAGATAAGGGAACTGGAGGCCAGCACTGATTAAATTAAAGGTTTGAAATCAGAAATTAACAGTAAAGCAGGTTGTCCAGAGAGAAAACTTCTACCAGTTAGGGTGTGTTGTGTAGGGGATCACTCAAACTGCCTTGAAAGAAACAGGCAGAGAGTGATCCTGTAGTAGAATTTGAATCCCTAAAGGAACTGCATTATTATGCAGGGAAATCACTAAAGAAGAAAGATGGCACTATCTAATTTAACAGAAGTGGCCTATATTTACCATTTAACCCCAAAGTAGCACACTAGAATAACTAATTCAGATTGATTGGAGTATAAAATGCAGTGTTTTTAAAAAACTTTCAAGGACAGCGGAAAGCAGATGTGTGGTTTGCAGTCACTGGGTGAAAGGAAATCTTGAGAGAGTCCCTTTAGAGCTTCTGAAAATAAAAGATACACTTGACCTTCAAACTATCAAATGCTTAAAAAGGGTGGATTGAAAATCAGTTTAAACAATAACCAGGATGGTGACATTTTGACTGCTCTTCTTCTGGACAGTCTAGACAAATAGAAGACCTTAAGTATTAGTCAATATTTTATGTAGGCTTATTGCATACATAGACTGTGCTTGTTGTTTAGCATTAGGACTTACTTTTATTTTCTATATAAAATATACTTCTTTGTGCTGGCCTGGAAAAAGTGGAGGATCTTGGTAAATTTGTTAGACATAGTGAGTTAGACTTGTGCGTTGTTGAAGACAGGTAATAGCAACTGCTCTTTATAAACTGACAGGAAATACATGTCATGTACTTTCTGACCATATCGTACAGACTTCTGAGTCCCATCCGCTGAATCTTCATGTTACTTTTAGACAGCCATTTCCAGTTTTATTTCTGCAGATGACAACCCAGTACTTCGAATGTATTAATAAATAATTTCTCTACTTGCTGCCAATCAGGGCTTCACACTGGCTGATCAGCAGCTGTTTCAGAAAAGGAGAAGTAAAATAGTAACCCCACTGGATTATGGGTTTGATGTCTTTGAAGTACAATGTTGATGTCATTGCAGAAAACCTACCTTTCAGTGAAAATGCAGAAGGATGGGAACTCTACAAAAGCACCCATCTGTTTTTCAGGTAGTCCGAAGTCTGTTCAGCTGAGTCCTGAAAACTAAAAAGCAAGCTCAGTGACTCAGATAAGGGGAAATCTCCGATATGTCCACTAAGTGCAATATGAGACACCATGTAGAGACATTTTCATTAAACTAACTGGCTACCCAGGATTATTGGGACTAAATGTTTCCATTTTTCATGTTATGTTGATGTAGTATTGAATCAGAGGGTTATCAGATTGTTCTTTCTTTTTTCCTTGGTTTGCATCGTTTCTGCTAGTTTAAACCACCACAGTATTATAGAATGATACAGCTCATTTAAAACAAATAGGAATATTCTGTCACTTGGTACAAAAGCCACTGGAAATATTGCAGAGTAGCATTGTAATTTCATGGTTTATGATGTAGCCAGTACAATAGACACCTTGAAATTAGCAGTTGCTTTCTCTCTCTTTATAGTTATTTACAAGCAGCAAAGCATATTGTGTTTGCCTCAAGAGCTTTACAAGGCCCCCCTTTCTTTAGCAGCTACAGTCATGATTCTTTCTCATTCTGTATGCTTGGGATTTTTTAGTAGTAAGTCAGCTGACACCAACCAGTTAGTACAGATCTGGGCAAGTCATGCCCAGCGTGATGATAGGTGTAGTAACACCTGTACAATTCTGGTCTTTTCACCAAGTTGAGACTCTTATTCATAATGCAATTGTTCACACAATTTCTTTCTTTCCCAATGAAAGATAGGTAACAGTCTTCAGAAGTTGTTGTGTAATATATTCTAATTTAAAGGAAGGTGAGGGAGGATTAAAGATGTATAATAAAAAGAGGGAAAAGCATTTTAAACCTTGCCCTTGCCCACACTTTTGTAGTGCTTCTTAACAGCAGTTGCTGCAACAGCTAGACCAGGGTCCCATGTCTTGATCTAGTGGCTCCTTCCAGCCTCTGAGGTCTGGCTAGCAGTTAGGATAGCAGAATTCAGTACAACAAAAATTATGCAGGAAAATAATTATGGAGAAAGATTTCTTTATACTGGACACTAGCATTGCTGGGAAGGACTTACAGAATGAGAGTCCCATTTTCTGTCATGTCTTAAGCAGCAAAGGAATTAATTTGTTTCTGGAACTGAGTATTGGACTGGAATAATTTGTTTAGCTAATGAGGTATGGCTGCATGATGTCATAGCATACTTCATACTGTGGGCTGTGTTCCTGGAATATAGGCTTTGGGTAAAACAAAAAGACTAAAAGCTCATTCTGGGATATTCAGCAAATAGGGAAATCACCATATCAAGACCATGTTGAAATAACTTAGCTCAACAAAATGAACAAATGTGTTGGCAGTTCTTATTCTTCTCTAAAACTTGTTTCATTTCAGTACTGGTGCTTCTTCAGTTCCACCCAGACAGGTAAATAAAACAAAAATAATAAAAGTCTCTTCTAGTTTCCTGAGGAAACAGAAAAAAAAAGAAGTATTTTATTAATATCGGGACCTTTTTTCACACTTCCCCAGGGTCTAGTCTCTATATACTTGGTTTAAAAAAATGGCAACACAAAAAATAGAAAAGAAAGAAAAGACAAAGTTCTTTCACTGAAAAGAATTTAGCAATGGGAAAACTCAACATCATTAGATCTCTGTCTTCTGAAGGTAATGACTTCAGCTGTGGTTTCTGACTTTCCAAGATTTCTTTCATATTGTGGTCTGGAAAAAGAAGAAAATTTACCCTTGCTCTTTTTTGAGTTCTGAGACTAAAAAATATAGTGGAAGTAAGTGCTTTCACAATTACCAGTTAAAAATATGCTGTCATAGCTTGCTGGGCTTTTAAACCATTATTAAATAGAAAAATAAAAGCATAGGCTTTGTCTGTTACAGAGGGTGGGGGGAAAGCATCTTTCTCATGCTTTTCACGATGTTGCAGCTCTCAATCTAAGCCATCATGGTATATCACTGATCAGAGCTGAGCTGTTTGACTTAGAGAGGAAAGTGGATTTAGTGAAATTTAGTTGCACACATAGAGTTTTCCAGATTGAAGATTTCTGACGAAGCACATTATAAAAATGACACTGCATCATGAACTAAACAAGCTACGCAACCTGAAATCAGACAAAAAGTTCATCACAGGTTTGATATGTGTACGTGCTACCTCATCTGAGCCACAAATACCAGGACTGTTCTGATTTCCCCTGGAAATTCTTCTTTGGTGTTTTGCTTCTCCAGTCCTCATCCTTCTTTTCAAATTATTACATTTTTGAACATATGGCAAGTGTAAAATCTAATGAAGTTTTCAAAAGAATGCACAACCAATTTTTCCTACTCCAAGCACATCCATTACTGCACGCTAGGACATAGGACCTCAGGAAGCCCTGCTAGACTGACTAGATCGCTGGGTAGGTTCTGTTATAATGAATTAGCAACAGAATTATAATCACATCTAGAGCCTTAAAAGAGATGAAAAGCCTGTTGTGTGAGGGCCTACATGAGCACTGGTGCCAAGGAATGTTGGTTTCTATTGATGTCAGGATTTTATCTCTGGTTATACAGAAAGAACAAGCCACTTTCTCAAGGTCACACGGCAGTTCAGTAGCCAAAGCTTAGCTATAACCTGGAGCTTCTGAATTCCTGCTTTACTGTCTTATCTGTTCTACCATATTGCATTTCCTGTTTTAATATGTTAATTCAACAATTCCCAAAAGTCAAATAAAATAGGAAGCCATTTCTGCTTCTTTCTGCATAACAGTTCCTTCTTTTTCAGTGTCTGCAAGGCTGTAGTAGAACACCCCTCCAGCCTTTTCTTCTCAGCTGAAGCCAAATGGCTACAGGAAGGATGGAGTTGTCTCCCCTGCATAAGAAAAGTCCAGTTTCCCCTGACCTCAACCTGCATGTGTAATACATGCGTGACCCAGGAGAGAATGAGGCTAAGAAGGTCCCCAAGAAAACACCTTTAAATTTTTCCTAAAAGGTATTCATATGCCTTCTTACAAGCACTCACAAAGTACTGAAGCGTTTTCCAACTGTTTTGTCCATGCCCCTGGTGACCACAGGATATGAAAGTGTAGATGCACTGGAGAAGAGGATTCCAGTGTTGCTGGGTGATTTCATATGAAACGACTGGTGCATTTGTGTGGCTACTGGTGTATTCTGTAAAGCTGTTCATAACGTATCAGGCATCCACAATGTACGGAAATCTGACTTGAATTTACTATCTTATCCCAGAACAATCCAACATAGCAAATATTACTCTACAGTTAAATTCAAAAAGTACTGTAGACAACCCTTAGCAGGATTATTGTTATGTAAATTAGCAACCAGACATAGTAAAAACAGCAGTTCTTTTATTCCGACAATAAACCAAGTTGACTCATGTGAAGTATACAGGAGCAGATAATAACACGTAATCTACAGATGCAAGAGCCAAGTACGTAGTGACAATATGGGCCTCTGATGTACACCCTTGTGTAATTGCCCGTCACATAATCCATGTAGCAATTTGCCCTCTAATGAAAGGAAGAGAACACAGCCTCATAAAAATGAACTAAATTTGAACACCAAAAAAGCAAGCAATGATACAAAATAAGAGTAAACATTACACAGGATACAATTACTTCAGAATATGATTTCTCAGATGTCTGTTATCTATATATTTTCTCAGTTACCCTTGGCCATCACTAAGATTGCCTAACATCTCCCATTATAAAATATAGTTTTCAATTGCTTATAGCTTTGCCAAAATATAACATTAAGGTGGGTGCCTGCCTTGTCTAATTTTTTAAAGTGTTAATCAAATACCTTTAGGTACGTCGGAGGTCAAGAATTGAAAGAAATGTAGTTTTGTGTAAAACAAAGGGGTGAGGGGTCGGGGAGAACTAATAGAGCTTGACTGCTGCAGTACTTATGTGTTTTCACTTCAGTTGAGTTCAGGGATTTCTGCAGATGACTGCAGTAAGCCTGTAGACATATCTTCAGTGTCCTGAACACAGTCTAATTGTCTTCTGCAAACTGGGGGATTGACAGAGAAGCTGAAAGTCTGAAAAAATACAAAAAAATAACAATTTATTTTAATAACTTCTGAGCACTCAGGACAGCTTAACCTGATGTAACATTTCAGGTATGAGCTGTTATTTAATGTCTGTGGCCTTTTTCACACAGTGATGACTGAGTAAGATGACTGCTCAGGAAATGCACTGTACACTTATAATTAAAGGGATCAGACCACACAAGGCATTGAATCAGATGCTGTGAAAGGTAGTGCAGTAAGGGTGGACAAATCCTCAGCTCTTCCAAAAGCAGTTATTTGAGATTTTCAGTCTTCTGGACTGATTCTAATTTCAGTCAGGTTTTACAGGCTTCACAGAGGTATATCGGAAAGCAGAGTCAGTCCCTTACAGCACCTAGATATTTTGGCCTTTTAAATAGCTAGAAATGCCTTCTCTCTCAGGTCCCAAGGTCATTGGAAAGAAGTACACTGACCTTCCTATGAAGCCACAGTGACCTTGAAATCCCTTAGACATTGGTTCTTTATTCATAGCTAAGGGTGAAATTGCTCCTTTTGTTATGCAACTGTTGCTGAGTCAAAGCAAAGGTTTTTCCCAACACTTTGTCTCCTATGAATATTTTTTTTTAATATTCCTCAGAAAAATGTATTCTTTTACCATTTTTTTCTCTAATTCCTGATGCTCTTAGCATTATTTTGGATGCATTGTAATTGTCTTATCATTCTGGAAAACATATTGTACAGAAAGGAATCGGGAAACCAGCCTCGTTCAGAGAGATTCAAAAACTGACTTTTTCCCAACAGTACGGTCTTGGAAAATGTGCTGCTTTTTTTTTTTTAGGTGCACCAAGATTACTTGGTATCAACAGAGAAGGAGACGATGAGGGATTTGTGTTTTGTTTAGATCAGTGATGGGCAGCAATCCAGAAACGTAGAAAGGCAGATTTGACCAGTGGCAGACTATGGGAACAGAGAGTAACAGAAACCTTAGAATATTGTTTTTCGTCTTCATTTGGTGTAAACTGAAAACTGCCAAACAAGCTTTCGGTTTCCTCAAAGCTCTTAATGTCATCTCCACAGTTTTGAGTCTCATCTTCAGTGTCAAGATTTAATAACTCTCAGGCTACTGATGGAAGTGGCCAGTTTACCTGCATGGCCATTATTCAGCACTTACTTTCAAGCAGTCTGAAAATGTAGCAGCTGAGCAGATGTGTTTGAAAACCTAACTTTTAGAGCCGTATCCCTCTGAAGATCCCTTCCCAAGATTTTTTGTGCCTCAGTTTCTGCGTGTACCATGTATATCAATACTTCCTTATCATGCAGAGGTGTGAGGATCAGCACGTCTGAAATGTCTGAGGGATAATGGGCACAATGTGCTTGGAATAAACAGACAGCTTGGGGGCTTAGAAATTTTTAAAGGTTTTACTTTAAATAAGCACCAAAGAATTTTGTTGTACCATAGAGCCACAATGTGCTAACACCACATACGTCATTAGAAGCATCTAACTGCAGTCCACCTGATGAGACATGCCCAGTGCCTCCAGCCTGAGCTGCTTATTCCCAGCCTGTTCTACTGGGGCAGCAAAAGCACTCCCCTTTTTGTAAGAAAAAAGTCACATTCTGTGGACATATGTTTGTCTTTTCACTCGTTTTTCACTTTTCTTTGTGAGCTTAAAACTGACTGTAGATGACTTCAGATTTCAGGCTAGAGAAGTGATAGTCATCTCAGTCAATTGGTCTTGAAGACCCAAATACTATCAACTGATGGCATGGGTACCTTGCTTTATTCCTCTGTGTTGTCCTTACTTTCTCCCCATTTCTTCTTGTCACCTCTTCAGAAGGTTAGAACCTATCTTCATTCATGTACCTACCCATTGCCTGCTATGACGGGACCTTGAGTTTTAGATTCTGTTCTGGTATTGCTAATTCTTTATTTCTGTATTTGTTGAGAGAGATATCATCAATTCCGAAGGTTATAATTTAACATGAAATAGTTAATAATAAAACCTAAGGATTTGGCAAGAAGAAAACCCTGTTTTTATTTCCCTTTGAAGGCGAACTCTATGAGGAACAAGGGTAGGAATGAGATGTTACATTACTATCAGAAGCAGTATTTCACTAATGCTGAAAGCAGCAGACTAGACAGTAGTCTGTCTAATATTGCAAGATTAACCTTACTGTTCTATTCAGAAGCAGAATTCACAAGCTGACTGTGATTGATCTAAAATTAAAAATCGGGTAAAAGGTTCCTTACTGGGGTGGTCAGGAAAGAGGAGAGGAAACCTCTGTGTTATGTTTGTCTTCATAGTTATTTTATATAGATTAAAAGAGGTATGGAACAGGGATGGCAAATGTAATGTTAAAACTCTTCAACATTGAAAGTAAAGCCAAGGTTAGGAAGTCAGAACAGCTATGATCTGCTTAGGTCAAGCATTATGTTATGATTCAGCAGAATAAAAAGAAAACACTGTTCTTTTTGACTGTAGGAATCATTACACATAGTAATGAGCTAATCCCAGCTATGGCTATGCAGGGACAGTGGGCAAACTAGCTAAAATCATTGTGCTCTGGCCAGTAGCTTTTGCACAACCTCAGAAATAAGACTTTGTTAGTGACTGTTGCCTGGATCTCATTGAAGACCACCATGGGACTTTTTTATAATAGATTACAAACACTGATAGATTTAGCATTGTTCTGTTAACTGAAGATTATGCATTTACACAACAGAAAAAATAAAAATTCCTGACAATACAAGGAAGCTTTAACAGAAAAGTAAAGCAAACACACATCTTTTTTTTTAGGGCCAGTGCTCTTCAATGTTTTTATAAATTATCTGGATGCAGGAATCAAATGCATATTAAGTAAGTTTGCTGATGATACTAAGCAAGGAGGAGCTGTGGTCTCCTCCAAGAGGCCCTACAGAGAGATCTGAATAGACTAGAGAGCCGGGCAATCAACAACCGTATGAAATTTAACAAGACCAAGTTCCAGATTCTCCACCTGGGACAGGGTAATCCTGGTTATACGTACAAACTGGGAGATGAGAGGTTGGAGACCAGCCCTGTGGAAAGAGATCTAGGGGTTTGGGTTGATGGCAAGTTAACTATGAGTCAACAGCATGCCCTGGCAGCCAAAAGGGCCAACCGTGTCCTGGGGTGCATCAAGCACAGCATTGCCAGCTGGCTGAGGGAGGTGACTGTTCCACTCTACACTGCACTGGTGCAGCCCCACCTCGAGTACTGTGTGCAGTTTTGGGAACCTCAATATAAGAACAACATCAAACTATTAGAGTGTGTCCAAAGGAGGGCAACTAAGATGGTGAAAGGTCTCAAAAGCAAGATTTACAAGGAGTAGCTGAGGTCACTTGGTTTGTTCAGCTTGGAGAAGGGAAGACTGAGGGGTGACTTCATTGCAGTCTATAGCTTCCTCAAAGGGGGCAGCAGAGGGAGAGGTGCTGATCTCCTCTCACTGGTGACTAACGATAGGACATGAGGAAAGAGAATGAAGCTGTGTCAGGGGAAGTTCAGACTGGACATTAGGAAAAGGTTCTTCACTGACAGAGAGGTTGGTCACTGGAACAGGGTCCTCAGGGAAGTGGCAGTGGCACCAAGCCTGGTTCAAGGAACATCTGGACAAGGTTCTTAGTCGGATGGTTTATCCTGTGAGGAGCGAGGAGTTGGACTTGATGATACTTATGGGTCCCTTCCAACTTGAGATACTCTATGTAACACACTAGGAGAAGATACTTCAGATCTATATAAAGTGTGCTGTAGCAATCTCAATGTGGAGAGCATCCCAGAGAGAGTTAGCTTGATTTAGTAAATGGGTTTTGAGAGAAAATAGGCTGGAGATAATTAAAGAAGCATTGTGTAAGGAACTAATTAGTGTTGGGTGGGGAAATGGAATCCCTTCTCCACCTCCAGCCACTTTGTATGCCATGCAGAGCCCTATCCCTAGCTCATCACAGTAACATCTAAGTGCCTTGCAGTACTCTGGTGAGCAGCAGTTTGGCCTGTTACACACCTTATTATTTTAATTTCTCTCCCTGAGGACAAATGTGTTGTGGAATCGTTCTCATTTTGAGTTTCCTTCTGGGTAACATAATACATATATTAAAGAAAGAAGTTCAAAGAAAAGAACAGTTTGTGTAAGCTATCTTCTTCCTCCTCCCTTACTTCCAGAAATCATATATCTAGAAGTTACTTTGAACATCAAAATTTTAACTTCACCATCTCAGGTTCCCCAATTAGCTGTCATCCAATCATTTAGTTACCTATAACTGCTCAGGCAAGTTTCTAGGTGACACTTTTGGGAGAACTTTCTTTAGCACCAACCAAGACAACTCATTCTTA
Organism: Burhinus bistriatus; assembly: GCA_013397275.1. Classification (NCBI taxonomy): domain Eukaryota; kingdom Metazoa; phylum Chordata; class Aves; order Charadriiformes; family Burhinidae; genus Burhinus; species Burhinus bistriatus. The sequence goes on from VYXH01001653.1 coordinate 29,201, forward strand.
CCAGGCAACCGGATGTTGATAGTGGTGCAATAATTCCCTACATGTTTGACTATTTATGGGATAAATAACTATTTACTAAGAAAGAGAGATCGATAGAGATTGAGATTTTATGTATCTGTTGCTAACGTTTTCTCACAAGTCTAAATTGGAGGTAAGAGAAGGAGGTAAGACACACAAGTCCTCTAACTTGAGATGAGAGGAAATTGCAACCTTTGTCTTCCGTTTCATGGTATTCTAAATAACAGAATATTCTTTGAGAAGCACTGACCCCTGCTTCTAAGATTAGCTAAGGTTCACAGCTGCAAATGTTGGCTGGGGGAGGTGTCTCCCTGCAACCACACTATTTATTAGCATTTCAGGGAGACTGATGAAAAAGGCTTTGGATGAGTATCTTTCTTGCTATCAAGGGTGCCTCTGACCCAGAAACAAGAGGAAAGGATCATTTTCAAGCTATCTATTTAGACAGGAAATGAAATGTATGTTTTCTGAAAAGGGCAGAAGGAATTAATAATAAGACCACAACAAGGTCTTATTAATAGCTTTCCAGTCTGCCTTCTCTTCATGGTCTGGGGAAGTGTCCTCTTCTTAAACAATTGGTATTTACAGCTTAATGTTTCAGAGTTTTCTGGGTACTTATGGCCTATCCTACTTCAATATAAGCAAAGAGACACCTTGATTTTTCAACACTTTCATTGACAGTTGCAGGTTTCTTGGAACTATAAGTTTTAATGTGGTAAGTTTTGTGGGCTTGGCTTTGTTTTGTCGAACGTCTGTGCAAACAAATAAGAGCTCAATATACATCACGGCAGCATTCCCAGGAGACATAAGGCAGTATAAAAAATAATATGCAGCAAGATGGCTTTGTTAATATTTCACCCTTAATTACAGTTATTTGGTTTAGTTACAAAAGTGTTATGCAGCTGGAGGGAGAATGAAGCCTTCTGTTTGCTGAAATGTTGTGCTTCTGTAAATCATTTTTTTCTTTTTCTTTCACTGGTTGCTCTTCTGCAAGGATGTTCAGCCTGTAACTCCCAGCTCCACTCCACCCCCATGCTTGGCACTGCACATACTTTGCAAAGCTCCAAGGCAGACAACCCTAACACAGAGAGACCATTATGTTTCTTTAGAACAGGTACAGAAAATTCCTTTTTCTGTTTTCAAAAAAAACCTTAATGCCACACTTATATCTTTCATTTAAAAACAAGCAACAACAAAAAATCAGATCAACTTGTTCTTTCCCAAGGCTGTCTTGTAAAAAGTTTTCATAGATTCATAGAATGGTTTAGATTGGAAGGGACCTTAAATATCATCTAGTTCCAACCCCCCCTGCCATGGATAAGGACATCTTCCACTAGATTGGGCTGTTCACTGTTATGTGTGAAGGATGACAAATTTAGCTGGGACTTGAAGAATGACAACTCAGCTGATGGCAAGCAGACAAAGCCAACTCCCTTGGTTATGGATACATGAAGAAGTAGGGCAAAGGGAGAGAGAGAGAAAAAAAAAAAGATTGTAAAAGGATGGATGTTAACTGATGTGTAGTAAGAGCTGGATCTCAGGTTCCTCTCCCCCATGACTGTTTTGCAAGAAACACTTCCCAAGCAGACATGAATCTTGCCTGAGTCTACTGGAAACCATGCTTCTCCTATGAGACCCAGCCCTTAATCTCTCTGGTTTTCCAACATAAAAAGACAACTTCTTTGGAAAAATGGCTATGGAAGGCTAGATTCCTTGATCACGCAGCTTTTGAGAAACTGTTGAACTACACCCTTTAAAAAGGAATTTTGGCTGCTTAGCTCTTCAGAGGTCAGCTTGAGACATGCACCTGCTGCTAAGGCGCACTGGAGGGGATGGTGTTCCTCTCTTAGCCAGTGGTGCTGAGGACCTGGCAGAAATGGCCACTTTTTGGAAGCACCACTGATTGTTTTCTCCGTAGTTATTTAATCTTTCTACCAATGTGACTTCATTGACATACGGAAGCAGTGCAACAGAGTGGGAAACTGAGCATGAGCCTCTGAATGCATTCAAGCAAGCCTGTTTTTCTTCTTCCGAGCTTTCTCTCTCTCTGCCCTTCTTCTTTACATTCAAATACTGATATTAATTGCTTCTGATAATTATGTCTTTTTCCCCTTGTACTTAATTAAAATCTTTATTAACTTTCTTTTTTTTTTTTTAATTAGGGCTCCAATTTAAATGAAACACAAACAATGGTTACAGTTTGCTGTGCTGTGTTTGTGGCAGGTGGAGTGAAAACTCAATTTCAGCTATAGCAGATTAACTTGGGGAAAAAAAACCCAGCTATATTAACATGGTTGTATGGAGTTTTTTCAGCAGGGATATTGCTGATTATGGTTGAAGTTCTGACACTGCTGGGATGCAGGAATTACACTCACTTCACAGCTTAATTGCTGCAGCTTACAACTGGCAAGCAAAATCACAGACTGGATTTAGGCTCCAAACGGTAGTCTCGTTGGTGTAGACCCAAGGCATGGATTTACAAGGAGTGCCAAGTGACCTAGCATCCTCATTGCTACATTGTCCAATGCTGTACTTTTATATGTCTTGAGGTGTAGTTATATGAAAATATATTTCCTTTCCTTTGTTTTAGCATCAGGAGTTCACCTGCCTCCACCCTATATGACCACAGAACTATTGCATTAGCCTACGTACAGACGTGCTACAAAGAATTTCAGAACATTAAATTGTGGTTTAGCTGCTTATGAGTAATGCACAGCAATGCAAGAACAGTAACAACATTTTTCTTTACATTTAATTCAAATTTAAACATTAGTTATGACAAACTCTTACAAAAGTCATTCTAGAATATATACGGGTCATGTGTCAGAACAAACATCTTCTTTACTTTCAGAGCATTTTGAATGAATAGCCTTTTGTCTTCTCAGCTTGACCAGCTGGGTGACTTAGTTGCCAGGAATCTAAGTGTACACACTTTAGAGAGACAGGAATATTAAAACAGTTCTATGAAATCTCCAGGAATGACCTAAAACCATTTCCAACACAGAAAAATACTACTCAGTTAAAGTCTGATATCTTTGAGGTTTGTAACAAGTGGTGTTCCCCAGGGGTCAGTACTGGGTCCAGTCCTGGTGAATATATTCATCAATGATCTGGACGAAGGGGTAGAGCGTACCATCAGCAAGTTTGCTGATGACACAAAACTGGGAGGGGTGGCTGACACACCGGAAGGCTGTGCTGCCATTCAGCATGACATGGACAGACTGGAGAGTTGGGCAGAGAGAAACCTCATGAAGTTCAATACGGGCAAGTGTAGGGTACTGCATTTGAGGAGGAATAACTCCATGCACCAGTACAGGTTAGGGGTTGACCTGCTGGAAGGCAGCACTGTGGAAGGGAACCTGGGAGTTCTGGTGGACGACAGGATGACCATGAGGCAGCAATGTGCCCTTGTGGCCAAGAAGGCCAATGGCATCCTGGGGTGNCCGACTATGGAGATATTCAAAACCTGCCTGGACACCTCCCTGTGCAACCCACTGTAGGTGTCGCTGCTCTGGTAGGGGGGTTGGACTAGATGATCTCCAGAGGTCCCTTCCAACCCCTGTGATTCTCTGGTTCTGTGACCTTCTATCCCTGGCAAAATCCAGTATTGTAACGTCAACCAAAAGGCTAGGATCCCTTCTTTCCTGAGATTCCCTTAAAGACCCCAGCACTGCTACAACAGACTGGATTTTAAAGACCTGACAATGTTACATATAGGAAAAAGTGCTAGTCGCTTTTCATAAACACTGGTCGTCAGTGCTGTGGCTGGGGTAGATCATGTTTCAGATGGGTGTTTTGTGTCTGTGCAAGCAGACCCTTTAGCAGGTGATTTATGTGCTTAATTTGTTACTCTTTGGAACCGTTGAGGTTTGCAGTGGTACCATGGCTGTCCAGGATGCTGACTACCTGAAGGCAGAGCCAGACACTGGGTTACAGCCCTGCCTTCGACCGTGGCATGTCCCTGTGAAAGAGAGGCAGAGCCTGAGTGCCAGCTGTTCTGCTGTGGGACTGGTCAGGGCTCTAGGACAAGATTTGGCACTGCTGTACAGAGCATCAGTTAAAGGAGTGTCCCAGGGAATGGAGCACTTCCTTGTCCCGCTCTGTGCACGTGAAATCAATCAGGCAGCACGTGCTGCCGTCTCCCACAGGTGATGAGCTCAGTTCAGCACTGTAAGTAAGGGTTCTGAGCCCGGCGCTTGCAAAACCTCCCACCCAAGACCAACACGTGTATCAAGCGGATGTGCTGGCAAACAGCAGTCTCCTGCCAACTCAAACCTGTCTCAGGATGTTGCAGGGTTTTTTTTTTCTATATATCCTCTGCATACAGAGTATTTTATAGTGAGCACATCTTTTCTTTAAAAGCAACAGCATTTTACTCCCAACAAATTATATTGTGCAGGTAGAAGGGGTTAAAGCTACAAGATCACCTGTTGTCAAGACAGGCATAATATGCAAGGTTTGCCTTGTTTGATCCCAATACTCAAGTTGAATCCAGATCCAGAATCACCCTTTTCTCTCTGAAGGGAGATGCTCTCCCGTCCCTGAAGGGAGAGTGTGAGGAGACCACCTGTTGTTCATTTCAGTGGCCAGTCCAGCCCAAACCACAACAATCTGACAGAATTTATCAGGCAAAAAAATCATTTTCATAAGGTATATTTAGTATTTCAGAGAAGGAAATACTTGGCAGTGATCTGCTTTACATGCTGTATCCACTTAAGGAAGAAGATAAACATGACTCCTTGGAGGTATCTTAAAAATTATGAGCAGTTCAGTAAAGCATCTTGGTGACTGCATTTTCTGTGCATTGCATGGAGAGGTTGGCACACGACTCCTGCATTCCATAAAGTCTTCAGTCTGAAGCTCTATACTGACTAATGAAAAAACAAATAAAACTGTATTAACAAGTTAATGGTGCTCCAATATTCCGCTTTCACAACTGATTCTGATCCCACTGAGTCAAAAACAACTCAAAACTGTCACAAACACCTGACAAACTATGGGGAAATGGTGAGCATTTCCAAATTTGAAGGAAGTGTTTTAGTGTGGATTTGCAATTAGATGAGGCCTACTGCAGATGGAATATTTGGACTGTAAGGAGGCAGGCTTTCATGCTCATATCAGGTTGGGGACAAGGGAAGGACACAAACCAAGAAGCTGAGTTTACATTGCAGAGGAAGGAATTTCCCTGTAGAGAAAACATTACTTCAGTTATGACTTGCAGTTAAAAAGAGCAGGTGTACACTGAACCATCCTTATTTTGGTATGATTTTCCTTGTTTTTCTGAAGGTGTAGGTCACTGCCTGATGAGTACTCTTTTAAGCAGGATGCTAAATTTCCTTCTTTGCTGCCTTCATATCCTGTCTATGGGATGCTTAGCAGATAGCCATGTATTTGTGGTTTATCTAATATAGTTTTACCTTTACTCCTTGGTAATGTGCTTCTGCAGTCAATTGAAGCTGTCAGTTATTGTCTCAGAAGTAGGCATAAATTATGAGTAAACTCTTGTGTTCATATATTTTTGCATGAGAAAAAAAATTAAGAGAATATTTTAATCTTCGGAATGGAGCTGTTCTGAAGAAGTCTCTAGTATTATGGTTCAAATTATGGCTTTCTAATCCCAAAGTGCTTAAGTTCAGGAAAAAACATGAGTATTTTAAATAATTTTTCTGTATGTTTCAAGCTGTTTTCATGGTATCAAAGGGAAATTTTAATTATTTTTTAAGAACTATCTGTTTGGGGAAAAAAGTCTCAGTGGAAAATAAGTGCACCAGCTCTACATACGAAATTTGAGGCCATCTTTCTTTAGAGCGATTGCTGTGATCTACATATAATAGATGTTCAGGTAGTGTAACCAGCTGATAGTCTGCATATGGTAGAGCCAAGATACGGTTGGTAATGGGCTACTGACTCACCAGCTGTGAGTAACTAATCAGTTAGAAGAAGCTGGTAAAACAAATTTCAAAGTGGGCTGGGTTTGAGATTGGTGTATTTATAGACTGAAGTAGCTGGGAGGGAGGGAGGAAGGGAGGGAAAGAAAGAATTAATAAATGAATGAATGAATGAATGAATGAACAAATAAATGAATGAATGAATGAGACCTCATCCTGTTTCAAACATGGGCTCTGTGGATGACAGCCAGAGACAGAGATAGGCCTAGATCAAATATTTTTTTTGCCTCTGAGTAGGTTAAAAGTGGCAATAATGCCAAGGTAAACTGAAAAGTGTCTCTTAGAGACTGAATTGCCTGACAACGTTATGGTTTTATCTTTACATGAATAAGAACTGTGCAAAAAAAGAATTCCTCACTTCAGCTGTGAATTGAAAAAAGGAATAACATGATGCTTAGGAGCTGTTCATGGGTCAACATTTGGGTTTTAATTCTTCTTTTCCTTTCTCTGATTTGAAGGTAATGAATCCAGTGTGTCAATCTCAAACAGCACAGCCTGAAGAGCTCCTCCTTCTATATGTAATGACATAGACAGGTACTGTCTGATTGATTTCACATAAAATCATGATATGTCACAATTTGCTGTGACATATTCCTCTTGTGGCACTTCTGTTTAGTCAAGGCAGATTTTTTGCACTGTTTATTCATACTTCACTTCTCTTTTCTTTTCTTCCAAATAAAGTACTAAATATTGCATTGCAATCCAGCAAAAAATCTGCTCAGACTAATCCTATGCCTCTTACAGAAAATTTATTTTATGGTCTACCACTGTTACTACTGCCTTTGTTTTTATTATACTGCCTGTAATTACTACCGAAAATCACAGCTGTTTATGATCTGATGTTCATCTTGATCACATTTGATTATTAGTTTTTTGCCATGGCTAGGGGTTAATTGGCAAGCAGGTCTGCGGCATATATAGAGTTAACACAGGAGGTGTAAGATGGATGGAAAGGAAGTCATAAATTCTTGCTGCAGATTGCTTCATTCTTTGGCATGGAGCCAGCGAGGAGCATTATCTCAGAATGCTAATACATTCCAGGTCATTTAAGGGTGCCATCGAAGATAGTGATGCGTTGGCCAAGACATTGATTAGATGTCCTAATAAGACTCTTTGATGTCTAGATTCAGTAAACTAACAGAAGCTCTAATAATAACCCGAACTGGTTTAAAAATACCCTCTGATAACGGAGTTTGGAAGAAGTCTTAGCAGATCTTGTGACTGGTTCTGACCTGGGTCAGTCCAGGCTGACAGTGGCCCTGAGCATGACTCAGGGCCAGGCACCGAAGACGCGTGCCTGGGTACTTCCAGCTGTTTCTGTTCAATAAGAGAGGTGAAGGAGGGCAAAGGCTCTGCTGTGCAAGGTGCTGTGAACGTGCTGCAAGGCTAAATGCTGCTTGTATTTGTTTGAACTTAGAGAGTTTCAGAAGGCACAAAAAGGCAAAGAAACAACATAGCACATGCTACGAAGACTCCTTATAGGCTTGGCCAATATTCAGTGTGTTATGTCCAGATCCTCGTACAACCTGAACACAATCCTAAGTAGGAAAATGGGAGAGTTACTGCTAGCATTGTCATCTCCCTCTCTCTGCAGTGGTAATATTCAAAACTGATATCAAAGACCTCCCGGCTAGGAATTGCATGTTTTCCAGTTAGTATTGTTTAACTGTGACAACGTGCAACAGTATAGCAGGAGTATTTCTACCTGTACCAAAGGGATTATACCATAGCAAGTCTTCCTTTGCAGAGAATAACTCCCTTTATCACTGGGGTTAGTATACATTGCACACATTTAAAGTCTTTATGGTTTTGTGGATTAAATAATAAAGTAAAAATTGATCCACAGCATTAGATTTGATTGTGGAAGACCCAGGTCTAAATCCTACCTCCTTGCGTCAAGGGCGTATCTGAGCCATTCCCCTGGCCGAGCTTAAAAATGAAGAAAAAGAAATACAAAATCATTACATTCCCTTCTCAGCCAGACCTAAGCCATGAAATTAAGAAATGACATAAAAATCCTTTTGCTAGATTAATAGCTATGTTAAAACACTGGGAACCTAATTGTTTGTTTTGTAATAGACATGTTTCCCAACAAAGTCGAAAAGAAGAAGCTCACATCTGCAGGGGTTGAGGTCAGGGGATTTCTTTGCAGGGGTGCTGCTCCCTGATGTGTAATTAAAACCCTAAAAGAAATCTACCTAAACAAACAATAGCACTGTTATGACAAGAGTTGCCAGATGGTGCTTGGTCATGCAGGTTTACAAGCTGGTTTTGTTTTTTAACATACAAGCGAACTTCCTTTAAAGTAAATTTCTGTTGCTCTAAGTGGACTTATGCAGGGGAAAACAGATAGCAGGAGAGTTTGATTTCTGTTTTGTCTTCCCTGTATTTATGTATTTAGGGGGATAAGATAGCTACCTTGTATGTCAGTGGAGAGTTCCCAGAACCAAGTGGGGGGCATAGATTACTCCAACAGTGTTAAACCACCTCTCTTCCAGGGGCACAGCTGCCCACAAGGCAGTAGGCTCAGTGGTACTGCTAGGTGTGATACTCCACGTCACCCACGTTTCTCTTGCTCCCAGGAAGCACTGCAGGTCTTTGATGTCTGGTTCTGCTTGGGAAAGAGACCTGCTGAGACCATTTCATGACATGATTTGTGCACAAAGAGGGCCTTTTCTTCCAAAAAGGAAATGTGATTTGAAAAAACTGGGAAGATCTTGAATTCCCAGTTGGGACCTATCTGTTTTCTCACTGAAGTGTTTGATGGACTTCTGCAAAGAAAAGCACTTCGAGGGGGGTGCAGGCTGGAGCAGGCTGCCAGCACCCTCAGGGCCAGATGTCAGACCAGGGTGGCAGGGTTCCTGGTGTGCGGTGCCACTGTCCCAGCAGCCCCCCTGGGGACAGGGTTCCTGGAGCCCCTCCATTCCTGTTCCAAAGGGAGATTTCAAATCCAGAAATTGTTTCCCTGCACATTCCCCCAAAAATTTTCTTGTCTCAACAGTTCTCATTTTTCTTCCTCATCTTTTGAAAATATCAGCATTAATCAGAAGAGAAATTCTGCATTTTGATTAGCTCTCCTCAAAAAAGGTGATGCACTTTGTGCTTTCAATAAACAGATCAGTCTGTTCCTGCTTCGCAGATGAAGAAGGTAAAACACAGATAAAGTGGTTTCTTTGAGCTTGCACAGAATATAATGGCAAAACTGAGAACAGTGGCTCAGTCCCTCAACTTTTCCTCTGTAGCTGCTGCTCCAGGGAAAATATCCTGGTTTTATTGCAGAGATCACGTCATCAGAAACTGTGTCAAAGTGTTTCCTGAATCAGGAAGATTAGTTTAGTTCTGCAGTGCTAAATCCTGGTTCATCTCAAACCTTCTGCTTACAGAAAAAGTCAAAAGTGCATGCTGCATGTTTGGGTTGTTTCAAGGAGTTTGAGGTATCCAGATGTGCAGGGAAGCAAGGCCTACAGATATAACTAGGCTGTACCACATTAGTTGCTAACCCATTGACAAATAACATCCTTGAAGCTTGTCGTTTGTACTGGACTCAGAACTGTCACTGATGATAACTGAACTATTGTATAAACACAGCCGTGGCAAAATATTTGGGACAAATGTTTGACATAATGGTGAAGTATATGGCGATCATGTGGTATCACCTCATTAAACTACTGTTCTGTGATCAGCTCCATCTGCCTGTCATGAAGGTGTTTCCTATCACAAGCAGCTCATTTTTAAGCTGTGTTTTTCTGATGTGGCTGTACAGATTCGACCTCAGAATGAATTTAAAAATTAACCCATATAAGGTCAATGTGCACTCTTCTCCACTAACTTGACATCTGCTATGTAAGCCAAACTTTATGAAACACTAAAAAGGATTTTGTCCATTTCACGGGCTTATGGTTTGTTCTTATCTTGTAGGGCTCCAGAGGAACGAAGGTGTCTGATTGCTCACAAACCTCAAAGACGGAGGATATTTACTTCCTCTTGCATTTTGGGTGTGACTAGGTCACCAGATGCTGGTACACTCAGGGGACAGCCCCACATATATCCCTTTTTATACAGTGCTGTTTCATTACAATGATAAAACAGTTACTAGTATGGTTGTGCAATTGACAATTATAGAAACAGAAAATATCTATTTCCTTCACAGTAATGGATGAAAAACACAGGAGGAAATAAGAATGTAACAAAACTGTGAAAATAACACAGAATGTAAAACTATTAAGTACAATGAGAGAGTCACAACAGAGGTAATTAGAGGCAGGCTGACAAGCTTCTGCTCCCTTGATAAGGAAATAAACAATTCTGGCCAACATCTCCCACATGAATTGTCACTATACATTGCTTATCTGTGGTTTCACATACTGTTTCTTCTTGCACTGTCTATCTGTAGTGTGACTGATATGTAACTGATAACTGGACACAGCCATCGTGCCACGTTCAGAAGTTGCAGCAGGACTTTGCAGGGAATTCAAGTTCAACAAGACAGAGAGATTACCCTGTAGGCCAGGAGGCAATGTGCGGAGCAGGGGCTCTCCAGCAATCCTGCTGTGCTCTGCGTCTGACTCCCTCTGTGAGGCACTCCGTGATGCACAACAGGGTTTTCCAGATCCGGCCAGAAACAAGTTTGCAGCAGCACAGTGATGCATTAGCAGTGGCATATATGAAAGCAGAGGGAGCTTCACAGCCTCTGGAAGGAAGGTGGCACTGAGATGGCTTTACGGCTTGGACTCATCAGAATAATGGGAAAAGCATCAGTGTCCCCCACTAGCTGGGCAAGCTGTGAAGCAGGAAAGGGCTGGTAAAGGAGAGTCAGGGACCCTGCTGGGGCTGCAAGCAGGAGTCTGAGGCATGGGGGCTTGCTGCATCGCTAAATACCATCTCAAATGAATTGCAGTTACCGGCCTTTAGCAACAACTCCCAAGAGAACAAAATGAGTGAAATTCAATCAGCACAGGGTAATAGCCATGGCTGTAGTGGCTTAGCTGGGAGAACAGAAAGGTCCAAGTGTTTCAGTCCTCCCAAGGATCCTGAGGGCTTGAGCAATAGTCTTACTTGTTTCAGATCAGGACCCTTCAGCAGACTGAGCCCAGGCTTTGTTGTGGCCACTGGCAGCAGCCAGTGAGTTACAAGGAGCTACGCCAATATAAAAGAAATGTTATAACTTCACTTTTCTGGTGTACTATACTTCCAAATTTTCACTTGCTGTCTAAGAGTCAACTCAAGATAGGTATGTGGAAGGAGTAACGTGTGCACAGAGGTCTGCATGTGCACACGGCCACATGTCTGTTTGGCGATCATGGTACTTACGATGTTGAAAAATATGCTGTGATATTCACTAAGTGAATAGAAGAAAGATTAGGCTATACTTCATCTGAATCTGACATATTACTTCACCAGTTGTTGGTTTTGATTATTGGTTTACCATCATCCTGCAATTTGTTTCCCATAACCTCTAGGGGAACCCCACTGATTTATTTGAACTGTCTCCAGCTACTACTTTGGTGCTAATCTGCAAGACTTTCCTCCTTTGAATCTTCTCTGTGTTTGCCTTTGTCATGGTGTCTCTTGACATTTAGACAATAAATGGCAGGCTCCAGGAGAAGTCCCCAGGAGTTCATGTTCTTTTCAAACCCAACTTTATGTTCTCATCCACAAAAAAAATGAGAACACGTTTACATATCCTGCTTTAAAGGCAAGTTGCTGTTATTTGTTTCTGCCCCTTTTCTGCCTGTCTGAGTATCTAAGCTCTTCAGTCCAACGGTCGTGCCCAGGTACCACGAACAAGAAGGAGGCATATTTCCCTTCTCTAATAGTTTGAGAGGTGAGCTTATTCATTGTTTAAGTGACATTAACTTAAAAAATGACATAAAGTCATCCCTTTACGCTCAACTTTGGCTCAATTTTATCCTCAAATTTTGCTTAAACTCATTACTTGTTAGGATGTCTTTTCTACTACTATTATTGTTGTTATTACTGTTGTTTCAGCATCTGTGCCTCCTTTTAGCTCAGGGCTGCAGAGTCAATGAGAATCCATTTTCCCTGGCACCAAGTTATTGAACGTCACTGCGTTAAATCTTACTCCAATCAAATAATAAGATGTATAATTAAGAAATTATGGCATTGCTTAAGTGTGCCTGCTTCTTTGATCAAAAGGCCTAATTTAATTTGAAAACATGTGGCTGTGCTGGTGTCTGGGCCAACCAGTCTAGACTTGAGCAATGTGTGTGGGCCAGATGCAGGGTTTGGCTGCTCTCTTCACTGAAGTCGCCACCCTCCTTTTAAAATTCTTGAAGTGCTGGAAGTGGGGGCAGGGGGTGTTTGGTTTTCAGTTATTTGTTTTATACTGAAGACAGCAGCCAGATTACCTCTGATCATGGGACTTGGTCTGCTGTTGCCTGCTTTATCTGGTAGGACAAGATGAGCTTTGACAATAAGACTCTCCTCCCCAAAAGCAATGAAATTTCAAAAATGAAATGTGAGAAATTAAATACTCCTGGAAGCTGAAACCTTGGACGCTTGCCCTTCTGACATGAGCGCTCAGCGTTACAGAGCCTCTGTCCAGCTTAGTGTGTCCCAGGATGTGTTGGGAGCATGGGACAGTGGCTTGAGGAAGCCCATGCACATACCAACAGCTGCCCTGCCCTGCCACGGTGCTGGTCCCACAGCCCCATGCCTCCTGTGCCAAGCCGTGGGGCAGAAATGGGAGAGGTGAAGCTGTCTTATGGCCTGTTTACTTAGACATCTGCTTAATTTGGCTTCCAGCCTCCAGGAGTTAACTGTAGTGTCCTGACCAGGTGATGGTTTGTGTATTGGCAGGTGGCACCAGACCTTCTGAAGACCGCCAGTGTTCAGGATCTATCTCCACTTGTAACAATTACTGACACAGAGAAAAAACACTAATTCTCTGGAACTCCCCTATCTAAGCAATGTTGAGGAAGGCAGAGGGTGACTACAGTCACATGCCAATAACTAAGGTTATACAAATGCACTAATAACTGTGGCTCCACCTCAACTCCACCACATGCTCTGGCCCATCTTGCTCCTGGATATCCCTTCTCAGTTCAGCTTTCTTTCTTCTCTGGGGAGGGGGAAAGATGTGTTATAAAGAAACTCACATGGAGGAAAAATGTGGAGTACTTGTCTCTGGCTTATATTTAATAACAGTAAAATTGAGTGATGGCTGTGTTGATATGAAATATCCGAATACCAGCTTGAAATCTGCTTTATTAAATACCTTGCGTGTGGGCAGGGTATATGTAATTTTTAGTGTTTTTTAATAATTCTCTTTTTATTAAATTTTTCAAGTACAACAAGATGTGTTACGATGTTATCATTTTCAAATAATGGTAGCCTGTTTCCCTTGGGCGCTAGCGGTTTATAAAACTCTTGAGCTAAGCCTTGTTACATTTTCACAATTAAGGCACTACCCCACATTCTTTGACATTCCCACCTTGTATTGCCCTTGGTGGGAGTTTTAGATGTATGGACAATCTGGTATGGAGCCCGTAATAACAGTGAAAAAAGTGAGCTAACTCGTTTTTTAGCTACAGCTGTATACACCAATGAAATAAAGTCTACTAGATGCAACCAACTTAGTAATGAGTATAGAAAAAGGTTGTCCACTTAAAGACAAACCAATAAACAGACAAGAAGAATAAAAATAGTTCATGAGTGGTTCAACAAGCCTTGCAGCATTGTTATCACAAATGTCACTCAATTAAACTACTGCTCTAGCATCTCTCTCAGAACCTATGTCATAGATTTGTGACAAAGGGATTTTTGTTCTTGACCCCAAGCTTTCCAATGCCTACTGAAATCACTCCTGAAACTGAATTTTGGTGCATCTTCTGCATATATAGCTCTGTGTCTTTTAACTTAGAGGTAGATCTGAATTTCAGTACTTTTGTTTAAGACCTTAGTCTTCTTGAGGGAAAAACCTAAATCTGCTTTGAGCTTCACCCACTCTGTCAAGTTTGGACACATGGCAGTAGCTATAGATAGGCAAAGCAGGACACATTGGCCAAACCCACGGAGAGCAACACCAAGAACTCCATCCTTGCACAATCCCTGCTAGGGACAGAACAAAGCAACAATCTAATAGCTTTTCTGAAATCTCGCAAGCAATTTCTGACTCTAGAAGACCACATCTTATTTAGCTAGTCACTGAGTGTTTTTCCTCTTTCATCATTCTTTAATTTTTTGGCTTCTTTGAAACTCATGTAGCAGGAGGTTTCATTCTTTTGTAGTTTCTTTGAAAAAAGCTCTCATTTGTTGTTTTGGTTCTGAGGGACCAACTTACTCCGTCAGATAACAAGATGCAAACACTTGCAGATTTGTCTCTCTGCTTATGACAAGGCTGTGGCCTATTCCTCTTCCTAGAAATTGCACACAGAGAAACAAAGCCACACAAATTGTAATTATTTTTATGTTTCAAATTATTTCAAATATATTCTCATGTGTTCCACAAAATGGTAATATGAGGATTTAATTCTTAATAATGTAGCTTTTCTAAATCTAAGAGTTGTTTTAGGTTAGAGAAATGCTATTCTCTGTTATTTTTAGCTAATTCTGTAGTAGACTCGTATGCCGTCTTGTCCCTTTCAAAGACCTGTGTTTGGACTGCAGGATAGTCCAAAGACTCAGATACATAAAACTATTTGTTGTAGCTCACAACATTCATTCTGCAGTTTCAGATCTTGTGAAGTTGAGGAATTTTGCTTTCACAAATGTCAGTACATCAAATTCTCAGTAGAAAAACCAACACCATGAATTGCAGTTCACCATTATTTCAGAAAGTTGTAACCACCTTAACATCTACCATGTTGCTTGGAAAGCAAGCAAAAGATATGCCTTCTGAATAGTGCATGTTCAAGAATATAAAAAATTCAGCTGAAGATATTTCCTGAGACAATAAGCTGAAGAGCAAAAGAAGGCTAAAACCAGTACAGCCTTATTAAACAGACCTAGATGGAGGATTTCCCTTCTGCAAACTGTAACCTATCTCTGACGCGGGCAGTTGCCTGCACTATGCCAACAAGAGAGGCTGCTCTGATGGTCTTGGGCTCTTCAGAAAAGTGGTGGTGTTGAACAGTATCCATTGGTGGACAAGCCCTAAAGACACAGGAAAGCAGGAGACACTGATTTCAAACCTTTGTACAAACTGCTTCCTCCAGTAAAACCTGTCTTGCTGGAGTTTTTCTGTGTGGCATTGAGTACAGTGGAGCACATGGAGGGAAAGCTCTGTCTTCTAACACAGCCAACGAGGCAGCCTGGGCTGGGTGGAGATGGTGTTTCTCTGGATACCAGATTCAAAGGCCCAGGAGAGCTGGCTTTACATCAGCTTTTCTCCATTGGTCATTTTGCTGTTTAATACAGCCCTTCGTCTGCAGCTCCTCTCATTATCTCCAGCCTCTTCTAGCCACAGCCATGAAGGTTTTTCCTCACTGACTTGCCCTGAGCAGCAGAGGAGGGATGAAGGACGATGAAGATACTGTTCAGGTGAGAGTGAAGGCTGCCAAGACGTGCTGCGGAGATCGGCAGCACGGTGTGGTGTTGGAAGTGGCTCTTGTAGCTTTGCCTGTGCCCAGTCAATATTTCTGTACACCAGGGTTTCGGAGTTATCAAGACTGACTGAGATATCTTGGTGGTTAAGGCATTTATTGCAGAGCTGGGAAGTGATCCAGAGTGAGTGCCAAACCCATGGGAAACCCATTGTGCCTGTCCTGAAAGCCTGGACTTTCATTTCCAAAGGTATCCCCAAACTGTCCCAAAAGGAAAGCTTTTTATTTCCAGTTGAATGGAACATCTGTTTCAATATAAAATAAATTTCTCCTTTTTCTTTTCTTTTGTTCTGAAGAAAAAAATAGAGTCCATGAGAATGCTGAGTTTTCCGTAGTTTTCTCTTTACCTTTCTGCTTCAGCTTTTGAACAAAATTGGTAGTTTATTCACAAACCCCTGGTCAAACGCAGGAGCTTTCTTATGCCATACAGTTCCTTGTGGAAAGGAGAATAATTTTAGTATTTTTAATTCCCCTTATTGTTTTATTGAACAGTAGCGGTACTCAAGATGCATTTTTACAACCAAAGGAGCTCAGCTGAATTCTAAAAGATAACCTGTAATGCTAGGATAAACATAATGCTGTTCAGTCCCAGGATTTCATTGCTGCTGATGTGAAATAAGCAATTGCTTCTGAGCAACAGGGAAAGCCAAAAGTGCAAGCAGAGGACATGACTCTAGGAATAATAATAAACAAAGTTGCAAAAATGAACCAATATCTTTACTGACCTGGGGTGGCTCACAGGGGTCCGGGAACTTGCTAATGAGGCTGCCAGTGTTCCAAAGTTTGGACACCACTCTTTTTAAACAGAAGTAGCTGGGGCTGTATCTCCCAGAGTCAGAACAGTCTCTGATAAGTGAAAAACATCCCTGATAGTGCATAGTTATTGGCTTATTACAAAAAAGCTATAATTCAACCCAGAGGCATAACTCGCAAATATCATCAACTGTAAGAGCATATTTCAAGGAGCTACAGAAATTAAATTGCAAGAAACATTCCTGAGAGTACATTTTTGTTCTTGCTTTTCAGTTGAGAGCAAAGATTATTATTACTCTATTGGCATTTGTGAGGAGCTCATGGGGTAAGGATTCATTATTGCATGGGGAGATAAAGGAGACAATGTCTTGAAAAGTGTAGTGATGACAAAACCAGATTAAAAGGTATGAATCAAAATTTTGGAGAGTGGCAGAAAATGAAGGTACTACCAGCAATTTCTCTTCAATTAAAGCTGTTACCATTTCAATTTTCATTTTTAGATCATGGGTCAGGTTTTCTTGTCATTTATGAGCAGGTAAATCTGGACAAACTTGAACAAAATCATTTAATAGCAAACATTTTGGCAGCTTTGTTGTTAAAGTTAGAACTTCATCCGTGGTGCAGAGAAGGGGACACTGACACTGGATGCATACCGGGAATGTAATCTGAGTCTTCTGTGTTAATATAGAGCTTAATTAAATCATGGGTCAATTGATGCAAAAAGCTGAGGGAGCTGTAGCATGGCCCACAAACTGCCAATACTCCATCTACCATAAAGTTCAAAAGGAAGAGACTGTTGAATATTGTATTAGTTAGTGAGATGTTGGGAGATAATGTATCTCTGACCCAAGAGCTCATGCTTTCCCTTGCTGACCTTGAGCCGCAACTCAAATTTGTATGTGTCAACGTGACACATACACTTCAAACACCATACAAGGGGATTTGAAGCAGGTGGAATTATCTCAGGTTTTTTGAAGTTGTAGTTGTCCAGCTGAAAACAAATGCTGGTTTAATTTGTCTTTATGTTTGCTAACACTGCAGAGGGGTTTGGGGGTTTTTGTTTGTTTGTTTTCTTTCTGATATTAGGCATATATTCATCAAGTCCGTATGCATGGATCTCTGCACTTAGTCATATATTCATGTTGTGCAAGGCAGAGATGCTTGGCATAATAGGCTTATTGCCTGCTATGTAGAGGTACAGCCTTAGCTCCTGGAAGCAGCATAACCAGTCATTAAGACACTCCCATAAGACTTTATTATCTCTGTATTTTGGCATGGCTAGTTATTCCAGATGCAATGATAAGGGTCAAGCTGCTGTTTGCTGGTTTCAGGACTGGCTTGTAGGGGTCACTTCTGTGCCCCTTACTAGGAGGTAAAAGTGTTCACTAGGGAACCCATCCAATAACACCATCAACATCAAAATGCAACAGCAGTTCAAACACGCCAAAAAGACTAAGGATTGTAAAACTGATCACTGTGCAGGTATTTAGCTAGATAAATTATACCAACCTCAGAAGAGCCATGCGCCAAAATCCCTGGCACCATCTTCAAATTTCACCCCTGGAAATCTTATGAAGAGCAATATTGAAGATAGGTAGCTGATGTTAGCAGTTTTCCCTTGCCTGCTCCACATCTGTGTTCCGAGGTGCACACATGCACACTCACACACAACCCACTATAACAATGCATAGACAAATTCTGTAGATCCTTGTTCATTCCTGCAGTATAGTTGGTGAACTGGAAAATTTGGTCTTTATTACACTACAATATTTTCACTCTTCTGAAAAATGTCCTGTACTTCGAAGTTACTTGGATTTTTGCTGTTGTCAGTTTGAATCTGCTCACCAGAAGTCTTGCACAAAAAGTGGTTTCTCTTGTGTTAATTGATTCACACAAATGGGTGAAATAGATACACACCACACAATAATTATGCTTAGAGATTGAGACACAGCCCCATCCTGCTACTGAAATTGCAGGTAGGTCTTTCAGGGGCAGACTTCTCGTCAGGTGCTAAGCTTCGGCATATCTGACTTGCCTACGTTTAAAAGATTAGGTCTATTTGAAAGTGACACATCATTAACGATGAAAAGAAAATTGTTCACGTTCTTAGTGCCAAATTTTCAATTACCAGGCCACATACATTTTCTGACTCATTTATGATAGAATTAAAAGATCATTTGGTTGATGTATGTGCACTATATGCAAAACCTTAGATTTCGTTCTGCTCTGATTTTTAAGGAGAGATGAAAGCAAATGCAAAGATGAAATACAGCAAGGCTGTCTCTGACATATATTTCCCAATTGCCGTGCCAAGAATTAGTGTACAAATCACCTTGTGGCAATGCTCTACCATCAGCTTCACACTGTGCAGCCCTTTCAACATTAGTAGTGTTGCATGGCGTAAGCCAAGAAACAATTAAGCTACTCTGGGGAGGAGATGTTCTCCATGTGACCAGATGTGGCACTGTTGGTCCTGGTATTTTAAGACTATTGTATATGAATTTTCTTTATGCGCATTAGAATTACAGTGTTTCTAAATATAATGGATGATTAATTAGCCTACATTTATAGAAGAATTTTTATTTCAAAACACACTATGAACTCTTCCTGTTTATGTAACATAGTAAACCGTCATTTTACTCTGGTCTTTTTGTGATAGGAAGTTGATATATATATATGTCCCACTACTGATCTTAAGAGGTTTTCTGATCTGAGTGCAAATCGAGAAGGGATGGATGACCAAAGAACTGAATCTCTCAACTCTGGATTGCCTTGTCCTAGGCTGGCTGGACAGCAATGGAAGATTATTGTTACTTGATACTTCACAGAGTGTAATAGGAAACTCTTGTAATTCTGGCACAGTGACCAGTGGGCAGATGGAGCAGTGGGTAGTTTGCACAGCGATGTGAGGAAATGGAGGAGAAAGTTCCACCCCTGCCATTCAGCACTAAGACTCACAAGTGCATTTGCTGTTCCTGTACCTTGGAAATCCTAGATGGGAGATTTTTTTTCCTTTGAGAGCTTTTCAAGTGATTCTTACTCTCCCTTCCACTTCTACACAGTTGTATCACATAGCCTCTTGTGCAGCCAAGCAGTGACCTGGGCCCTGAATTAAAAGTAACCAAAGGGAATCACCTAGGACATGAGATGTAATTGCCAAACAGCATCTCAGTAATTGAAGGGCTTTACCAAACCAGCTGCGGTGAAATTAAGAGATTCCTCCTACCAGCAGAATTAGGCAGCTGCCTTGATGCTGCAGTTATAACTCTACCTTATGCAACTTTAAACTACCCCAACAAGGCAGATAATCATCACAGTGTGTGAGCTGGGACAGTGCTGGGTTAAATAGCTAAATACCAAGGCATCTGAGCAATGTAAAACCAACTGCTTTATTGAACTAGTACTTTTAAAGTGTGTCAACATTTCCACATTCTGCAGAATAATGTTATAGGTTAAGATGACTGGAGGACGCTCTTGGCTAGCTCAAACCATGGAGGGAGGAGCTGGAGGAAATAGTTCAAAGAAAAAGAGATAAGTAAGTTTTAACAACTGGAATGTTTTGAAGATCAGACACCAAACAGCATTCCAGTGCTCTCCTAGCACCAGGCCTTCACTGACTCTTGCCTGCACATTAGTACTGCTCAATACAAAACCATCTTCTATCTTCTTGGGGCCAAATCAAACCCCTGCTGGAATGGGAGGAATGCTGCAGATGGCTTCCTGTAAGAGAACAGATGTATCACTGAGTTAAGCACCCACCTAGATCATAGATATTCATTGAACTTTTTTCCATTCACATAAATATTTTGGATTACAGAAGCAAATCATAACTGCTTTTTTTAAAACATGGCAGGTTAGGGTGGGATTTCTGTCTTTTCACTAGCATTCCGTCTGAAGAATGGACTTTCCACATGAGCCGTGCCCTGAATAGTACGACCAGTCCATCAACATGTTGTCTTGTTAAACTGAAATAATTTTTTTTTCTGCTGAATTATACCCAGTAGTTTCACCAACCCCACTCGGTACAACCTGACTACCTGAGAGGGCTAGAAAGCCAAGGAATTCTTCATTTCTTTGCTTGATTGGCCTTTGGACAGATGTAGCTACTGATTTCATCCTATAGCATCAATTCAGCTAGTGCGACCTATTTCAGAACCGGAACCAGAACTGGAGGTGATCAACACTTTAAAGTCCATAGAAATGAAGGTGAAAATGATTTACATTGCTCTTACTGACTTTTTATTAAAGAAACAGATGTTGGAGTTTTACTGGCTGAAATAATCAGCCACAGAGCTAGTAGGTCATCAGCCCTGCTTTCCCCACAAAGTGCCACAACTGTAAAACAAAATGTACATTCCAGAAATTACAAGTTTTATTGCATATGCCAAAACCAGCATCTAGAGAATAAGTGTCTAGATGGGGGGGAATGGAAAAAACCATAATATCTTTGCATGATGTTGCTTAGAACGCTACATTTTGTAAATCCACTTTGTCTCCATCTGAAACACTGGAAGTGTTTCTCCTTTGGGAGGGAAGGTTGGAAAGGAAAGTATGGGTGAAGTTTTACAATAGAATAATTGAGGTGGCACAGTGCTTAACAATACTGTTTACCTTCAAAAAATTACAAGTCTTGACTCCCAGGAGGTATTAATTGAGTATTCCCCTGGTATTGCGGAAACTGAAAAGCAGAAATACGAAAGAGATCCTGAAGATGAGCTAGGAAAATTGAAGTAGAACTTGGGATTTGCTAGCTCTTTTGCCTGTGTTTGGGTTATATGTGTCTCTACTCTGGAAATTCTTACTTGTGAGGTACAAACAGACCAAATACAATCCATTGGTTCAAACAGTATGGGATTTTTTGTTCCTACAATTTGGAAAAGTTACCCAGTTTTCATGTAGATAATAGCAAGGGAGAGTGAAGACACCTACTGAGACAGTAGGGGAGCAGTGAATGAGGCACAAACTGCAACTGAGAAATAGAAAGGCGAAGTGAATGCTCCCACAGCTGCCTTCTTTGAAGGAGCTGATGGTAATTAAAAAGAATTTTACATAAAAGATGTGGCTTGCAAGTATTGCTGAAGATATGAAATAAGTCAAATAAAAATAAGGTCAGAGGAAATTTTCTAAAGTGACTACAGGCCCAATATCTTACTGACAATTAAGGGGATTTCAATTCATAAATGCTTAAAGATACAGGGTGGGTGTTTTTAGAGTAAGATAATGGGAGCCGAATGTCCTGGTTTTCTCTACAGTTCTATAATTCCTTCAGTTCTAAATCATACTGAAAATTTTACCCAACGTCTGTACGGGTCTGCAACTGGCAGTTCAGATGAAGTTGCAACATATACACAGCACGTACAATGCAAATTGGAATGAACAGGAGGATGTATGAAACTTACTCCTAATGACTGTCTTTACTTGGAGGAAATGAGCAATTTTTTGCCAAGGGCACTGAGCCAGAAGAAATAGCTTGGTAATGAAAGGTTATGGGTCCTCTTCAGAAAGGAGAGAGGTCAAACTATTTCCCAGTTATTGTTCTGCTAATTTCCTGGTCATGCAAGAAACTGTGTTTGTTGAGACAAAGCAGTTTGTGTGCAGGTGTAGAATACAGTTCATAACCACATTTCTTCCCCCGTGGGCATGAGCTGTGAAAGCTTTTATGTCTGTCGTGGGTAAGAAAAATCTGCACGTACTCCCTTTGCGAGTTCAAAGCCCAGACTGAATAGCATCCTCCAAATCATCCCTTACAAAAGCTCCTCAGATGAAACCTCATGAGCTTCAGTTATGGTCTTGCAATTAAAACCCTGGTCCTGGTATGCTGACAGCACTTGTTGCATGTGTGAGCAGAACCACTTCTGGAGCTTGCGGGCTGCACCTGCCAGAGCTGAGGCTGAATGGCAGTTCCCAGATACCCAGCAGATTACAATAACAAACAGCTAAAATGATGATTGTCTCAGAAGTTAAATGCCGGGTTACAAGTTCAAGTGGCTGATGAATTTTTTTGACTTAACCAGCAATCATAGTATGTCATTGACAGAGCAGAAATAAAGCTTTACATCAGAATGTGGCACTTCTGCTTCTTGGCAGAAGTTACCAATTTAGGATACTTCTGGCATCTAGATTTGTTTGGCTGTCCCTGCTGCATTGTCAACTGAAATGAGATGGGGAAGAAAGAAAGAACTCCTGTTAAGTTAACCTGTCTTAAGCGATCACCAAAGGACTTCTAATAAAAGACCCTACAAAGCAGTGTGAAACATTGTAGGTTGCCCTTGCTGTTATTTGGCCACTGTGGGCCATAATGGCATGAAACAGCTACAACCTATGTTCAGTCAGGGTCCCCATGGGATGGGAGTACTGTCAGACATTGGTGTTGCTACTGGACCACCAGAAATATGCTTCATTTGTCACCACTAATAGATGCAGCATTTCTCATGGAAACATAACTTGAAGGAACCTTTAGGGAGAAGGGAAAACACAGCTTTGCCTAACATCATAGAAGTAATCCACCTCACACACAAATTTCCCAGACAGGAACGTAATTTATGACCACAGTGAATCCAAAGAGGACTGACAGGTTGGTTTTTTTTCCTGAAACGAACGGTTGTTATACACTAGGCTTGACTTTTCACTGCCTTCTGGCAGCTGATGTGATGCTATGCAGATAGCGAGTGGCTATACCCTATAAAGATAATAAATAAGGGGTTTGGTTTTCTGTACACTTATATTTTATCTGAAGTTTGGATTATTTCAGGGAAAGATTTAGCACTTTTACTCTACAGTTTAAAAGGCTACTGTACAGTGGTTTATGTTACTCATTTGTCTGTGTGCCAACGCCTGCTTCAGTAGGATCTGGTTGTCAATCACAAACGTAACGTTGAAGTTTTCTGTAAAGGATCTTTTAATGTATCACACTAGCATCTATTTAATGTAATTTGTGCTGGCTTTTTTCCCCGCCCTCTTCAAAGAAACTTTGAGCTCATTTCCAGCAGATCCTGTAAGGGGAGAAAGGGTCACAGCAAAGTGGTACATGCAGGTGAGGTCTCTGCTCTGGTGGAGGTCCTTAAATCCTACAGGGAGAGAACGGGACTGTGAAAGCTGAGTAGGAAACAGGAATAGCTTGCCAAAGAGATCTGTAGTAGAAGTTACACATGCTAGTGGCTATTTGTAGCAACTCAGCAAAGCTTAGAAAAATCTACCAAGTGAATTGCCTTCAATATTTGCTTTTCTGTGTTCTTAAAAAAATGTCTGTTGTGAGTATTCACCTGTTACCATTTGGTAGCTGGAAGCCCAGATGTGTTAACATGAAGGCAGATCCATGTGTGATGATTTCCACACACTCTGAAGACTTTGCCCTGTAAACAAAATGCGCAGTGCACCATGGCTTTTGTAGCTTACATGGCTACCTTGGAGGTAATGGGAAATATCACCTGAGGTGGTACTACTAAGACCCATTTTGCTTCCTGAATTGCATTTTCTGAAGGCTGTTGTTACGGATATAAAACTGTAGATGTTAACACTATTAAAATTGCAGCCTACATAAATAAGAATTTGCCGTAGTAACGCTGTATAGCTATGAACACAACCTGAAAACAATACAGCTGAGAACAACCTCAGGACCACCCTGGAAACCAGTCTTGCACCTATCAGGCTACCAGCTTGAATGTGTGGCCTCAGGAGTAGCTAGGTAGCACCCTTCGAAGAGGGGGAGGCTGGTGCATGCCCCAGCGTAGCTGGTGTAGCTAACGCTGCGAGTGTGCACTCTTGGTCAGAGCAGGCGGGTGGCTGGCGACAGGGGGAAAGGGGTGGAGAGGACTGAGCACACGCTGACTGCAGTTTCTCTTGCACATTGTAAGGTCTGATAAACCAGTTTTCTGGTATCAGTGGTAGGTCCATCGATGATGTTACAGTGAAATTTATGTAATAAAATGGAGGAACTGATCTCTAAATATGTTTCTGTACGCACTGTGGAATAACACTCCTGTGTTTATCTTGTAGAAGACTGCATTATGTTATGTTGTAACTAGGGAACATTATTTTAAATTGAGACCTAACTTTTAGTTTTACAGGAATGTTCATCCTTGGACAGAATCGGTGATGTTTACCATGTTATTTACAAGTGATGATGGGACCAAGTTATTTTCATAAGAAAGTCAATAAAATCAGACCTTTTCATGAAAATGTTTCTTAGATTAAGAGTTGTTCTAAGGTGGTTGTCTGGGCCAGGCATGGAATCTGTGATCAGCAGGAACCAAACATCTGAGATCAGGGCTTCCCAAATCCCAGCTGAGTACATTACCAACCACTTTACTTGTGCAAGGAACAGCCTCCTGAAAAGTCTTTTTGCCAGTACAGTTTGGAGCAAAATAAATTCCAAAGCCAACTCCTGTTTTTTATTGGTTTTAGGTGGATTTCTGATAAACTTCGCCTGGAATTTGAAAGCACCTATTGGTCTTCTCGTACTGATGCCTGAACATTATTTTTGTTACGAATATTTGACTGTCACCATATCACTAAGAAACATTGCAGTTAATGCTGAATATTTATTGAATGCATGCAGAAAAACCTAACTTGACAAGTCTTTAAAAGAAAGGTGACCTTGTGACTATGATTAATGGCCTGGTCCTTGCACTTTTTTTTAAGGATCCTTCTGTCCTTTGGTTTAGACTTTGATACAACATGATAATTTTAATCAAATGAAAGCATGTGTAGTGGTCTGTGGTTGGAAATGTAGGAACTGTTCATGGGAGAGTTTTTTAATTTTTCTCATCTGTTTTCACATGAAGTTTATTTGCAAAGGCTTTGACAAGCTCCATGGTGTACATGCCCTGCAAAGATAGAACTCCTTTGCCTCTAATAATTTGCTGCCCAAAGAGGTCACATTGGGCCCTGCTATGATCTTTTGTCTTTCTAATGTTTAATCCAAGGAATCAGAAGGGGAAAATAGCTGTAAAACGATATGGCCATCTACTGATAGAAAACTGTATAGCTTCTAAAAATTGTGTAACTGGGAGGAAGGGAGCACAGACTTCAGTGCTTGGTTAATATGAGTTCTCTAAAGATGCCATCCTCCACAGGGTGCAATTGCATGAAGAGCCAACAGTATTTAACGAAGAGCAGGTGTAAACAATGGATCATCAGGTTACTAGTTATTTTGTCCACCTAGGAAAAAAATACTGGTAGAATTACAGCAGCATAAATCCTCCTGTGGATAATCTGTTGTTGAGATATGTGCGCATGCATAAGTTTCACTGCTCTAAAGTTATACCTTCAAGCCCCCAGTGGGAACATGTCCCTAGAAGTAAGCATGTCGCTGCAGGAGCTCAGATGCTCAAGGAACTGCAAGGTCCCTTCCCCTCCTTCCTACTTTTACACCATTGGAAGTGAACAAAGATTGTACTTATCTCCTGACTGAGAAGGCAGTTACCCATCATCCAACACAAAACTTCCATGAGTCTTCTAAGTGGTGTACCACTGATACGCTATAAGAAATAAGAACCTCTATCTAAAACTACAGCATCTCCAGTCTACATTTTACTTAAAACAGCTGAGAAAGAGGTTTGATATTTAGACACTGTCTTGGTAGAAGCAATATTGGAAACACCTAAGGGAATGGATATTAAGAGAAATAAAGCTGTGGCAGTATTTAAGGGGTTACCCATCAGGTTTGTTTGTGACTCATCCTTCCTGGCCCTCCTGAGCCCCTTCAGCACTGCTGTGTTACAAATGCCAGCAAAGTAATTATCTCAGGGACTTTCAGGCTGATTCACCTCTGACAGGTCTGTGAATGCACTTTTTCTCTACAAGGATATGTAGAAACTAATTAATGGTTCTTCTGTGAGCTGTTCTGCAAATTAGTTTTTGCACATAAGAATCAAGTTTGATACTGGCTGCAGCCACTTCAGACACGGTGAAGTACCATCTCGGGGGAGATTATACCAGTTAGCCCAGGGGTTTAGAGATCAACATTTTTTGACATTAAGGGGAGGGAGGGGGCCTTCCAGAAGGAAATCACCTCTTTGCTCCATGCTCTGCATGAATATCAAAATTATCTGAAGAGGTGAGATCATAGAGTAGGCAGAATTTAAATGCCAAGCAGAAACTAGAAATAGCAACATGTGACAGAGGTGAGAATAAGCTGCTACATATTGAGGCAGAGATGCAGTATCTTTCAACGAGCATTAACACCCTGCCCTAAGACTAGAAGAAGAAAGTTTAACTTTCCCTCCCCTGGAGTGACACGATGAGCTGGATTTGATCTTGTGTATGGCCTATGCACTAACAGGTGAGTGCTTATGTGGATATATGTACACTTGTACTCTGTGTGTACGTACGCGTGCTCCTTGTGAATATGATGATGCAGATACCTTCTGATGTACTAGTATGCAGCAAGTATACATCTCCTCTGTGTCATCTGCTACTGCTACATCCATACAAGTCCCTCAAGATATTCCAATTAATTTAGACATATAATTCATTTTAGGGCGAGTGCATGAATGATATATGCACATATATATATGTGTGGAGAAAGTGTACTGGCAGTTAAGTCACCCTCCGTGATGAGATGGATGAGGAACAGACAAGTGGAAAAGTTCACAGGCTGACAGCTTCTTCATGTCGACATAACTAAGAGCCCAAATGAAGCTACATTCATCCTCAACGCCTGAGAGGAAAATAAGGGCAAAGTTAGTCCTTTTCTGTCCTGCAAGTGCTGTCTGGGTTATTTCATTTTCTGACCTGACTTCTCTGCAGACAGAAACGTACACTGACATATATTGTATCACAGTGGTTACCTGTCAGATGGAAGTTGGAAAACACATTGGCAAAAGAGGATAACAGCATTTGGTATCTAGCTCTATTATCTAGTCATCTGGTATCTAGTTATGCCAGTAAAATAATAGCACTAGAAAGCTGCCTTTGATGACTCCTACTTGTTAGGAAATGCATGCGGCAGGATAGTCAGCCAAGGAAGGAGTATATGGGTACAAACGGGTAAAATAATGTGACACCAAAGGGGTGACATTCACCTTGTTCTGGTTTTGGTTCCATAGTCTCTTTTCTCTTTTTTGTAGCTAAAGCCTCCTGTTAGCCGCAATCTTCCTGCATCATTCTTTGAGAAGCACTCAACAGTTGTGTAGCCAGAGGCTGTAGTTACTGAGTCGCTTCAATCTGATATAAATCCATGTTAGTTCTAGGAGAAGCAATGCTGCTTCACCACCACTCATCACTCACGCTGGCACAGGCACTTGTGAGGCTGTGTGTTAGGCAGGGTAAAGGAAGTGATTTGCCTGAAAATGGTTGCTGTGTGCCAGCGGGGCCATGCATTCACGCTGGATTAGAGTGAACCCAGAGCTATGGCCTGAGAAGGGGTGAACTGTGGCCCAGGTGTCTGTAAAAGGCTGGTTGCGGATGTGGGAGCCAGTGGACAATCAGAATGGGCACATGAAGTCAGCCATCTAGAGACCCTAATCAGAAACTTAGGCGTAGGAATTGGTAGCTCCAGGGCAAAGGTATGCGAGGCTTGATGTTTCCCCTTTTTTTTTGCCTTTTCTATAAAAGTTCCTCTGAACTACGCTGAAATAAATGTGGAGCCCCAGCCTTTGAATGTACTGTGCTTTTACAGAAGCCAGTGCTAATGCTCAGCTCAGACCAGTGTTCATCTAAAACATGTTGATGGTATGGACACCTGAGTGCCATTCTGTGTGTAAGGGTGGGAACCTAACTGTTTAGGTTTAGCTGTGGGTGCTAGGTGACAAATGAGTGTAAAGCAAAGTGCTTCTGCCTAGAGACTACATTTTGCCACAGGCAATAGGCATTGCTGCGTGCAAGTCTTGATGCTCTCTCAGCAGTCAGAGCTTTGCAGTTGGGAAGCATGTCTTAATTTTTACCTTAATGTGTTCTGTGAGATTAATTACCACTTGTTTAGAAAATAGAAAATATTTGAAACAACAGATTCTTTTTAAAAATGGCAATATGAGGATAGCAATTGTTGTTTGAAGGGTTTCTTTATTTTTCATTATATTTCACAAATTATAAAAAAGCTTTTATGCTTTCTGTTTTAAAAATGATTGGCAGGAAAATAATCTTTTTCATCTGTTTTTGGCCTTAAATTTGTACTTTATTTGCTCTCCTGTGGGTTTTTTCAGAGTTATGAGGGCTAGAAATGTCTGAACTTTTAATAAAAAGTGCACTGAGATTCTTATAAAAGATTTTGATTTCTGGCACCCCAGGTTTGAAAGGAAAAAAGCCAAATATCACAGAAGTTGTATTAAAATTAAGATAGCTGGCAATATAATACAAGTGTGTAATCTTTAAATCTTTCTTTCTGTTTTTATATGCCTTCACCTGCAATTTTTCACAGTTCATTATCTCCCACCTGCAAACTTAAGTCTTTTAAAGAAGTGTACTATATTATTAAGGTGAAAGAAATAATAGGAATTTTGAAGAAAAAGATAGAAAAAAATATAAGATATGGGATCATGATTTAACAAAGGAGTTAACAAAAAGAATACTCCTATCCTAAAAAACGATGATTCACAACAAGCCAGAGTAGAGCTTTAAATCCACTCCTAGGTTGTCTCTGTTTGTTGCTTTGCTGTTTTGTTTTGTTATGTTTCATTTAATTTTGATTTGGTTTGGTTTGGTTTGGTTTTGTGAGGAAAGTAAGTTCCACTGGAGCTTTTAAACTCCTGGCCTTTGATCATTATCAGGTAAGAACCTTCTCAATTACCATAAATGTATTCACACTGCTTTTAACAATATACAGAAAATCATGCATGGCAAAACTTGTGCTTCTTATCTACTTCTATAAATGTATTATGCTGAAAGCAATTTTTTTTTCCTCTTCTTTTTCTTTTTTGTCTGTAAAGATGAAGAACGCCTAAAGGATTTTTTTAGAAAGGAATTAAGAATACTCAGTATTTCTCCTGATAAAAAACTTCTATTCCCTTTTCCCATTTTCTCCCAGAAGAAATGACTGCTCATTCCTTTCCTTGAAGATTAACACTTTAACCTTCTTAAATGATTGATGTTATTTTACTTGAAATAGAAATTTTTGTTATGATTCAATTCATAGAACCAAGCCCTGTTGGTGTCATCACATCCTCTAACACAAGAAGATTTCATTGGGCTCCCTGCTGTGTGCAAGGGTGTTAAAACACAACCAAATTATGACTCTTAATTTTTCCAGATTTCTCCTTTCAGTCCCACATGGTGTGCTTATTACATCAAGACACTGCCTTCAACGAAAACAGTTTTTCCATTATCTTGAACTTTATCCAGGTTTCTGACCCAGGATATGCTTTTGCGGTCATTTATTTATTGAA
>VYXH01001653.1:58842-73501 GCA_013397275.1 Burhinus bistriatus
TTATTTATTGAAAACTATGGTCTGACTGATGAAAATGAGATCTGTCCTTCATAAGTGATCGAGGTGTTGGCTGAATGTTGGATTCAGTTCATGGTTAGCTCGCTTTTCCAAGGTTTTCCATTCTGCATTGCTAGTTTCCGGTAGTAAACTCTGGTCCTGGAAGCTGTGACAGGCCTTGCACATTGTTGCTTTTTGGTTTACAGCTGAATGCATGATTGGTGCTGCCTGGCTTGTAGGTAACAATTCAAATCCATTTTTTGAAATATTAAAAAAACACAAAAATTAATTTATTTGACTGTCCTGACTAAAATGGGGCTGGTTTCCTCTGCAATTACAAAAAGAGGGCTTTACCTGAATCTGGCTGAGGCAAAACCACTTCTAGGAAACCCTGCATGAGGTGCTCTGCCCTGTACCCCTACTGTCCTCACGTTAAGCTGCCACAAATTTCAGATCTACAGAGAAAGTATGAATCAGTTGTCTCATAACAGCTAAGAATAACATTTTCCCACAAACTAAAGCTGCTAAATCTCTCAGTGCTCACATTGCCTGGGCAGTTGGCTGCCTTCCAGCGAGGATAAACTGATGCTCGGCCCATGGGGTTGTGAAAGATTTGAGGGCATCATCAACAGGGAATTAAGTGTCAGCTTTTTTACTGACAGTTTGCTTGTGTAGAGACAGCAACTGCCATGACACTTCTCAAAAAATGTCTTTTGCAATATTAAAGTAAGGTTCGTGGTTTTCTTTTTCAGGAGAGAAAAGGCATTAGAAAAAAGTCTTGTATGTGAATCTTTGTTATCTTTGAAAAACATCTTTGAATTGAAAGTTTTCTGTCACAATATTATGAAATTAAACTGCTAAATATGAGGTGGTTGGCACAGCTGTTACACTCCCAACAATTTGCCAGAATTCTGAACCCATGGGTACTGCCGAAATTCCCAGATTGCAAAGATGGAGAAATTATTGTTTTATCTATTCAACAATCAATCATGATGGACCCTGGAAAATTCTTGGTTAGTCTTACCTAAGGAACCTTACAAATTCTCATAATAAAACCAATAAAAGTAATATTGCCATCTACCCCTGGCTAATCATCAGCAGTGGGTTAGAACTCTCTACACCCAAGACTGGCCTCAAGGAATCACGGAATTTTCAGAATTGGAAGGAACCTCCAGAAATCCTCTAGTCTAACTCCCTGCTGATGCAGGAATGCCTAGAGCACATTACTCAGGACTGCATCCAGGCGGGTCTTGAAAATCTCCAGAGAAGAGGACTCCACAACCTCCCTGGGCAGCCTGTTCCAGTGCTCTGGCACCCTCACCGTAAAGAAGTTGTTTCTTACGTTTGAATGGAACTTCCGATGTTCCAACTTGTGCCCGTTGCCCCTCGTCCTGTCACTGGGAACCACGGAAAAGAGTCTGCCTCCATCCTCCTCCAACCCACCCTTTAGATACTTNTTGATGAATATATTGAACAAGATCGGGCCAAGTATTGACCCCTGGGGGACACCACTGGTTACAGGCCTCCAAGGACTGGTTTTCGGTTGTCCATTCAAAGTGCCCGGCTGGTGACTCTGGAGCAAGATGCTGTGATGCAGGGTAGGATCAAATCTATTCTACCAAGGAACAGTGGTGACTATCTGGGATTCACAAGCCCATGTTTTAATGAAACAGAAAATGCTTTAATGCTTTACAGGCAATGGTTAATTCTGGCTCTGTGTTAGGGCAGGACTGTGACAGAGAAGTTTGTACAGTCACAAATTCAGATTTTGGAGGACAACATAGATGTTTCAATTGCAATGTTTTTAACATTAAACCTAGCAGGTGGTATGATAACATTTTATAATTAGTAAGATTATTTTTAAGCATAAAACAAACTAATTAGAGTTAAGGTTTGAAAGCTATGTTAGTATTTTTTAAAGAAATAGGCCATACTAGTATTTTTTAAAGAAAATATAGTTCTAACCTATTGGATTTCCTGCATGTCATGGTATAGAAACTTCAAACTCTTGCGGTACCAAACTTTGGATTGCTAGTGTTTCTGCATCTGAAGCATCTCCACAAATTTCAATATTGTATGTGTTCACAAGGGAAGGAGGGGCACTTTGTGGTGTATGGTATAATTACAATATACAGATTGGAATATATGTTATTATAGAAACAAATTATCTGCCAGTTCCATAACTTGCTATTTCTCAGAATATAGGAAATTAGATTTTTTCATATAAAATGAATATCACCACTTTAACTGAATGCAAAACTATGTTCTCTCCCTCAAAGATTGATGTTGGACTGACTATATTTTAAGTCAGCTTTACCATAAAATAAGGATATCTCTCACTGATTTTGATTTATATTTTCAATATTGTATTTTAGAAAATGAATATGCTTGTTGCTCTTATTATTTTGCCAGATGAGCTTTTCCAATAAAATTGTGGTTTATACATGTGCAATAAAAGTACATCCAGTCTGTGTTGTGTTATATGTTGGAGCACACAGTGTTCCAGCTTGTAAAGATGATTATACCCTACAGAACCAGAGGTATCATTCAATAGATGGGTTTTTTTCTTTTCTATAGGGAAAATGAAGTTAGGTACGATTTTTTTATCAGATACGAGAGCTATTTAGGTGTACTTTGAGGTTAAATCTGATGTGCTAAATGCATTTAAAGACTGAGCTGTGTGAAGTATGTTAGAATTAGAATAGAAACAGCAGATCAAGCAATTTGGTCCCTCCAGCACACTTGTGGTTTTGGCAGTGGCCAGTATCTATTTTTCATAAAATGACTGACTGGTCACCTACCAGAACCATTGGTGCTACATTTGGTTGGTTACACAGTGTCAGAGACTATGCCTTGGGAGAGAGACCAGATTCTTCCTCATCTCCAGAATAATGGATTTATCCTCAAATAACTGGGGTTTACACTTTACCTGAAATTTTAGATTTGCTTCATACCTGAGCATTCAAAACACCCTCCATGTTGGTTTTGTTTTACCTGGCTTTTGAATATAATTGCATGTATGGGACTGTGTAAGCTGGAAGAGTGTTTGTATACTTGAGTGAACTGGTCCAAATCACACTGTGGAAAGGCAAAAAAGATAGAAAAACAAGGATCCGAAGATTAGCATTAAGAGGACTTTGGTGCTTTTTTATGGTGCTGCTATAGTTGAGGGTAAGATCTACACATAGGTGGCATGAAAGTGAACTGCTAATCTGTGCATGATAAGCATCAGATAATTCCATAAAAAGGGGGATTTATTAGTACAATATGAATCAGGATTGTGGCAGCTTTGTGGCTTCCTACAGCAAGAGTATTGCTAGCATTGCGTATCATTTGGACTAATGAGCATTTAGCAGAGGTATTCAAAAACTGTTTACAGGATGAAGGCTAATTTTATTAGTGGAAAGCTCCTTTTAATTCACGCAGCTAATCCAGATTCTATAGAAAGTGAATCTGTGTTTCACTCAGGAATGTGAATTTTTGCAATCGGTGCAGAAAAGCAATTTATAGTAGAAACAGTTTTAAAATCCTATTTTTTGGAAGCTGCATAAACTGGTAATTTTTGTTCTAAATGAGCAAACTTTCAACCGTTAATTGTGATCAACTTTGCATTATTGTTGTGTAGGGTATTTATGTTTTGTGCAAAACACCTGCCTTAGAGGGCTTGCTGCTCAGTGAAGGTATGTTTCTGAGGCAGCTTGTGATGTTTCCATGTTAGGGGAAAAAAGGAGCTGTGAGAAGAAGAGGAACAAAAGTAGAAAGAGTCTCCCTTCCTCCCAGTTCTTCATAGCTTTCATAATCATTTCAAAGCATAGTTCTTCTACTTTGAAGAAACACTTCAGATTGTGTCTGTGAAGCGATGCTAAAAAGGGGCTGATGCAGCAGAATAATCATCCCAGGTACAGTAAAATGCATCTAAACGTGACTTACTTAGTAAGCATACCTAGAGCTAAATTAAGCCATGCTTCAGCTGTTGCATAACAACACAACAGTTTATAATTTATAGAGCTCACCTCACAGTTCATACTTGCATTTGAAGATTTTGCCAGACTTATTTGCAAAGATAAGTTAAAAACATGATTAAGGATTACAGAGTTGAGTCCTAACCAAGCACAGGTGACAAATAGCACCTACATCTTGGCATTGTAAAAAGAATTTGTTCTAATGAGATTCCCTGAAGATTACATGGTGCCTTCAAGAAGTGGATTTTCCTTCTGGCTTTTATGCTGAAACAGATCAGGCAGTTGGCAAATCTCTCTGCTGCTTTCTTTTCCAAATCTTTGAACAGAGATAACGGCACTTCCCTGAAATTCTTTCCTAGCAATAAAATTCCTCATGAGTTGTGAGTAGGAGCATGAGGAACAGGTAGGACTAGAAAACAGTCTGTACAAAATGCTAAATGTTCAAACAGTGCATCCTTAAATTCAAAAAACAGTATAATGAAAGTGTCATAAGATGAGGGGGGAGGACAGGATAATGCACAACTAACGACCGTAAAAAGTAACTTGTGGTGAAATACACTCAGATAAAGCTGATGTAAAAAATTAGAAGAATCTAATGCAAATGAAGGAACAGGAAGACTGTTTCAGAGAGCCTTACAGGGTATTTCTACTCCACTTAGCGTATACTCTGGTTTTCCTGCTAAGCCTGAATTTCTACTGCCCTTCACCATGCAATCAGTTATTGAGATTTATTTTTTTTAATTATTACCTCCTACACTAATTGGTGATACTGCAAAAGCTATTTACTACACTTAAATCTTTCCTTGCTTTCTTCTTAAGACTCCACGTGTGATTCCATGTGCAACCAACAGAGACTGACTTTTATTTTGAAGCTCAGCCTCAGCATAATCAGTGTTTGCAGGTCTCCATGCCCTGTTCATGTCTGGTTTACAGAAGGGAAATATTATTTCCTCTTCTGCAGTGAGATAAGAATGATGTAACAGTTTCCACACATTTTATCTTTAAATCAGGATTTTCTCAATTTTTAAAACACTGGGCAGTTTCCCAACATAAGGCTTCTGAAGCATTTACACGCTTTAGCAAGTCTTCCGTACCCAGTCCTCCATCAACTTTTAACCTTTCAACTGTGTTTAGGCTTTTAGAAAATTCAGTGGCACCCTCCCGTAGCTCTTCAAAGCATCCACCTCGTGCTTTGCTGTGTTTTCAAATTTCTTTAAAAAAGAAGGTTCAGGAAAGATTGCCTAAGAGATCACGGTAGAACTGTGTCTCTTTGGCAAGCTGTTCTCCATCTCATGACAAATTTCTGAGGAATTTCTTTTGCATTAGATACAGTAAACTCGATAACAACTACTGCCATGATTGCTGCTCAAATACAATCATCAGTTCAGGAGTGTGTTTTCTGTTTGGATGGCAAGTTGTCTCTACAGTCAGTGTCACAGTTTCTTCCCCTGAGCAGGGAGGGGAGTAAAGACAGCAGACAATTAAGTCCACGGAGCCCTGTTCTTTCTGCATTGTCTTTAGCTAGACTTGAACTGGTCTAGACTTGAAATGTACTTAGCCAGACTCGAATTTTTATTTTTTTTAAATTTCTCCTTGGTAAGAAAAAACATTTCGGTATCTTTAAAATGTATTAACTGACAGGACAGGAGGCAAAGGAGTATCATAAAAATAAACTGAAATGATGATTGATTCGGGAACACAGGATTATACTCAGGTAAGATAGATCCAAGTCAAAACCAGTAAACAGCTTCCTGCTGGCTCAGTATTTGCTCTCCAGGGGATGGGGCAAGTACAGAAAGGAGAGCTAGGAAGAAGGAAGAAGGAAGGACTGTGCAGCCAGGAGGAGAGTCAAATGACTTTTGTTTGCCCAGGTCAAGTTCCAAAATTAATCTATTTCTTTTTCCAGTGTCTTCATGTCACTCCTTCGATCTTTCTGGCACTGAGGAGATATCAGCCACCTTAAAAGAGGAATGCCATCTGATGGCCAGAGGCCTCTTGGAAGCAAGGATTGAAACTTACTTCAGAATTTTAAACCCGTGTTTCAGATTGGCACCTGACAAATAGTACTAGCCACATCTTTGCAGTAAAATGATACCAGTGCAAATATTGGACTGACCTTTGCCAGACCGTTTACAGTACCATTTAAGGAAAGTTTTCAGAAGTGTCATTCCTTGTAATCCAACTTCTTTGCCTCAGTTGCAAGGGTAAGTAACAAAGTAATTTATCTGAACAGGTGAAATTTTAAGCATAAAGATGCAGTCCTGATTTTATGGAGAGCTTTTAATTTTTATTGCAATTCTTTGCCACTTTAGGACTACAAAAATAGGCTGAAAAAAAAAGCACTATTACTGCTTTGTGTATGGTATTTATTTTTTTTTCAGACAGGTTTTTACACCAAGAGCAAGATTTAATCAAAAATTACATTGTTTAGTGTGTCTTTGCAAAGAGTTTAGCGCTTCTGCTTTCTCACTCATGTGACCAGAAGAATGTAAGACAGATGTTCTTTAACATAAGGGTTGACTGGTTGCAGTAACTTAGTGTCAAATTAAAATTGCATGCATCTTTCTTAGAGCAATTTCAAGAAGAGGTAGAAAACCTGCAACTATTAAAAATGTTTGTCTGAGATCACAAAAGAATATCCTCTCTTGCAGTACTTAAGTGCTACTGAGTGCTCTTCAAGTTTTCAGAAAATAATTCAGAAGGTACTTTAAAGTGCCGCAGACAGTGTGTTTTAATCGTATGGGGACATCCAGCAGGCTATATGGCTATGAAAGGAAACTTGCCTTGGCTTATTCAGGTTACCAAGTTTTCAAAAGCACAGCAGCAGTTGTAGTAAGGCATGAACTGATTTTTTTTTCCTGTAGTGTCTTTGTTTTAAATTAGTTCCTCTAACTCCTTGAATATTTGAACCCCTTCACTGTAATGCTGGGAAGTTTATGGTTTTTCTTACTAGGGCATTTTTGTTGTTTATTTTAAAAATTACTACTCAAATAGCATATCACAGACAATGAAAATGTTATAGATGTTTGGAACTGAAATAGTACAGCAACTTAAAAGTCATGTAACAAAAGGCACTGTACTGTAGATTTCAAAAAAATATTGGTAAACATATTTCAAGCATCTTCCCGCACAACTCTTCTTTTTCATGACCACTGGTACCGTATAAATAGATTGAAAAGTTAGTGTCAAAATGATGGCTGCTATTAAATAAGTTATAGTTTTTTGTCTGTTTATAATATGATGGGAGAAAAACTTAAGCCTGATCCACCTTTTTTTCTAAGGAAGTTAGCAATACCTGGTCAGGGGATAAATTCTAGAAAATTCTAGAGTGCCCTCATAGATGTCAGGGGTTCAAAGATCATAGGCATTAACTCCAGGAAAAGGGCTAAAATTGATACTTACTCCTTTATCGCTGCTGGAATTTTGCACATCTTGCCAGAAAAAGTTATTTCTGGAAGTCTGGTTTTCTCTTAACTGGCTATATTTGTAAGACTTTTCTCACCCTGTAAGGATTAATTTCCTAACACTTGAGACAGCAGTTAGCATGGGAGCCTTGGAGCACACAATACATTCAGCCTTTCCTAAGAGAGAAAACTTACTCTAAAAATTTGCACTGTAACATTAAATGCTGGGAAGAGGGACAACTGAAACATCAACAACAAAAAAAACCCAAAAGTGAAAACACTGAAATCTTTCAGTGAAGGCAGAAAAAATTCTTCATTTCTGAATTGAGAAAGACAGATGTGAAATGATGGGGAACGAAACAGCGACGCAGGGAAGAAGCCTGTTCATTGCAGTTATAATGAAAAAGGTTACTTGAGCCAAATAGGTTTAAACATATGAAAAGCAGGAAGCTTCTGAGATTAATATTGCCTTTGCTGCATTTCCAGCAGGTGAATAGAACAGAAAGAATCTTTCGGAAAACAGGAGAGAAATTGCTATTTCTGTCCTCTCTACTGAGCACGGTGAGACGGCATGGGGCAGGTTTCTTTTCTCAGTAGCAAAAGCTCAGGTTCAGCTAGAAAAGGAGAGCAAAACTGAAGTCACTGGTGCAAAGTAAAATTAATAAATTCTGTATGCCAGAGACTTGTCAAATGGACAGACCATTTGGCTGTATTCCTTGACAGAAATTTTTCAGCATGTTGGAACAGTAAAAATCAGAAGCTCTAACAAAAGTTTTGTTGCACCTTAAACTGCTTGTTTTCTAAGAGTGTGACAAGGGACATGCAAGGTCATACTTCCCTGCAAGTGTGTTAATAATAATTCCAATATAGCAGCAGCCAGCTGAGCTCTCACTTAGAAAGATGAATGGGCGGACAGCACACTTGCAGCACATGCTCTTAGGCAGACCGGAGAATAAAGTAGGGTAAGGCTCCCTCCAGAGCGCCTGATGCATGGGTCATTAACACAAGCAGCTATCAGAACAGCGGCAGCCAAATACACCCTCTTTACCAGAGGAAAGTATACTGTAGGGTGCCATCAATGTGCCCTGACCTAACAGCTCTGAAATTCCCAGTTTTCTGACACACCTGGTGTTCCAGACAGCAGGATTTTCCTTTTCTTTTTTATATATTATTTAGCCAAGTGTACACTGTCTTCAGTACTGCACAAAGAAAACAGTTTTTATAAGTCTTCCTTCCATGCCGCAGCAGCTAACAAGAGCTTGCAAATGGGAATAAAACAGGGCACATGGAAAAATTTTAAAGCGGGGTAAAAACAGGTTACCCTAGCTACCCTAGCCTGGATTGCCACCAATAAATGGCAAATGCCTGCTCAGTCAATTGATTGTGTGTGGATTTATCACCAGGACAAATGCATTGACACTGTCCCTGTTGTCACTCCTGGCGACTTCAATGCTGGGTCAAACCAGGGGCCTTTACCTCAGCTGGCACAAGTAAACCTGAAGAGGGTTTGGCTCACCATGTCTTCTGGCTTCAGACAATAAAGCTCATACACAGCTGGGAAATGGTGTTTGCGCAGTCCTAATGAGCTGTTCTTGTCAAAAAAGACCTTCCCACAGTGGCTGCCAAATTGTGGGCAAGGCAGCAGAACAACGTTTTTCCTCCCAGTCCTCTGGGCCCCCCTTTCCATCAGTTCAGGTGAAAATACTGAATATTAACACAATTTACCCATCTTGTGTGAAAGGGATACGGTAGTGTAACTATAAATTCACTCAGCATAGTTGACTGAGGGTAAGGTGAATTGATTTTCCATTCTCTGTCTCTCAGAGCTTATTTCCTTGAAAAGAGACAAGTCTGGATACAACCTTAGTAAGCAGTAAATCAAAAAGGCTTTTTTTTCCTTGCTGTATAGTTGGATAAGTTTCAGTGGCCATTGCTCTTGCTTTTCGTTATATTTTTAATATTTTTTATGAAGGAATGTAGCCTAATGTCCCCCCAGGGATGTTGGGAATAGTCAGCAAGGTTAAGAGTTCTGATATTCATTGAATAAGCCCATGTACTACAGCTTAGGCTTCACGTTTGACCAAAAGTACCTTTTTATTACTTCTAATAGTCTATAAATTCTCCTGTTTCCAAAACCTGGAATCTTTAAGGTTTCTTTTTCAGACTTTTTTTTTCTCCTGTTTTCTTAAGCTTTGGGCCTTTAAATTTCTGAAGTGTTTAGACATTGTACTCAGTGCAATAAAAGTTCAATTGTCGCTTCCTACATGCCATTGTAAGCACCCAGTCATATAACATCAATTTCTGACTCAAGCTGTTTACGGTCTAGTTCAGATACAGCAAAAATGTTTTATAGGAAGCAGTAGAATGAAAAGAACCGAGGATATACCAAGACACATATCAAAACATCTTTAATTCATTTGTGAGTGAGAATAGGGTTGTCTGAGTAGAAGGGCTTTGCTTTAAGCAAACAGTTGTAGTGGTAATAAAGCTGAGGGTAACAACAGGTAGGATTTGGGGTTACATAGGACGGCCAGTAGATCAACATCTGATTTCCAGAAATCCTCTCACAGCTCTGCTGTTCATTCAAAGAGCTCACAAAACTGAAGGCAGACAGACAGGAGACCTGATCTAGGACATGCGTGGGGACATCAAGGCATGTCTGCTGCCCAGGGCTGCTTCTCAGTGAAGCCTAAAGATGCGCAGTTTCTCAGACACCGTGACATCTTGCTCAACTCGGCTGCCAAGCAGTCAAAGTGCTGTCAAAGTAAGTGGTGCCTGTCTGTGTAAATGAAAAGCTGCATGGTAGGGAGGACCCCCAACTTTCTTAAAGATTCTTTTAGTTTTATTTCTCTTAAACTTTGCTCCTGCATACTGAAACCCTGTCAGCCACGTGCCTGTATGGTCACGTGCAACACTGAGGGTGGCAGGGGAGACTGCTTACATCTCCTTGCTGCTACATGCATGGTGCCTTTTCTTTGGAGCAGGGGTACCTCGTTCTCATACATTTTACAGTATAAAACTACAGATCAAAGTTATGTTTGTTGATCGGATTTCTCATTTTCTCCCTGTCTGTATTTTTCCATCAAAAAACCTGTTTCATTTCCACATGCTTTCAGTCCTAGCACTTTGGTGAAGCTTGACCTTTTACCAGTCTCCCAGCAAAATGTGGTATGTTGTTGTACTACAAGTGTTATAATAAGAGAAATGACAAATCAAAGGCTACATTATAATCCCAGTGAACCAAATCCGTTCACCATAATCTCATACCTAGGATACTTGTGAGCTTGTTTCTGTGATGGGTTAGTGATTGAATCCTGGTAAATGAGTATTTTTACACAATAGTGTTTGAACAATCTGGCTTATTTGATAAGATAGGGGCACTCCTGCTAATATATTAATATAAATTAGAGCTTGTAAAACAAAATGTTGCCAGAATACAATACTATATGGAAACCAGAATATTTCTTGGAGAAAAGTCAGTTTTGACAAGTTCCTGCAGAGGAGAAGGGGGCTCATAAGAGCACGGCTAGCAGTCCGTGCTTGGTGAAATTTCATTGGGTCATGGCAGCCACATCAGACAGAAAGGAGAACAGAGCACAAACCTCTCATACCTCATATGCGAGTACTTTGGGATTTAAAAAGAAAGCCCAAAACAAGCTTTTGCTCTTCCTCAGTTTAAGAGGAAAAGATGAGTCCTGGGCCAGGGTTTTCATGCTGCAGGTCACCCACAGGCTTGCTGACATGGTCCTGTTGCCTGAAAACATGAGAGAGGTTTTGTTTAGGTTGTAGTTCAAGAAGAGTAAAAATTTGACATGTCCAAAGCTTTAGCAAAATAAAGCTTCTGTTTTCCAGTTTGTTTGACTGAAATCAACACAACACCCTTGTGCTGAGAAGACTTTGAGCACTGCTGGGTGGGTGGTGGCATTTTACAAATAAACAGCACACGCCTTGCTCCAGTCAGCTGAGGGTTTGCAGGAAGGTTGCTTGGTGCGCACGGCTGTGGACCTGTGCATGGCTTGTTGCAATGCTAATAGGTGCAGTTACTTTCAGTTTATGCTGTAGGTGTCACCTGGCTACTGGAAGCCCAAGAGGTGAGGGGCAGAGGGAGAACACCCAGGCTAGGAAACCTGGGAGTTTGTTTTTAGCGCTGTTACCAGTGACCTCTTGTGGCTCAGGTACTGCTGTGCCGGGAGAATATTTTGCTGGGGCCAGGATGGGAGACTGCCCAGAACAGTCTGCCTTGCAGCTGTCTCACCGGTCGCTCTGCCTATGTTGTTGCCCACTTCCCCCACCATCGGCTTCCCTCCAGTATCTACGTATGAATTGTCAACTTGCATGTACGTTGAATATCTCATTCTAAGCCTTGTCTAAGGAAAAGGACAAGTTACATGGAAGACGGATTTATATGCTGCGAAAATCTCGGGTTTTCATTCTCCCGGAGACTGTTTTTACCATCGGTTTCCACCTGCTCACTTCTCAGTCATTCCCTTCTGCGTGCTGGTAGTTTTTGGCCACCATAAATTCAAACCGCAGATGTTAATGGGCTTTCTTCATGAAGCCTGCCCCAGTTTCTGTAGAAAATTTCTGGAAACCCACAAGATTTTGTTGAGGGGAATGTCACAAAACCCATGATTTCTTGGACATGTGCCTGGAATTTGCATTCATGTGAAGTTACTGCAGGAAGTTGGCAAAGATAGGAGCGCATGTTGTAAGATATCTAGGGTAGAGAGTATATCAAATGCATAAAACGCCTGCATGACAAAATTGAGAACAGCATTGGCAAATCTGACAGGTCCACCCTTCTTTGAGAAGTGTGGGCCTTGAGCTCATACCCCACTGACCTACCCTAATCAATCACCACCCAGTGAGCAGATAAGATATGAGCAGATTGGAGGAGGAGGCAGGGGGTGCTCCAGAAAATATCTGGAGAGACGTCCTGGGAGCTGCGCTCAGTGCCAGATGCCCGTGCGCTGGCAGAGGGATGACTGAGTTTATCGACTGCATTTTCTGGTCAATCCAAGGAGGAGTCTGAGTAGACTGTGGGCAGTAATTGCTGTATCTAGTAACAGGAAGCACTCAGGAACTTCTGGTAGACTGCGAGCAAAGCGGTTGTCACAGACCAGGGGGTCTGCGATCAAATGAGGAGGAGCCAGGGGTAAAAAGGGAGAAACAGCTCTTTTTCCTTCCTTGCACATTGTCAAAGGAAATGGATGAAAAGCACAGGGTGATTTGCTTTAGCTTATCATTCCTCTTAAGTTCTAAGTAGCCAACTATTACAGTATTAGCCTTCATAATCCACGTTGCTGAGACTGCTGCTCTGCCTGCTGGTAGCATGCCTGCAAACCAAGCGGGCCCTGGGCCCACCCTATTTTCTCTTACTCGCAGGTGTCACACAGCACATGGCTTACTGCTGTATGCTCCTTAATAGAATGGGAGCAAACTCTTCACACTGCCTCATAGACGTAGGTTTCCTCTGTTTTCCTGTTCTGCTGAAGAGACTTTGGACCAGCTCCCAAGGCTTTGGGGTTACGTCAGGGAGCACAAACAAGATCTGAAAAATCTGGGCAAAACAGCACATTAAAAAGTCCTCCTGAACATCATGAAGCTGAAAAACAGGCAAAACAACTGATTGACTCAAGAGATTTTATTGCTGTACTTCCAAGAGGTGGTTTGATCTGCTTGGAGCTCTGCCCAGGGATAGGCCCCCGACCAGGGATCTGGGCACTCTCAGGCCTGTTACAGGCACGCCATTGTAAGGAGTGAAATCACCAACCTGCCAGCAGGGAACTCGGAGGTAAGCATACAGTAGGTATCTCTGACACCTGACCTTCTTTCTGGGAGGCATTGCTAGAAGAATCACAGAACTGCTTGAACTCTTTAGTACTGTTTATATCCCAAAAGACAGAGGAGCAGGTTTCCATGTACCTATGTTAAAGGAGTTTTATCAAATTTGAAGAAATCGAGGCCATTCAAGTGACATTTTATCATCCTTAGACATATAGACCAGTGCAGCAAATGAACCAGTCCCTCAGAGGAATGCTACAAAAGTATCTGCAGACAGATCCCCG
The DNA here is from genome assembly GCA_013397275.1 of Burhinus bistriatus. Taxonomy (NCBI): domain Eukaryota; kingdom Metazoa; phylum Chordata; class Aves; order Charadriiformes; family Burhinidae; genus Burhinus; species Burhinus bistriatus. The sequence goes on from VYXH01001653.1 coordinate 72,274, forward strand.
GCACTCAGGTAAGTTGCTGCTTCATCTTTTATTAGCATTCTCTAAATCCTCCAGACTTCACTGAGATTTCCTCTACTTGCATGTACACAATAGCTTCATGACACATCAGCTATGACTAAGAAAACTTGATCAAGAGGACTGAACTTTAGATCCTTCCAGTATCATGGATTGATCACAAAGAGGAGAGGAAAGCCTGCAGACATTTCTCACCTCACCACAGATAATCTAGATTTGAGGTAAATTAGGTGACTCTGAGGAGAAATGAGCCTGGCAACACATGGGGCAATGTAGTGCGATTACTGTCACCTTTTACAAAATGGTAAATAACATTTATAGTGGCAGGTCAGTCGGGTCAGTGAGTTGTGATATTGACCTGTCAGATAAATGGAAAAATGTCTTTCATGTACAGTTGTTAAAAGTACTGTTGAAAGAAAAGACTGGAAGCTAGCATTGACTATATTCCCTGAATCAAAGTCAGAAGAGGAAGTGTCCCCCAGATTAAAACGTGCTCAATGCAGCAGACTTAAAGAAGGGTGCAACTGGTATCTGAACTTTGCTCAAATATCTTACTCTGGACTTCTTTGCTAAGCGAGGAAGAGTGGGCTGGTATTAACCATCACGTTACTGATGCTGATTACCATGTGCTTTCTGAAAAGCTGCACAGCAGCGGAATCCCAAAGTGAAGCACCAGATAAAACTTGGTCTCATCAACTTGATAGAAAAATTTGATACTGGAAGTCACTGAGTCATGTAATACTCTGTAGGGTAGCCATAGGTGTCATCCCAAAATGGAATGGGGAAAATTTGGCTTAAGAGTCTAGGAAATTCAGGTCACTTCAGAGTGTGCTGGCTAAAGTCCCAAGTACGTGTGTCCCAAACACTTATTAAATGACAGAAAATACCATTTTGTATTGCTGGATTTCACAAAAGAGCTGTTGAGGGCATCTGTGCTCAAATCCAATTGCTTCAGTGACCTGCTTCTCACATCCAAAGCAGGCAGCATGCTTGGGTGATGGTATTCCAGTATTCCTCTAGAAGGTCACTGAAAGAGTTGCTTGAGGCATTTAGAAGTTTCTACATGACGAGATATAACAAACTACCGCAACTACTAACCTCCAGCTGTGTGCCAGTTTGCTTGAGGATGATGTCCCTAGGGTATCCAGTGAGGGAATGGAAAAGTTGATTTGAATTTTTCCAAGAATGTAGATGATTCAAAAAAAAAAAAAAA
>VYXH01001653.1:78554-102687 GCA_013397275.1 Burhinus bistriatus
CCTCCCTGCCCATGGCAGGGGGATTGGAACGAGATAATCTGCAAGGTTGCTTCCAACTCTAACCATTCTATGATTCTATGACCTTGTTACACCTACTGAAGTAATTCAAGCATTTTCAGCACTAGTTGGAGGAAGCATATGTAAACTGTTCATCTTCAGAGATCTTCCTACTGATGAGAAAGTATTTGCAGTGGCTCAGCCTCTGCAGTGGTTCATGCTTTTGAATTATTCTTGTCTGTCTAGACAGCGCTCTATAGTCTTTTAGCAACACAAATCAAGAGAACAAAAATCAGTTTGTGCTGATCTTAAAAAAAGTGGTCCTCCATTTCCCATGTATCTTTATTGGTTTCCAGAGACTTGCTTCAGACCTTCAAATCTGAAATATGATTATAATAAACTTTTAAATGTCCAGTTTGCTTGTGGTACTTTATATCTTCACACCAGTTTTACGTTAAATTTCACTCAAGTCCTTTAAGTCAAGAGTCAGTCTTTGGAGAGAAGAGGAAGAAGAAACAATGGTTTTTCATGCTACAAAATAGTACATATTCCAAATAACCCAAGTCTATAAAAAAAAGCTCCCAAGTGATGGTGGGGAACAGATACAGACCCTCTGATGCATGCTTCAGGATTTCAGTGAAAGCTCTAGCTCTCAAGGCAACAGGGTAAGTTATGGATCCTTTCCTGGCTGCATAAACTTAATGCACATGGAACAGCTGATCACTGGTACCTCGCCAAGATCTGTGCTGTTCTACACACTGTCTTAAAAACCCCATCTAAATTACCATTATCTTTGCAACAGGCTCCCTCAGCCTCTGACCTCAGGAGTTCTTCACAACCACAGGAAATTGCCCCTGCTTCTGTAAGTGAGAGGGCGAACATTGGACAACACTAATTTTTCCAGTGATGTTGCTCATGGGTCAGTTGAAGATTGCCTCACAGAGATATCTATTCCAGCAGAGTTCTCTGGTGTGCTACAGACTTGCTCTACAGAGCTCACAGGAAAGCCGCTAAGCTTGGTAGAAGGATAAAGTAGTGGTGCAGCTTTCTAGGACAAGCTGCAGACTGGACACATCATCTTAAGCATCAACTATCAGCTGGGAAACAGTAGGCATCAGGTAAATGGGTACCCGGTAGTTTTTTCCCTGCCATAGACAGACACTACCACCAGTCCAAATTCTGCCCCAGAACTTGTGATATAGAGTTACATTTTTCTGAACTGCTTCTGTATTAATGTCTTTTGGCTTCTCTGCTTTCTTTCATTGTGTTGATTTAAAAAATACCCAGATGCTGCCTCTTCATCTCTTTAGCGAATGAGGATACAGATTTTGTATAAATTAATTTGACAACAAATTAATCTCTTTTGAAGAATTCTGTTTCAAGTTCTTCAAAACCCTTTCTGCTTGTTTCTGTCTCCCAATATGATCAAAGTACCAAACAACTAACATTGTCCCGGAACATTTTTTGTAACTTCAGCTTACATCTGTCTCAAGAAGCAGCAGATGAATGGTCTGTTACTATTTACTCTGCTCTGTGTTGCATTTCAATGGCATCATTAGAAAGTGGCAATGGCTGAAAACAAATCTTTAATTCAGTGATGCATACTGCATCCTCAAACACCAGATTTTGTAGCACATACCTGAAATGATCACAAAGTCAGGCTAACTTACTTTCAGCAACCTTTGGTCCTTGATATAAAACTCAAACACAAGAAACACAATGCTGCCTTCAGAAATTAGGATTCAGGGAGCAGGGAGGGTTCTAAGCCGTAGAGTGTGTTAGAAAACAGACCACTGACTTTAAACATTTAATATGACCTTAACTGTTGTAAGTAAATTATTGCATTTCAGGTGATGGGACATGTAAGAGCTGAATTCAGTAAGGCGGGTTTTGCCTCAGTAAACTAGCATAGTAATTTGAAGATTATCCACATGGACTGTCTAAGAACGATACTAAAGGCAGTTCAAGAAACGCCCCATTTTCTTTTCTAGAAAACAGGGATTAAGCATTTGATTTTTGATGAAGCAGATAGAAATTTTACTGGCTTAGTTTGAAAAAGCCTCAAATAAATCAGAACAATTTCCACCCCCTAACAGCACAGCACTTCTAACTAGAACACAGATGATTTTCAATAGAAAGGCACACACGTAATTCAACCGGAAGCACACAAGACAGAATATCCTTTAATGTGCAGTCAAGAGACACCATGAGCTTGACAACTTTCATTTTGCTATTCTTCTTAAAAATCTATTTTTCTTATTGTTACAAACCTGAATGCAGCTGTCCTTGGAAAGAATCTTACATTTATCCAAGAGTCTGTAGTGACACACACATTGGAGAAAAGTAAGTGGAGTAACTAAGTTTGTATAACTAGTAAGTTATTGTACCATCTTACTCAGGCTGTAATTCCTTCTAGCTCTAAGACTTTTGCTTTGTTTTTTGGTGTTTTTTTTGTTTGTTTGTTTGTTTTTTTAAATCAAAACTTCACTGCTAGAGTTAGGCAAAAAGTAATTTATTGCCTGAAAGTTTTCACAGTGATTTGTATTTCACAAGATGAGTAGACAGTAGCATGAGGAAAACCAAAGTTGGGGGAAAATAAAAAAGCAGTAATTTTGGTCCTAGAAACAAATTACAGCATTAGCTAGCTGCCTTGCGATGTAAATGTGCCTCCTTCAGGACACTCTAGGAAGGACTTCACAGGCAATCTTTGGGGCCAGCTTGTGCTTCTGTCACTATTCTTCCCTTGCAGCACCTAGACCCGTCTGCAGAAGAACACATGGTCTTCCAGCAGCAGCTAATTCCACAGATGTGAACATAACATAACATTTTTTAATCAAGTGCTGCAATTAACTTGTAGGATGTTGAACCCATGGCAGCAGAAGATACTACATTAAGAGTATTTATGCATACAAATTCTGCCTCCAAAGCTTGACAGAGAAAACGGTGAGTTGGAAGAGCCATTCTCTCCATGTTCTGTGACACAAGAATTTTAACCTTGTGAGCTTTGTTTATGCAGGACAAAGACTCATGTAACAGACACATGAACATTCTTGCTTCTCTAGCCTCTTACTACAGGTCCTTTTTTGCTTGCACTGTGAAATTACATCATATTAATCAACAGCATGCATGCAGCTTGACTGCGATAAAAGTCTGAGCTAGTAAAAATAGCTGGCTGATAAAATGTGAAGCAGGACAGTCTCTGTCTATTAGGAGTCCTGTTAAACAATTGTTCTAATGACAGCTAGAGAGAAAAACTTGGTGGCTTTGGATTTTATTTTTCCGCTCTAGGATCCTCCAGTTCACACAAAATAAAACATCGCTGTTCAGTCAACCACAGTATTTCATAGGGCTAATACATTTGTTCTATGGTTTTAACACTTAAACAGTTCAGAATTATATCTGCAAATGACTATTTGTGCAATGCCTCCATCTTATACAGTTCTGGTCAATCAAGTGCTGCATTCTTTGGCAAGTGTTCTTTTAAAAAGCTTTACCTGCATCTATTTCTTTCCAGGTAATAAAAATACAGAAATCCGGTTCAATATATTTTTAAAACTAGAATGGTAGAGTGTTCTAGACTTCTTTTAATCTCTAAAATACTTAGTGTGATTTTCATTTATCCCCAATCTTTCACAAGAGCTTTTCATTTATCCCCAATCTTTCACATGAGCTATTTGTTTATCCCCAAGCTTTCACAGGAGTTATTTTTTTGTCCATTTTTTTTTTTGTCCTTTTTTTTTTTTTTAAGTATCACAGACTGCTGTGTTGGATTGAATCTGTCAAAGTTGCTACTAGGGAAGTTAGCAACAAAAACTGAAAACGCGATTGTATCTCAAATACTTTTCTTACCATCACAGTAAGGAAGTATCCCTCAGTAGGGTATAATACTTGGCTGCAGTTAGTTGAGCAATCTGAAGGAAGTACTTATTTTTTAACTCTGCAGGGAAGCTTGAAAGTGGCTCAATTTATTTTTTAGTTCTCTTTAATTCACAGGAAGAAGCAATACATTTTTAAAATGTTTATTCAGCTTCAGATAGCTCTTCTAAAAGTAACTCTGGTATATTTGATATATATCTTCCCTCATTCCATCAAACACACTTAAGCTTTGAGGTAATTTAGGACAAAATACGAAAACATTTTTAAAAAATAAAAGCAAGAGATCAGTAAAAAAAAAATTAGGCAGGATAAATAGAAAAATATTCTGTCTTCCTTTCACTATGAATAATTTCAGCATAATGCATTTCAAAAAGCAAAATAATCAAGTCACTAAGTCCAAAGTTAAGTGTATTTCTCAAGGAAAACTGACTTCAGCAAGCATTTCACCTGAGTTTACATTTCAGGGATTGGGCCCATAGCAATAGAGAAGACAAAGCATCCAGGGCAGACCATCCCATGTCATTCTACCCCTTATTTAGAGGGGTACAGGAAGGAATGGGGGGGGGGAAATTTGCCAAAAAAAGTTAAAAAATAATATCAAACCTTGTCTTGCTGGCTCCATGTGGGCAACAGATGGTGACCCTCTATAGCAGCATCTCCATTCATGCCTGTCAGCCAGTACTGACTCTGCCAGTATTACCTTATCTGCACAAAGGAACCTATATCCAGAGAGATTTTGGGAAATGTTAGCAACGGTATCCTGCTGTCCCAGAGGGACCTTTCAGTTTGATGAGTGTATTCCAGAGACACAAGGCACTTGCTGGGAAGGCTTGAGATGAAACCTGTGAGTTTAGAAGATGGTCCTCTGCCCATTCAATGATAAGGGTATGCCACACTTTCTCTGTGAGATAATTCCAAAGGAACTCTGATTTAAAATGTGGCATCTTCTGGCACACATGAAGATTATTCCTTTGGAAAGCATGATCTCACCTTCTCATTTATATGCTATATTGGAAGACTGCAATACTCAAGGTAAGATATTTTTACAGTTGTAAAGATATATTTTGGGAATGACACAGGCAACACAAGTTATAGTTCTTTAGGCTGAATGAAAAAAGCTAATCGGAGTCTTCATCGTCGAGGTATTCCTCTGCATTACTTAACGTTCGGACTGTACCTGGAAAGAAACAAAGCTCTCTCTTAATCCAGGATAAAAATCAGAAAAAGCCTCACATTTGCAATGCTTGCAAACCAGCATCTGAGAAACCGATTCCTCTATCATTTAGAGATGTTAGGGCTACACAGATGGGGCTAAGGCAATAATCACATCTCCTACATGTAAGATTTAGTCTGTTTGTGACCTTCAAGAGCCATCTTCTGGCTCCTTGGAACCTGTACAGCAGAGCTGGAAGTCTTTAATTCTATTTTCTGTACATATTACCTTTAAATCGCAAAGAAAAGGATGGGTGAGCTGGTGGAAGAGCCTCTATGTCTTTATCCTGAGTGCCTAGCTGGCTGCCATTCTCTGCTTAAAATCAAACACATTCCATCTATTCTCTCCCCTTCCTCTTTTCTCACCTAGGTTTTTTGCTGAATAAATATTTTTTAGATCTACTTCTGCGCTTTTGCTTTTGAAAGACACCAAGCAGAAAACAGGAGTATTAGAGTATCTTCACGAGATGTGCAGCAGTGCTTGGAGAACTACATCTACCTTTGGGACTGTACAAAGATAAAGATCACGGGCTTTTTGTGATAGATGATTATTTACCTACAGATTTTCAAATATATGGAAATAGGAATAAGGATTATATATATAATGTCATTACATTGTACTACTGAGAGCCAGGAACCACCACGATACTAGTCAGTCATAGCTTTGCAATAATATATTAAAACAAAGTATTAAAAATACCATGTGCAAACGTAACAAGACTGACATAATTTACAGAAGTGATAACCATGTTATCCTAGACTTCTGGAAGACAAAAAAATGAGCAAATTTAAAACTGATGTGCTCAACTGTTTGGATAAAAGAAATCCAAAAGAAAAAAAAATATTATTTTTTTTTCTTTTCAGTCGGACAAGCAGCAAAGAAAGAAAGAAAAGGAAAGAAAGAAATTGTCGAGCCCTGTGCTCAAGAGGTCATACTTCAAGAAAGGACAAATCCTATTTCTTCTGTATAACAATTGTTCCCTTGTTCAGGAGCACATATGACACTATCTTTTTGCATTTCTATGACAAGACTTAAATAACACTCATTTCTTAGAATATACTTCATCAATCATGACATTAGAATCTGTGTGTATACACATAAAACACAAAACTGAACATTTAAAATAGAGGCAAAGTAAGCTTCCTTGGATAAAACAAAATGTTTTATAGACTGACTATGACAGAAGCCACATCTAAATAGGAAGAGATGTGAAACTCGGGACAGGAAGACTACTGATGTAGGACTGAATCTCTGAAAAAGAGCAATCATTTCACTCACAGACATTGGAAATACTGAAGTGGAGAATCAATAGACACAGAGGAATGAAATGAATAAAAATAACCAAAAAAATACAAAATACAAGGGAAGTATCCAGATCAGTGGTGTCAAGAGAGATTACAAAAGGGCAAATTAAGACAGAAAAACAAACAAGGAAGCTAATATCGAAATTGCAGTTAGACTGAGAACATAATTTCTTACACCAAGGCAAACAAAAAAAGATAGTATGCAAGAGTACCAGAGATTGGTGATAGATGAAGTGACTAAGGATGAAAAATCAGTCAGTCATGAAACAAAATTAATTTAGAGGTAATGAAGCAAATGCACCACAAGTAAATAAGTTACCTAGTTTCAGAAAATGAAATATTAATACAATTATTAGGAACATTAGAACAGCGAATACTCCTGCACCAGTGTCCTGGTTTGAGTGACACAGGACTAATTTCTTTTCTAATGCTTGGGAAAACTGTACTTTTAGAAGACTCTAGTGTCTCAACTTGTGAAAATATTTACTTTATAGTCAGCTATGGTGTGCGGGTGTCAAGTCTCAGTGTTTTCGAGTTTGCCAGGTGCAGGCATGAGAAGGAGCAAGACCTGGGCACTTGACCCAAGCTGGCCAAGAGGGTTATTTCATACCATGAATGTCACATTCAATATAGACTAGAAAGTTTGCTGCGAAGCTATCTCTCCCTTGATGGCGGCGATCCTGAGAACTTCTTGACCGAGTGCCAGACCCCTAAGGCCTTCCCTTCCTCCTGATATATTTGGCTGAGTATAATCCTTGTATATTTTATATTGATATTGGGGTCACTATTGGTTCTTTAGTGTTATTACTGTTAATTATTTTGTCTTATTCTATTAAATCTCTTTATATTTCAACCCCCGGGTTTCTTTGTTTTCTTCCTGATTCCCCTTCCCAGGTGGGGAGGGGTCATCGGGTGACAGAATAATTGTCTAAATGACAGTAAATTGTTGTGGGTTTCTCAAACCGTAACAACCAGGTGCTTACAATTGACAGGCAAAGATTAAATAAGTGCTCCTAACACGGATTAACTAACATTAGAAAAAAATGTAGACATATATACATTTTTCATGTAATTCACCTAGGGTTTCCACTCTAACTTCAGCCTCCTGAAAGTGATACTGAAAAATTTAGTCTTTGTTCAGCTTTTTAAAACAGCCTTTTATCTCCAACTCTTTTTATATGGACACTGTGCTATTAGGAGAGATGAACACAAGTGGGAGGCAGTGAAAGTATTTTGATAAACACCTGAAAGCATTCTTTCTTTATTTCTCTATTAAAGAGTCACTCAAAGAGACACAGGAATAAGAAATCTGAAAAAAATAGCAGTAAGAAAATAAAAGGGGAGCATCTGTTGGTGTTTGTTTGGCTTAGTTTGGAGGGACAGGCATAAAGGGGAACATACCACATTGTTTTACTCTCGTACCTTGTCCCTTGTGGTATACCGCTTTTAAAGTAGTTTCCATCCTTGCTTTCTGTCTCTCCACTCTGAAGAGCCTGTCTTCCATTTCCTTCCTTTACTACTGCCGCATCTTTTGAACTCTTTTGCCTCTTGCTGACACAAGACGGTATTTTGTGTGGAGTCAGCAGCACTGAATGTTTATAAACCACAGGTCTCTATCACTGCTCTCCCGAAATAACCCTCTCAAGCGATCCCTTCCAAACACAACTCTTAGCCTATGTAGCTCCCAGTTGTTTTTTACGGCTATCAACATATTGGTATTTGGTCGAAATATTAAGCATCCTCTAAAAAGGAAAAATGTATCAGAATAGCAAAATCAGAAATACCTGCACTCTGTTTCTTCTTAAGCAGGGAAGCACAAGCTGCATTGGTTGCCATGTCTAAAGCCAGTTTCTTCTCATTGTTCTTCAGATCTACTCTTGCGCCTTTATAATAGAAAATTTTCATCATGAATCACTGTCCCAGCTATTTCTTGAGCAATTGTATTAGGATATGCATTTCAGTAATGGACAAGGGAATCTCATCTGTGGACTGCTCTGAAGCAGACTAAAAGCTATGGATGCTCTTCCATAAGCTACAGTTGGCTAGGGAACTTGCTGACTGCTCTCCCTTTCCAGGAAGCAGATATCATTGCTGTTCTGGGGTTAAGTGCCTAATTTTGTCTGCAAAGCAGGACGAAATTTCTCTTGAGCGGGTGAGATGTCTACTTTCCAAACAGCTGCCAGAATTTTCTGCAAGGCTTATAAAGTCAGGCAAGTAAGCTGGCTAAGGACTGTACCTGGGTTATAGGAAAACAGTTAAAAAAATACAGATTAATAAACATTCAGGAATCTAGTCCACCACACAGATTGTTGAAACCTTGGTGAAGATCTTTACCCTTTGCCAGCAGCATCTCTACAATATCTGCATAACCTTTCCATGCAGCAGCATGCAAAGCTGTGTCTCCCAATTTGTTCTGTGGAGTTAGAGGGAAAAGCAACAGGATTACAACACAGCAAAAAAAACTTTCAGCTTGTACCAAGGATGAGTAACATCACACCTCTACTGTAAGGGCATGTTGGTTTAACCTACCTGTTGGTTTAACTCCAGGTTTGCCTGGGTAAACAGAACATCCACTATATCTGCAGAAAATAGGGGAGGGGGGGTGGAAAATAAAGAGGAAAATTTTAGTGGAAGCAAAATATGCTTTTTTGCATTCATGGTATAAATTTTGGTTAAGATTCAATGAAAGAGTGATCCAAACAGCTAATGAAAATCTGTAGCAGTCAGACTGTATTGAGCAAACAACCATTAGTCACAAAGAAATTCTACTGCATAAAATACCCAAAACAATACAAGACTTTTTTTTGGTCTGTCCTTCCCACTCTGTTTCTAACAGTTACACTGATTAGAATGCCTCCTTCAACAGCAACAACAAAACACACAGCACTTGACAGACCTGAACCTCCCTTCTAGATTTAACTTTTCTTATAAAAAAAACTAGAATGACATTAAAAAAATCCCGGCTTTAATATTTAGTACGGTAATTTTAGCAGTCAGTCCACAAGCAAAACAAGAAAATCAGAGAACAGTCATTTCAAATTAATTATTGCTCTGATACCTTTGTGGCCTCCATGGCATGCCCAGTATAGAGCTGTGTTTCCAGCTTTGTCTAAGCCATTGACCCCAACTCGATTATCCAAACACTCTCTCAACCAGCTTAGGTTGCCTGAAAGACAAATTCAGTTTTGATGTTGTGGGGTTTTTTTATTTTAAAAGTTAACACAACCATTAAAGGCACATAGTTCTTTCTGAAGGGTATCACTCCTCCTATGAACTTACGAGGAGAAAAAGTGATTAGCAGCAGCACTTATAATTCATAAAACAACGAGTCCAAGTCACACCAAACATGCTTTCTTCCACTCCCAGAAGACCTTTAGATCACTATGTAATTAAACAGATGGTACCAACTCTTTTTCTGTGTATACAATCAGAGAGTAGCAATTCTACCAAGCTGTAAACTAGCTCAGCTTCTGAAAGCTGCAACACTTACCAGGTAACTTGTTCAAGATAGCAGACAACCAAAACAGACAGGGCATCTTCATTCTAAATATATTATTATTTTGGCAGAAAACAAACAAATCACCCTTCAGCATTACACAACTAAAACCCAAACCACACTTACCACGTTTGGCAGCTTCATGCAGTGGGTTATCAATAGACTCAGCTTGCTCTGCCACTGAAATGAAACAAAGAGTAAATTCTAACTACTTTTGAAAGATATTTGACACCTGTGTAGAAATGGAACTTTGATTTGTTCCAGAAGAACCAGTAATACATATTTGATTCTAATGTGAAAGGGGATTTGTGAGCGATGGGCTAGTCAGATGCATTTCAATTTCCTGTGTATGGTAAAGCAGTTCAGAGAAGAGCTTGTGAAAACTTCAAACAGCACCATCAAATTGATCAGTGGTTGCATGCCACTGGGAATCTGGCAATATTTTATCTCTGTTGTTACTTCCTTTTCTACACTTGTAAGATGGTTTTGAGCAGCTGCGTGTGGCTCGGCTTTCAGCCTACAGCTTGCCATCTATAGTTATGAGACAATTATTTCCAAGGGGTCTGGGAAGGGTAACTGGAAAAAAAAAAAAAAAAAAAATCTGTCAATAGGCTTGCCATTTGTTTTACGGAGGTTTTTTTTTTTCCCCTGGAAAACTTGCAGGAGGTCTGCAAATTCAAACTTCTTAAACAATGTACGTAGCGATGGGCAGACTGAAGTTCAGGCTCCTGTAGACCTTTTCTTTATCTGACAAGCTTTAGGTTTTATTAGAGAGGAGCAGCAAACAGCTCCTGGTCACTGTGCTGTTGCAACAGCAAAAAGAAACTGAACAGCACTATGAAACAGTTAGAAGTGGGAGCATGATGTGGAAATTCTCTTGTAAAAACTTCTTTTTTTAGGTGGAAAACCCTGTGACTACTAAGGGTACAGGCAAGTAAGTGTACAGCCTGAGATGAGTAGGCTCTCTAAGCCCTTGCACTATGGCTTGTTATAGGAGGCAGAGAAAATGTGAACGGGTGGTCCTCGGATCAAACTGTTACTGTAATCAGATGCAATGCAGGCAAATATAACGTATGTCAGTTACCAGAAATAAGCTTCAAGATTGTTGTGGCCTATCCAGATCTTTTCTCACTTTGGTGTGTATTTCTCCCATAATGCTTGTATTTGCAAGATTTCACATGCTTATCCCTCTAGCTGTGAGTAAAATAAAACGCAGTTTTTAAAATATGTGCAGTGAACAGAATACTAAAGCAGTGTGGGAGAAGCTAGTCCCAGAGCAGAAAGCCATTACACAAGCAGGACATGCTAACAGTCATATTGAACAGTGTTTGCTGTGCGCAGCAGAAAGCATTAACATTAGCAACAACTCAAAAGCCTGAAAATAACTTTGTCTTTAGAAAATCCTTGTCAGAAGTTCAGTAATAAGTATTTTTAATGCTGCTAACACCGAGTCTCTCTTCATTGGCTTTTCCATTCACAGTCTTTTCAAATGTACTCCTTCAAGCCCAGCAGATGGAGCACAAGCACCCACTAGAGGCTCTGTAGTTTCAGCCCTGTCTCCAGCTTTTGCAAAAAGGTTGTAGAAGAGCACAAGAGATCAGTGTTTCAATGTTTAAGACAGAACCTAGGCAGTCCTAATGGTGGCAACTAGCCCTCTGGGGATTCTGCAGTTTGTCTAAATCAGAAGACGTGTTCCTGGTACCCTTAATTCTTAGGGTCTGCAGAGGCTTCTGTTCCGCTTACACATGAAATTTTTGTAAATGTGCCGACCCCACCCCACCCTCCCCCACCCAGCCTAAACTGGAATTTAAACCATTGTTCAGATAACTTTTCAGTAAAGCACTCTGGAAGCAACTTTTCCAAATGATCTCAGTGGGAACACAAACTGAATTAGTAAGTTGTTGGTTTTATTTTAAATATAACACACTTCAATATTCAAAAGAAATTTCAGTGTAGTAAGCATGTAAGAGTGACCACCTCTGATAGATGGCAAGAGTAGAATCAGTCTGGAAGTCACAAACTAAAGTGAAAATTGATGCCATGGTCTCAATAACTGCACCATAGGCTTCCATTCATGTATTTCTACTAACTACAAGTCAGGACAGGGAACCATCGCATTGCTACCACAATGTCTCCCAGTGAAGAATGCACAACATGAAGCTACCACAGTTACTAGTGTATTAGCAGTTTTGACACAATCTGCCATGTGACACTGCTACTCTGCCTACATTTCCTGGGAGGACTTGGAAGAATTGTGCTGTGTTGCCCGTACTCATGGCTTTTCCAAGTGATTTTAGTTCAATCTTAAAAAGCAATTTCTATTCAGTCCAAACAGGTATCAGATATTCAATGTGGTGCAATCCCCAAGAAAACAATGTTTTCTATGGCTGAATATATTCATTAAAAAGCAACAAATAGCAAACAGAACAGCCCTATTTCTTAAGTGGAAAAAAAAATAATCGAAGGAGGTCTACAGAATTGCTCACAATCTGCGTTAGCTTCCTGTCCATATGTAGGTGTACTTAACAATTCCAGTATTGCATTGATTACCTATCTCTGTAAGAAGACACGCCATGCTGCGTCAGACTTTTTGATCTCAATGCTACTAAAGGCTGCATCTGTCCATCCTTAGGTCTACCTAAGAAAAAGGCAATGTACAGACTGAAGGACTATAGCCAAGATACTGCTAATGAGAAGATCTTAAAAACTGCAATACGTTCATTGAGGGTATCAAGAATACAAGTTTATCAGTTTCATGTGCTGTTTGTAAAACCAAGCTTCAGATCCAAGCGTTCTTCCCCTCAAAACTGAGAGCATCTATTGCTGTTACCTGCACAACCAGAAACATGAACACTTGGCAAACTCAAGCTATCTTTAGGTTATAAAAACATAAGACAGCCCATCTACTGCTGATTTTCAGTGGTGACCGATATTGCCAGTGTATTCTGAAATACTCTGGTAGAGGACTGCTCAGGACTGCGATCAGTTTTTGAAAATAAGTGTATCAGTTGTTATTATTTAGTGATTTCCTTTGATTGTGAATGATCTTACCAAATGAAAATATTCTAGACATTACCATAGTTGCTTGGAATTAGTCCAGTTCTCCCTTTGCAAGTTCCTTTCCACCAGTTGGTATCACTCTGCAGAGAAAAGAGAAAATATTTTAAAAGGGATATGCTGCATCTCAGAAGTATTGAGTCTGTATGGGATGTCTTAGACTCACCATGTCTGAGATGTAAATGATATCTCCTTCTTCGAAGTACAGTTCATCTGGCTTTAAAAAAATAAAAAAAAATAAGAAAAGGAAGAGTAAACAAAAATCTGAATGTGTGTACTTATGTAAAACAAATACCTGGATAAAGCAAAGTGCATTCAGTTCTTCTTTCAAAGGAACAGTCACGCAAATTCTTTAACAAGTAGGCAACATTCTGACAGCTTTCATACTGCAGTTTGATTTGCCTACAGCTAACTTTTTGGATTCCTTCCTGACAACTAAAGAAAAAGCCCGTGGCCTTTCTAATAGAGCACTGTGCAACAAAAGCAGTGAGATGTATCTTGTGTTTGCTAACTTCATCCCTGTTTTGGTTGGTCCCACTTCATCAAATCTCTTAGTTCTCAATTATCTTTGTTGCCTTGGAAAGAAAAGAAAAAAAAATCACTTAGACTACTGATCTTAGATTGTAGGTAACTGAAACGAGAGAAGAAAGCATGCTGCTTTTAAAAAGAGCTGAAGTTGAAAAAAGGGAATGATGATTAATCAGGTAGTTTTAGTCACATTAAGAACTGATATCCATCACAGGCTTTTTCATTGAAAATGTAGTACTGTAAGCCTAATAGGCCAACCCTAGCAGAACTGAAGAACTGTTATTATAGATAAGATTAAAATTAAGCTTCTCAAAACCCTAAAATCTATATGTACTTACCGTTCTGGGCTCAAATGTATACAGGGCCCTGAACACTTTAACCTGCCCTAAAAAAGAAAAAATATACAGTATCAGTAGCATGCCTTCTAAACACAGTATACACATACAGGCCCCAAATCCAAATAAATTCCTTTCCTTAACCATTAAAGCTGCTTGCTGAATGTATTTGTGCTATGCCTCTGTCAACAAAAATCATGATGAAAATTCTCAACCCAGCAGCATGGGTTTTGAAGGAATGGGCTAAATGTAAGCTGCCTCTTGTGCACACCTAATACAGTCTTCCTAGCTCACCATGCAAGTCAACTAAAGTGTTGCCATCAGTTTGTGAGGCAAAGTGTAGTTTCAGTCATATACAGCCACACACACTCACACATGTTGTATATGTTTTTATTAATAATATCAGATTTGTCAAAGGATTCAGACTTAGGGAAAGAATAAAAAACCAAAACAATGGCCAATGTCTGCAACGTTCTCATACTTACTTGTAGTCTTTACTAATTAGGATAATAACGCAGTAGCACAGAAATCACTGCATTTAAGAAAAATGACAAATGGTCACCAAGTCCTATTTATGGAATGTACAACCAACATGGTGTTCTGTTCAGGTGCTCATAACAAACTATAGTGTTTACAATTCCACTAAGTGGGCAACGTTTAGTTTAATAGGGCAGGTTTGAAGAGACCGTCAGCAGCATCCAAGCCAAGAAAGATAACCTTAATACAGACAAGTACAAATTTAATTGTACAAACTGCAAAAGAAGTACCCCATGACCATTTTTTAAAATTTCAACAGAGGTACGTTTCAAGATCATCGAGCAGAAAGTATAAGGTCAGTAAAGCAGAAGAAAAATATCTGAATTTTATTAGCTGCAGTCCACTGAACTCAATAGAGAAATGTATTATGCAGACTGTTCTCTACTGTTTACTTTTAAATATCAGAAGTCTTAAGTATGTAGGTTTTGATTACTTTTCAATAGCTTAAGTATGTAGCTGTATTTCAGATTCTTACACTATACTTTACATGTTTATATAGATTAAATTGTGATTGAAGCAGTATTTGGTTCATCTGGATAATGCATTAGTTAGACCACAGTTAGCCCAGGCTATTTTGCATCCTCAGAGAAACTGATGAACTTACTGCCAAAGGTTAATACCGTACAACGAAGTGTGCATTCACAAAATCTTGTGTAGTGGATTATATAGAGAGAACTGAGCAATGTGAGAGTAGGTTTCCTTATGTCTCAACAATAAGCCTTTACCTTTCTGTAATGAAGAACCATTACCAGAAATTTTTTTGCCTGTTTTTTTGCTAGAGGTAGTCTTTCTAACCCCAGTACCTAAAAGCCTACCCACAACAGTGATCATTTTAGAAAGTTAACTTAGGGGCTTTAGAAATGTCAGTCTAAACATATATATGCTTACAGGCTTGAGAAAGGAGGATGGTACTCAACTGTATAAGCTGCCATTTTGCAGCATACAGTCTTGGCGTGGCTCTTAAAAGATGTTTTCAAACACCTCTGGGTATTCCCTAGCAAGAGCCATGCCACAGCACATGTTTATGAAGTGGTATTTACCAAGGCATAACTACTAAGGAAAACACTTCTGTAGTTCTCTGTCTCAGGCTTCTTTGGAGCTAACTGTACGTAAAAGTGTAACTATAAAATTAGTCCATGTAAACTTTCTAGATTGCCAAATGCATGTAGACACTGTATATTTGATTTTTCTTCCAATTTGTAACTGTAACCCATGCTCCTCCCAGATCTCATTTTTTAATAGCACCATAGAATTTCAATTTGGCTTTACTGGTTCTCTCCCTCACACAGCAGGCATTTCCTAGACACAAAAGTCCAACACTTCTCAGACCTTTGCCTCAGAAACTAAATACCTACACTGTGGCAACAGCTAAAAAAGGAGGAAACTTCTGTTCTGTTTGTTACCCACATAGAAATGGTAAACAAGGACAACAGACAGTAACGTGTCCTAGATCTAAGAGCTTCAGAATGAAATGTCTGAACTGCAGTGGGAAGAAGTCAAACAAACAAAAAAAGAAAGGAAGAAAAAGAAGAAAAAAGGACAAGAGATGATAAAACAGGATCGGTGACAGACTACTGTCCCTTATCCTTGGCTTTCTTGCATAGATGACAGAAAAATGCAAGATAGAACTGCACACTGATGACTGGCAACTTTAGCCATCACCCACCAATTTTCACGGTTTTAAAGGAGGAAATGGACAACAAAGGGGAAGAATAAGAAATATTAAAAGGGGAAATGAGAAGATGGCAGAAGACAGGGAAAAGCGAGAAATACAGTTTTGTCTGTGTCATATGTGTTTCCTGTAATGATGTACTGCATTCTGTGTCCACAGGTTTTCTAAAGCTATCACACCCTAAGAGAAGAAAAAGAAGAATGGAAACACTGATGCTGATAAAAGTATTGCTGAAGTGTTGTTTAAACAAAAGGCAATTAATGGTTGGGGGTTTTTCTCGTTTTGTTTTTTTTTTTAATTCTATACAACTGAAACAGAGAGTTACTTCCCCAAATGTCAAGCTGTGGTGTCACACATAACACAACACAGTCTAAAACATTTTTCTGTGATGAAGTACAAAGTACAGATTTGCATCTATAGAACCATAGGTATGGTTAACGTTAATTTTACAGCACCTTATGTGCAAGTTAAACACTACTCATTGCTGGCACCAATCTTTTAAATATTTAAATATATAATATGTAATTAAATATAAACAGACACTTAAGCCTGGTTATGCTGCTGCATTTAAGAGCTAAGAACAACAGGACTTCAGCACTTGGCACAGCAGTTATTTGTGCCAAATTTTAATGCAAAAAATCAGTCTAGAAGATTTAAAATAACAAAATGTAAGGACAAAAAGGGAACATTGAACTTGAATCTCTGTTCTGCAAATACCAACAGATTGTGTTTTACTAGGCACATGAGTACCTGTAATCACTTGAAGTACTCTTATCTAGCAATGCCCGTCCTTAGGCGTGCAGACAGAGCGTGCACTGGCAGATGTCCTTTGGAATAAGCAAAAAGTTCGAAAGTGCCTGAGGACCTCCTGTGCTTCCTCTTACTACCATCTCTCCACTATAAACCACAGTGTAAGATTCATGTAGGGTGGAGCACTAATACATTAGCACTGATTTGAACTTATCAAAGTTGACTGACTGCACCTGCCCACCATGTACTTCTAGGGAACAAAATAACCAGAATACAGACGACACATGTACCTTTTTAAGATTTCAAAGCACCAGGCAACCATGCTCAGCATGACTAACAAGGGGAGTATGCCTTTGAAAAAGAAAGGAAATGGAGGCACAGTGCAGTGATGTGTCCCACAATAGATCTTTTTCTAAGCGCAGGGACAAATTTAAATGGTTCTTCTTTAGCCAGAAGATTATCTTTTTGCTTCTCACAGAATTTGCATTTAACACCTACAAAACAACTATCTGACAAATAAAAAGGATAACTTATTACACATACTAAAGAGATACAAATATTATTAGCATACAAATTCCCCATGCCACAATTTTACAAACTCTCCCCCAGCAACACAACAGGGTAAAGGAGTCTAACTATTCTTTCTAACCAGCAACAAAAAACAAGTGCCTTTATCAGGTTGAGCTGACTTCATGCCCTTCGAATTATTTTGGATAATTTCTCCTATAAAGTTCTCCTGCTTTTACCAGGAAAGGAAACAGGCAACTAAGATTTCTAGTATTACCCTCTCCCAGCTAAATGCATAAAAGTAAAGAAATAAGTAAAAAAGTAAAAAAGTAAGCCGGATGGAGAGTTGGATGGAGAAACTGAGGTGATAAACAGTAACAGCTTAGGAAGGAAGCTTCTGATATGTACTGAACTGAAATAAGATCACTGCTGTGCTTTGTAATACAAAATCCTGAAAAAAGACCATTTTCTCAAAAGACTAAATGTTTTTTGTTTCCTCCAAGCAATTTTGAGGTTTATTTTTAATTAATTGCAGTATAATTAACAGAAGTCTGTTTCCAAATAAGTGCTAAGTGTTTTTGCAACAAGGAGTTACTGTTTCTCTCACAGTGATGCTTTTTTTCTCCACTTCCTTTCCGTTCTTTTACTCCAGCTTCTTTATACCACCACAGACACTAGCACTAAAATCCCCTCTTTTACTCAACTTGCCACCAAAGTATTCTCTGCTTTCCTCTTACTGCTTTCACCCATTAAAGGGAAAAAAAAAAAAAAAAAAGGACACAACCCTGCATGGCATTACTTATTTAGATATTTGAGTTAGGCTGAACTTCCAGCACTGTGGGGGGTTGACCCTGGCTGGACACCAGGTGCCCACCAAAGCTGCTCTATCACTCTCCTCCTCAGCTGGACAGGGGAGAGGAAATAGAATGAAAGGCTCGTGAGTCGAAATAAGGACAGGGAGAGATCACTAAGCAATTACCATCACAGACAAAACAGACTCGACTTGGGGAAAATTAATTTGTTACCAGTCAAAATCAGAGTAGGGTAATGAGAAATAAACCCAAATCTTAAAACACCTTCCCTTCCCACCCTTCCATCCTTCCCGGGCTCAACTTCACTCTCAGTTTCTCTACCACCTCCCTGCCAGTGGCGCAGGGGGATAGGGAATGGCGGTTGTGGTCAGTTCATCACAAGCTGTCTCTGCTGTGCCTTCCTCCTCAGGGGCAGGACTCCTCACACTCTTCCTCTGCTTCAGTGTGGGGTCCCTCCCACAGGAGACAGTCCTCCACAAAATTCTCCAATGTGAGTCCTTCCCATAGGCTGCAGTTCTTCACAAACTGCTCCAGCATTGGTCCCTTTCATGGCGTGCAGTCCTTCAGGAACCGACTGCTCCAGCGTGGGTCCCCCAGAGGGTCNTCACATCTTCTCACTCCTCTCTCCAGCTGCAGTTGCTGTTGCACAGTAACTTTTTCCCTTTCTTAAATACATTATCACAGAGGCGCTACCACCATCACTGATGGGCTCGGCCTTGGCCAGCGGTGGGTCTGTCTTGGAGCCGCCTGGCACTGGCTCTATTGGACATAGGGGAAGCTTCTGGCATCTTCCCCTAGAAGCCACCCCTGTAGCCCACCCCGCTATCAAACCTTGCCACGCAAACCCAATACAAGCACCAAAGAGGAGGGAAAGCTATTTCATTAGCTGTCAATTTATATTACTTCCTTAACGAAAAAAAAGTACTTGGTGCAGGAGCCATTTATTTTACTTAAGAAAATAATCATGGCAGCAAGCCAGTGTTCATAGGAGCTACTAAGGCTTGGCCCCAGTGGACTTATATGGGTCTTTTGTTAGCAATGGACATCCTGCTTCATATGCCATGGACAGATCCAATCAAATCTCATTGATGTAAACAAGGTTCTACAAATGAGACATTTATCCTGATGCAGCATCTTTTCATTAGCTATATTTAAGAGTGAGAAGCTCTAGGCTACCATAAAAATGAGAATTACTAACTTACTTTAGATAAACAGACTTACTGCGTGTCACAAAGCACTATCAGTATCTATGATACAGAGAAAGGGATAATCTCTGTGTTCTAGAAAATCAGAATTGTCCATGGTCATCTATAGATCAATTAGAAAACTTCAAGTCTATCAACTCCTACAAGGGTTCAAGCTAAACCTGGGCTAGTTGTCATCAGCCATCCTCCTCCTTGCTCCCATAAGGCCGCACAGAAGTAGCTGAGAATCAGGTACTCTCCAACTTGATTGAAAACAACCAATTTGAATCCCCAACTGTAGCAAATGGACTAAAAGAGAAAATATGCGTAAGATTTGCATGTGGGGAAGAAAAAGGACAGTTTGCATGTTCCAGGGCCTATGCTGGTTTGAGAGTCTCCTCCCAGAACATGTATAACTGGGAACATGAATTTTTATACACATTTAGACTAATTTCTCTGAAAGAAGTCAGAGGCATCTTCTGCTTGACCTCACAGAAAGCGTGGTGGCAAAAGGACAGTGTCGTTGTTTTCTTAATGTTGGCTGAAGAATCTGCAAAGGAATTACACAACCTGGCAACACCAGCAATTCAAAGTCACAATCTTTGGGTCAAGTGACCAAAATTATTCTATCAAAGCTAAGCTGCAGGTCAGAATAATGTGTGATATGCTTGCAGTTTGCTTTAGTAAACAAAGAGACGTTTATGTTATGACCTGCCTGTCTCTTAGGAAATGTACAATTTTATTAGAAGGACCTTACGGCCAGACTGAAACATTATTTTCTGGCTTCTCAGGAACTGGAAAAGAAGGTGCTTTACACCCACACCTTCAAGCAGGAATAAAAGTAGTGGAAATATATTTTACAGGAGTGCAGCTTGTATTTTGGCATTTTGCTTACAGGATCTTGCACAGAGACACAAGAGAGTACAACACAGCATTTAAGGATTGACACAACTGAGACAGAAAAAAGTGGAGACCCCACTAGTTAGAGAACCATCTTCCACTTCTAAGTAGTGCTTGTTAGAAAGGGGAAGTGAACATAAGGCATAAAAATCAGAGGGAAGGAAGAGGGGAGAGTCTATTAAACAAACAAAAAACCCTAGGGATCTGTTCAGGGACATGCTGAAAAGAATGCAAAGGTTAAACTGGTACCAGCGTAAATGACAAACTGTGGTAGCTCAGGAATAATCATGGACTACACCAGTCGGTATCTGGATTAGAAGAAACAAGTAGCATTTGTTTACAGAAAATCAGAATTAAGAATATTGTCATAGAAGACACATGTGAACATAATTTCACAAATTAATTTTGACTGGCACAGTTTGATGCTGACATCTTCTACTTGTTACTAATTTTATTTCTGAAAATACACAGATTGCCTTCATTTGTCGGAAGCTTGATTGTGGCCCCAGCAGCTCACAGTAAGAAGAGCGTTTGGGGCCAGAAATGAAAGTTTAAAATTCATCTTGAAATCAGACTTCGAACTGTTTAACTGTTCCTGTCATGTTTTTCTCCCCTTAGAGCTGATGACCACAGCGTAACTCCCCACATTCACATGCTCACATCCTCCTAGCAATACCTCCTCTCCTGGAC
Organism: Burhinus bistriatus; assembly: GCA_013397275.1. NCBI lineage: Eukaryota > Metazoa > Chordata > Aves > Charadriiformes > Burhinidae > Burhinus > Burhinus bistriatus. Next base: position 99,413 of record VYXH01001653.1, read on the forward strand.
TGAAGGAACCCAAAACACCAACACCTAAGCCAAATTTAAGCCTACTGCTACGACCTTAGGCATACGACTCAGTGCAGGTCTTCTGCTTCTGTGAATGCTGTCACAGCTCCTACTTTACCTAAGAATTAAGGTAGAGTGAACTTGATTGTGATTCAAACTAAGTATTTACGTTCTGAATCCTACTTTTGTCTGTGACAGCTACTAGCGGCAGCAAAGTCAACAGACCTACTTTAAGGTAGTAACCCTTTATGTTACATGCATTTCCTCCCGCCTCTCTTCCTCTCAATTGAGTAATTTAAAACTGTGATTTCCTTGGGACAAAGACTGGTCTTTCTCCATAAAATGCCAATGTTGTGTGGACTCTAGGCCAGGATCAACAAACCTTACTCTATCTGAAGAATACGAAAGTACGTAAACTTTCTTTAAAATATTAATATACCACTTTCACCTCCCCAAAAGCTCTTGCTGTAAGGCTGTAATCAAAAATGCATACTGACAGAGAGCACTGTTCATGGAGACAACTAGCAAGAAGCCAATATAGCTAAACAACTTTAAAGGAACTAATAAGTAATTTTTGTAAATAGGATTAATATCCGACACAGAATGTTTATTCTTTGCAGAGTTCATACACTTCTTAGTGTAGTTTGAGACATCAATAGAATTTTTGAAAGAGGGAAGGGAAAACCTTCCCTCGCATAACACTGACAGAGAAGAAAGTTTCTGCTATTTTCAACTCCCACTCCACTTCTTTGTATCTTCGATAGCACGACTAAATAGAAAATACAGCTAGAAAACAATAAAAATGCAGAGACCCAAGAGAAAAGCAAAGCTGGGCACTTGTTTTAAGAAAAAAGTCTCGAAACACTAGAAATTAAAAGCCTTTTAAAGCCTCCTAAAACAATCATGACTCAAGGGCTAACCACAGACCCCAAAATGCTAGCTCAAGTGTTGACAAACATAGCAGATGATTGTCTAAAATATATTGATGTCAAAACCATCTCTCTGTAACTGAAATCCTAATGTGTTGTGCATGCCACAGGACTAACAGAAGAGCCTTCTGTCAGATAAAATGCTGTCAAGTACTGAAGAAAACCACACAATGATATCACTAGTCAGTTTTTCCTCCCTTCACACCTTCTTTTGTTCCCCACATTTTTAAAGCACTGTCTAGCCATCCATCTCTAATGTCCAACACCCCTGTGATGGACAGTAAACACTCACTGTTTTACAAAGGATTAATATTTATTTCACTAAATATTTTCACTTCCCTGCCACCTGCTATATCTCCTTCCATCTCTATGTAGCCTGCATATTTTTTTTTTTCCATGAACACAAAGGAAAGGACTACAGCAACCGATGTCTTGTTTTCTCTTCTAGCTGGCTTGAATTGTAACAACTCAGCAGCAAGGCAAGCAGGTTTCCTGTTCCCTGACACAGGTTATAGCCCAGTTTATAGATCAGATACCTGGTAACGGTCAGTGAAGAAAAATTAACACAGCTCGACCAAATGCATCAAGACATCTCAACAAATGCAGCCTAAAAGCCACCAAAAGACACAGCATTACACCACTGTAGCAACTATTGCACCACATGCAGTTCCTGTATTCATCTGTCTTTAATTAGCAGCTTTTAACATCTATAGCCCAGAGAGATTCCATGACAGTACCATAGGCATTACTGATATTACAGACAGAACAAAGCCAGACCTACAACTACAGTAATATTTTGGAGTATGCTAGAAAACAGTCCGTTGCTGAAAATTCCTTGGAAAAAAATTTAATGCAACAGCCTCCATAAGACTTTCTCTCTTCAAAAATTAGGGATTCAGCAAAATTAAACTCTTTATGCTTAATCAGCTCGGAAAGCCACTACCAAGAGAGTCTCATTCTCTTCCTCTTCCTTCTTCAGCCATTTATTTATACCCATTTCCTTTTGCTGTGTCAAGCACTCATGCAAGTAAACCAGCTCAGTGAGTTCATTAGATATAAAAATAACCTAACATAAAGTCAGAACACCGATCCAGCTTGTCATGTCACTAAATGGAATGGAAAGAGGATGGCAGGGGAATAGAGGGCATAGGGAACCTGTCCTTCTGATGGCAGTCTGCAATTTATCAGATGAAGCATACCACAAAACGGCACCCTAGCAAACTAGTGAGAGGCACCTAGTATTGGACATAACACACGTCTGAGTTAGTTTGATGGCTCCTGCAGGTTAGCTAGGGCTAGAGCCTTTAACTCTTTAAGAACCTTATGTTAAATTTAACTCATCTTTTTTTTAAATCAGAGAACTAAGTTATCAACTTCACTGGAAAAATCTACTCTTGTTACACATTTGGCTGCTAAGAGCAGCACCACACCCTTGCAGAAGCCCACAGATTTCCTCAGTACGGGTCTTCAGTGAGAGTTCACAACAGCAATGCTTCTATTACTGTCTTTTTCATTTCAAGTAAGTTGTTTTCAAAGAGGCTTAGCAAAATGCAAGGCAGAGCAAATTCTTTCAAGGACGAAACTCTACATTCAGAGAGCTTTAACAGATTTTGCTTCCGTGGGTAGGTTGAGACTGATGGTTTAAATGGTCTAAACCGGATTTGCACTTACTTGACTTCAAATTAAAACCTGTTTTATAAACTGTCTAGTGAAAATACTCAATTAGGTTATGTACTTAATTATTTCTAAAAAAAATTAGTATTTCAAATACTATTCTAAGTGCAAAAAATATTGAAATTCAGTTGTATTTAGGAATCAGATAATCATATTCTGGGAGACACCAACTAATCTTATCTACTTAATTACATTCGCAATGAATTTTTACCTTTAAAGAGAGAATTTATCCTTTCATACTGGGAGATGATATGCAAACATGACACACAGCAATTGCATTTCCAGATCAATTCCTCATTTAAAAAACAAAAAACCCTAAACCTAATGGCCTAAATTTTGACAGAAGAATGTATGTTTACCTGAAAGATGCCATTTCTACTCCAAGGTTCAAAACTGTGCAACTTCCAATGTTTTTTCAATGTATTTTAGAAAAAAAATCTGTGATTGTTGCTGATTTTTTGAAACTTACTTTGCACTAAATTTATCTGAAAAGGGTGTAGGAGCAAAAATTTATGCGTCGATGACTAAATGCACTAGAAAGGGTGACTGCGCACATTTGCACCAGGGTGTCGAAGGACACATGGCGAGTTTGACTGTCGGGAACCCTACAAGGGAAAGGAGTGGATGCCACGGAAGAAGAAGAGGAATGTAGCACGGGACCACGCTATCAAA